>CM055190.1:20931119-21511119 GCA_029224185.1 Karalla daura
TTGCTCAGGCTTAGAAGATTCCATACAACGAGTTAATTTGCATTTTTTTTCCTTACCTAATCAAAGCCATGCCCACCACACTTCTAAACATCTAAGAAACAAAGTGAAAACACTCAAAATGAAAGATACGAAGACGAAAAAAAGGAAAGGGAGAAAAAAAACAAAAACAGAATCAACGACTATTCAGATTGTATTGCAGTTTCGTCAAACAGTACAAATACTGTTCGTCATAAGAGTCTCACTAAATACAAAGTGATTATCAAATATTAAGCAATACTCAGTACTTGCACTTTGTACACTAGTTCATTCGGGAGGGGAGGGGCGGGGGAGGGGGAGGGGGAGGGGGAGGGGGAGGGGGAGGGGGAGTGGGGGCGGGGTGGGGTGAGGTGAGGTGGGGGGGGGACGAAAAAAAAAACGACAGTTTTGTAATGAAACTGTAAGCATTAGCAACAGCAAAGCATGCTGTTCTTCGTGAGAGAGAGAACAGAAAGGTAACTCACTACACACTGAATTTTACACCAACTCCAAATAATAAGCACCGCTATCCGCGATACATCACATCAATGCAGGCTATGCATGGAACACATATACACATGTGCATATATATACTCACACATAGGATGCATCGACCGATTGGAATTTCAAGTGCTGCAGTCCATTACATTAATATTCATGTATATAGTCATATATAAGTAGTAACATTAACAACCTCAAATATGTAAGGCACTATGGCTGGGGACAGTTATACAATGCAGCGAGTCTTGTGACACGAACAATAAGAGCAACGTCTATGCATCTTTCCGTTTACATTTTTGCTCATGCAAAGACCACATGCAGCGTGAGGAACGACCCTACTTAATTCGGTTAAATTGACTTGACATTGCTAACACCAAGAAGACACCGAGAAGGTACAAATACTTCGAACGCGGTACAACATACACCGTGGGACACACATGTGCATCTGTCGATCTAGAGCTAGAGACTGGGATGGCTTTACAAATATGAATGTGTCTTGCACACGTAAGAAGGCAATATAGAAAAATAGCTGGGATCAGGGGTGCAAAGTCCTAACTATTTAACACCACCCCAATTATTTACCTGTTTTGAGGAGTATTCGTAGAAGATCCAATGCAAAGATATATCAAATGTGCAAAACACATTAAGTGTGAGTTTTACTACTCATTCATTCTTTCATTCAGTCATTCATACATTTAACTTCCTTCTCAATTTTAGCCCAAATCGTCTCCGCCGTTGGAACCTCTTTTTTTTTTTTCCTTTCTCTTTTTAAAGCTTGAAGTTCAATTACACCCAAGATTCAAAAAATAGCTCGCTCTCTCTGTGGTTGTGCCATGGTTTTAGAAAACGAAACAAAAGAAAAAGAAAAAACCATGTCGTTTGTGGTTTTTCGACACGGAGCGTCGCCCTGCGCACCTTAGCCCTCAGGCGGTATGGGGAGCACCCCGGGCGGCCGTGCTCAGATGTAAGGGTACTGGTTGATTTTGGTGGGGCTGAGGGGGAAGCTGGCGTAGGCGGGCGAGGCGATGTACGAGTGCGGGGGGAACAGCGGCTTGAACTGGCCCTGCGGGTGCAAGGTGGGGGAGGGCAGCAGCCGGGGGTTGATGCCCACCGTGACCTGGTGCACGATGCCAGCGGGGTGGGAGATGCTGTAGGTGGGCTGCAGCACCGGCCGCGAGGCCACGGGGGAGGCCAGCAGGTGGGCCACGGGCGCGGCCGTGACCAGGGGCCCAGACGGCGGGTAGGACAGCAAGGTGGGCTGGGAGTGCGGGTGGGCCCCGAGGTGGGGGTGCGGATGCGGGTGCGGGTGGGGGTGGGCGTGGGTGTGGGCGTGGGGGTGGGGGTGGGGCCCCGCCGTGTGGTTGGGGCTGCCGTGGGGCAGGGCGAAGGTGTGGCCGTGCATGGTGGGCGGGATGTAGGCCTGCGGCCGGCGGTGGGCGAAGTTGCCGTTCCACTCCTGGTGGCAGGAACCGAAATGCTGCACCTGGAAGAGAGGAGAGCAGAGCGGAGACGCCCACTCCGTCTTTCAGCCTCGGCAGGGTTCACGTTTCCTTTTTTGTTCCCAACGCCGCCAGAAATCGGCGAGACAACATCGGAGCGCGACAGATGACTGGCGACAGGTGTCAAGCACACCTCTCAAATATGTTGCGATGTGTTACTGTCGAAGTTCAACTTTTCCTAAATATAACTGAAAAAACTTTTTGAACAGTTTTTTTTGTCCTCTTGCAGGACGCCACCCGAATACATAGCAAAACATTACAGCGTAGGCTTAGGTTTCTACTTTATCCAAAATTTATGAAATATATTGGGCAACACATCCAAATAAGGGTCCACAAAACAGTAATAAACAGCAATAAAATAAGCTATTGCCTAAAACTTAAGTACGAGTTGTTCAGTATTACCTATGTATCTAATTGGCACAAGTTAATGGCTTTCCCACTGTTAATTGAGTGTAACTCGACTGTTCAATAACTACATGTTATCAAAACAAATGGCAAACCTTGGATGTTCGGTTGAGCAGAACAAACAGTTAAGTGCCGTATGACTATCGGAGTTCGGGCGCCTTACAGTGGAGTTGACTGAACGGTCCTGACGTTTCGAGTGTTGCGATCTTCCAGCGCGGTGGTAAAACCAGCTTCTGGTTCAAAGCCACCCGTGCCGACAGAACGGCCGGCAACGCAGCCGGCTGTGGCAGACGAATTAAGCCCCCGTCACGGGACGACGTGTGCCCCGGGCTCCGGCGGAGAGGAAACATTTGCAATTCAAATGCTGCTCGCTCTTTGTCTTCCGAGGCGCACGCTCTCCGCGCTCGATTGACGAATTGAGACTCCGCGGTGCCTCGTGCTCGTACCCAAGCCGTCCGCCGCGTCGCATCCGAGCCGGCGTTTGCAGGACTGCGGTGATCCGACACGGCGCAGCGTTACGAACGCTATGAAGCCCGTGCTTTCCATTGTGTGGCCTGACAAACGTCGCATTCTGTGAGACGTTTCAGCCCTGAGGCTGACGGGCCTTCAAGAGCGTAGCACGCGCGTGGGGCTAGGCGATGAGACGATACGAGAACTTATCATGAGACAAACTTCTCCACAGTCGATGGGAAGTCATCTCTCGACGGACACAGTTCGTGGGATCTGTTTTGTTGTAATGTTTCCGTTTCATTCATCTGGGATATAATCATCTGTAAGACTTTACCTACTGAGACTCAAAATGGCCTTTTCAGCCATTTCGTACTTTGTTATCATGGCAGTGAAAAAAGTCAGAGGATGTGTCCCGAGTGCTTTGGACATTTTTCCGAATTTTCGATATCTGACATTTAATTATTACACATTATCAGAAGGTTAAGCTGTAATGCACTTCTTTCAGGGTTTTAGTAAGAAAAAGTACTGAACACCAACTTGGGATATAACATTGGAAATGTGAACCTAGACGGATGTTCACAATCACTCTGAGCCATTTTTGTTTTGGTCTGTGGCTCCGCGTTAGAAGAGTCCAAACAAGAACTCTGCACAGAGGAAAAGAATGGGACTATATAAATGAGGTGGAAAATACTAAACCACATCTCGTACATTGGTGGAAAGCACCATTTTTGAGGCGAGCTGCCGTGTAGCGCCCTCAAGTCATTCCCCCACCGCTTTGTTTCTGTGCTCACCTGCCCAAAGCCGATGGGCTGCTGTTGCTGGGGCTGGAATGCAGGGGCGATCTTCTGGGGCCGGTTGAGGAGGGGAGTGGAGTGGTGATGCTGTCGCCCAGGAATGCCTCGCCCTTTGGATTGGCATGAAGACTCTAAGACTGAGGTGGGAGGTCACCAAGAAAGGGGAGGGGAGGAGAGGGGAAAGGGGGGAGGGGTGGCGACGACACATGTTAATGCAGACACGTTAATCTCACGCTATCAATACCACCAGGTCGATAACAAAGCAGGAAAAAGATGCAACCAGAGATCGGACCAAAGCGCCACCACAGAAATGGCAGCGTTTACGGCCCCCGGAGGCTTGGGATGCTCGTCAGCCGCGTCTCATCGCCTGGAAGCTTTAAATATAAAAAGGCATCTGTCCTCTGAATATGATCTAAGGGGTTATAAATAGATGTGTTTGGGGTTGGGGCAGGGAGGGGAGGGGGGGGGGTATCTGGGAGGAGCCGGTAAGTAAGCGTGTTCATGGAGCTTACAGTGGGGTCAGGCCATCCACTAAAAATACACCTGGCGGCACCAGAATAGCAGGCTGTGCCCTTTTATGTGGGGCTCCGGTTGCAGCGGCCGGAGGGTCAGGGGAGGGGGATGCCTGTGGCATGAGAGGCAACCCGACACACGACGGTTTTCTTTGAGGATTTATCGCCGAACCCCTCCAATTGAGGAGACCTATCGGGGGCTCTCGAATAACCGAGAGAGGCGGCGGCGCCCGCAGCTGCCACGAGGCCGGCCCCCAAGACGCGGGGGCACCTGAAAGGTGTTGGAGGATTTCATAGAAGGTCCCAAAAGCGTCCGCCGAGAGGTCTCACACCCACGCTCACGCTCAAAGCCACGCTGAGGGAAGTCCTCGGAGGAGAGAGAGGCGGCGCGCAGGCGCAAAGTCGTCGCAGAGGGGCGACCGCGCCTGCGGGCGCTCGGAGGGAGGAGTCTGACGGGAGGCCTTGATGGTTTCATGCCTCGAGTCAGAAAAGAAGGCCCTGTCCCAAAAGGACAGAGCGACGAAAAAACACATGAGACGCGCGCAGCTCCGTCTGAACTCCCGCCCCGCGTCTCATGTGTGTTTTCTCCGGGGGGGGGGGGGGATGCACACGACAGCAAACCAAATATCTACTCCTGGGTTCAGGGGCAGATGCATCCGGGGGCCCGGGGCCGCCCGTAATCACCTGTGGGAACCTCCGTGGCCTACAAAGCCGGCGTACTCCCAGGCCACGTGACCTGCGGGGCAGACGGCGGCGGCGGCGACTGGACCTCGGAGCCAGCGTGACCCGCTCGAGCGCTCGCCGCTCTGGCCTGCCGAGTGGATGAGGCCGCCGGTGCGCGCTTCTCACGCAGAGACACACACATACACACACAGGGGCTGAGACGAGGTTCCTTGGCGCCTGCTTTTGCCGGGTCCTAAGCCTCGGCGTCTGCACTGTCCTTTACCTGTGTGGCCGGGTGTTTCGCCGATGACGGCGGGGTGGTTGTTGTTGCTGTTCTGCACCCTCATCGGCGGCACCACCACGGTGCGCACCGTGGGCTTGCTGGGCTCGGTCTCCGGCGCCACGCAGGCCACGCGGGGCTCGCAGTTCTGGTTGCCGCCGGCGATGAAGGGCCGCTCCGTAAAGGGACTGCTGCCGCGGCCGGAGGCGTCCGAGGCGGGAGAGCTGTCCACCGTGTCGCAGCCGCTCTCCTGCTCGTCGTCCGACATGCTGCGGGGCGGGGAGACCCGGAGAGGAGGGAGGTTAGAGATAGAGAGGGGGAGAGAGAGAGAGAGAGGGCGACTTTGCTTGGAATGTGCGTTTGAGAGAGGGCCATACCTGTTGGGATGCTTGCACGGTGAGGTACTGGACTGGGCCGAGGCTGAGGAGCTGGTGCTGAGCGTGCTGTCCGGACTGCTGAGGGAGCAGACCCTCTCCATACTGACAGTGCTCTGACACGCTTCACAATCGGCGCTACCCTTACACCTGTGGCCAACGACAACAGAGCTCCAGGTCGTCAGAACGCCGGTTCTTCTCATCACCCCTCTAGCCTTAAAGTGCATTCTCATCCTGAAGAGTGTGAGGAACGAGGAGTCGTGCTCCCTGCTTACACTAACGTCTCTGTAGGTGTGTTATCATTGTAGTTACTCGCAAGATAAAAACACTAATACAAATGTGAGGTTTGGTAATCAGGTGCAGGTACTCACTCCCCCATGGAGTGTCTTTGTGCCCTCTCCTCTTCATCGCTGCTGATGCTGATGACGCTGACGGTCGGGCTGGCCAGGTCGGAGATGACCATGGCCTGACGCTGCTCCTGCGACGCCGCCAGCTCCTCGCAGTCCGGCTCCACTTTACAGCAGTTCTCATCCTCCTCCTCCTCCTCCTCTTCCTCCTCCTCCTCCTCCTCCTGCTCCGTTGCCTGCTCCTCTCTGGCGGCGCGCTCCGTCTCCGGACACCTGGCGGCCTCCTCCTCCACTTCCTGCACATTCTTTGCTATATCGGCCATCTTTGGGGACTGGCATGCTAGATTTTGGATGTTTGTGTTTTGGGAGAAGTTGCTGCCCCTGGGGGAGGAGGGGTGGGGGGTGGGGAGGTTAAAGGTTAGTCACTTTCAGGGTGGACACCACGTGCTTCAGTTGGGAGGAATGACGCCCACGTGCCATACCTGTTCATGCAAGGCTTGGCTCTCTTGTTGGCAGCTGGCTGTGGCCACACCACATGTGCAATGCCTATGTTGATTGGCTGGTGGGTGGACATGGTCATTTGGTTGGTTAAGAAGGGCTGAGGGTGTGCAATCATGGAGCTGAAATGGTTACCATGGGGACGCACCTTCCTGCATTAAGAAAACAGAACATTGCAAATTGAGCCAAAAGCTCTTAGCACCATTAGTGACAAAATGGTCTCAGACGCCGGTCCCCAAAGGACACGTATGACTCATCCAGCATTAACATTCAGGCTGCGCCGCGCCAGAGCGGCGAGGCCGCTCAAAAGGGGGAGGGGGGGGGGCGGACGCACGAGCAACCCAGAGGTAATGAAGCTCTAATAAACGCAGCTCGGTGACATACTGGTAAGAAAAGACTGGAAACAGATGAACCCCGGACACCTTCTGGCCGCTGTGACCACCCCCCCCGCCCCTCGCAAACAAGCCGCTTACCCCCAGTCACCCAGTCTCTGCGGGCCCGCCACGGTGTCAGACGCCAACGTGGTCGGAGGTGGGGGCACTGAGGTCACCTGCTGCCAGGTGGGCACCAAGATCTGCTGCGCCCGGTTGGACCAGGCCTGGAAAGATCCAGAAAACGTAACTGTTACTGCAGGAACTGTAACTGTAACTGTTACGCAATACGATGATATTACATTTGGAGCTCATGGAGTCTAACAGAAATATGAAATAGAATAGTGATTCATAAAAAGTTATTGCTAAAAATGAGAATGAAAACAGAATAGAGTAAACTGCACAAACTCAAAATGCACAAACTTAAAAATGGAAACTCCCCGAGTGGAAGAGGTGACGTTCAGACTTTATAAATAGCACAAGTATGACGATACCGATGCTGGGGGGGGGGTATTAACATTCACAGGTGCAAGCAACCGGATCGGACCCTCAGCTCTCGTTGGTGAGGTTCTACATTTCCTGACTATGCCACCCCCATCCTACGTGCGCCGTCCTACCTGCGTGATGACCCCAGGCCTGATCTGTATGGGCTGTATGGGGGGCGCCTGGGTGACGAGAGGCACAGAGGCCTCCATTCGAACGGAGTAGCCCGCTGGTTTGGTTGTGTTGGTGGGGATTCCTGCGGGAGGAGACGGCATTAGACGTCGTAAATGCTACGGGAACAAAGGAAATCATGAGGGGAATCGAGGTGTGGTATCTACCTTGAATGGCCGGGGGACATAAAATGAGCGCCTGCTGAAATGAGTCGTTGCATCCAAACTGACCGCTTCCTGTCTGCAGCGGTATCCCGGGGTGGATGACCGACGGGGCTGACGGGGCAATCCCCTGGAAAAAACAAAAGGAGAACAGAGGGGACGTGAGCGGCCTTCTCCGGTAGCACCGGCAGTGACGCGGAGCAGCCAGCAGATGGCGACATGTCTGCCGAGGGGAGACGTGACGGCCTGCTTCCTGAGCCGAGAGACCAGAGCCTCCTGCTGAGGGATTAGCAGGTCCGTGGGTGAACTCCGGCCCATCGCGGGCGTAACCTGGCGCACACGCCTGACCTCAATCGATAACCGCAACAGGCCACACCGATCGCGTCCCCGGAATCTAATGTGCCGTCGGGAGTTCCCACCAGGAAATGAAAGTGGCTTCATACAGTGGGATCGACGCGCTCCACCTCATCAGAATGCTGCGCCATGTCCGCCGCATATGCCGCATATGACCGACGCCTTTTTTTGCACGAGTATACTAGTTTACTCTCAAAATCCTGATGTTTGCGAGGGCAATCTAATTAAAGTTTGGGCTTTATTTTTCAAACAAGAGCTTGATAAGTAAAAATTGCTGTTGTCAACAAGTCAAACTCACTTTGAGAAAAGGGCCCGGGCGATAGAGAAAGAGCAGCCGAGCATGTGCCTCCCAACCCCCCCCCGCCCCTCCCCGCCGCTCGTGCTGCTCTCGTGCCCGGCTATAATCACATTTATTGAATAACAAGAACTAGGCTCGTATTGTTCTGCTGCGGCTCCTGGAAGGAGCCCTGCCCCCACACACACACACACACACACACACACACACATGACAGTAAACACAAAGCGGCCTTTCAGAGGATATAACGCTAAAAAAGCCGCCGCGGCTCTCCAGAGCCACACAGATTTGCCATTCACCGTCTCGCTCCGTGGAGAGAGAAGAAAAACGAAACGAAAAAAAACGACAAACAAAAAAAAGCAGTCCTGTTCACCCCTAAACGGGGGCAAACGGCGGCCTTCAAGCGCAAACACCTGGCAGCGTCGGGTCGCGCTTTCAGCCGCCGCCCCCCCCTGCCTGCCTGCCTGGCTGGCTCGTGTGGCAACGTACGGACCCGGCGCCATAAAAAGGGTCAGCTTCCTTCCCTCTCCTCGGCAACAACAGCGACTCGCGCCGGTTGCCATGACCTCGGGAGCATGACGTGATTCCGTTGCCATGACAGCGGAGACGCAGCGAGCCGGCGGGGGGGGGGGAATTGTCCTCGTGATCGGTTCCCTTCGCGCGGGAACGGGCAATCGCGCTGCATGTCGACGCACCATCTGTCATTAGTCCGCCACGTCGTGCAACGGCGATCCAGATTCAAGATACGTCGGGGCCGAGCATGACTGAAACAAGCAACCGGCGTGCAGTCCTCGAATGGTTTGCATCTATCAGCCACCATGCGAGCTCCTACGGAGACACTCTGTTACGCGCGCATAATAATCAGTCAAGAAGATGACTCCGCTGGTGAACCACGGTGCCTTTCTTAGGACGCCACTGTCACGCAGTCACTTGATACACATTAACCTGTTGCTCGTCATTCTAGCTGCTGTGTATTGTGCCGACTGCCAGTATTGTATATTTTATACCTTCTGGGGGTGGTGGTGATGTACGCAGCTCCCCCTGCCCCTCTCTCGGATCTTTATGCACAGCTTTGTATTCCTACTCAATTGCACTACCTCATACTTCATTTGCCTCCTACTTTTGCATAGTCCAATTGGTATACGTACAATTGCATGTGGTGAATGATTACATTTTGTGGTTGTGTCTTTTGTCGTTTTTGTTGAGCTGTCAAATCACGTTTTCGGAGGTGGTACAGTTCTCCCGGTCTGTTGCTCCTGTCCCAACCTGCCCCCCTGCCCCCAAATCTGCTGCCGTCACCATGGCAACCTCCATCGCGATTCCACATGGCTGCGAGAGTAGTAGTAGTAGTAGTAGTGGTAGTGGTAGTGGTAGTGGTAGTGGTAGTGGTAGTGGTAGTGGTAGTGGTAGTGGTAGTGGTAGTGGTAGTAGTAGTAGTAGTAGTCATTTTTTAAAGCCACTTTTATATGATTTGCTTACATGTACAAGTCAGTGAAGTTTAGCATTCAGTCTTGCGCTCTTTGCAATGGAGTGTACCACTTGACAGAAAACAAAGCATCCTAACATTTTGAAACCTGATCCCCCCCCCCCCAACCCCCGTTTCGCAACGTGTGACCGTGTAACGAGACTCCCGCTGCCCGGCGACATGAATGATGCATTGCCAGCCCGGGCGGCTTACTTGGGCGTGGACGCCGGTCATCTTGCTGAACGGGTTGACGGAGGCAGCGGCGGTTGTGGTCACGGGTCTGACGAAGGGGCCTTTGTTCCGGTTGCCCACCTCGTAGGCGCCGGGGCGGGTCCAGCACACGTCCATGATGTGGAAACACGACTTCACACTGCAAGGGCGGGGGGGGGAGGGGGGAGGCGGAGAGAGTGAGCGCGGGCGGGTCTCAAAACGTCTGGCCGGGCGGCAGAGGCGCAGGTGACTCACTGGTTGCTGTGGGGAAAGTCGAGCAGGTGTTGCATTGTCACAAAGGGGTGGCTCAGGGCCTCGGCGGGGGCGATCCTCTCCTCCGCGTCGATCAACAGCATCTTCTTCAGCAGGCCCACAAACTCCCTCCGGTCGGCCTTCTCCGCCAGCAGGTCGCTACCTTCCAGATTCAACACCAAGTTCACCTGGGAAAAACAAGCGCGGGACTCATTCATCGACACAGAGTGGAAAAGCGAAGATGGATTCTTTGTCCTTTTTTCAGCAAACGCACAACTGTTAGTCATGGATACGAATTTGCCCAAAAAGTCTACGAAAGTACCTTAGCATCTTAATATACCTACGAGAGTACGGACTCAAATAAGCATAAATGCAGCCTGGGGAATTTCCACCTGCGGTCTGCAAAACTTCAACAGTCATTTCTAAAAATTTGGTTTTAACATTTAACTGAAAGGGAAACGAGGCACAGAGACGCTCTTCTTTCCCAGTAACAAGGCGTGGTATTCTCTGTCGTGCCCGCACAGCTGTGCTCGCACTTCCTCTGGTTGAGACCCAGTTTCCTACATCCTCTCAACCTTCGACGTCGCACTTCCTCCGAGATCCCGCGGCCCGCGCAGCTGTACGTACATGCGCAATGTCATCCAGGCAGCTGAAGATGTACTTCCTCGCCTCCTTTGATTTCATTCCCGTCTCCGTCTCATGCTCATCTGTTGACTGCGGGGAGGACAAACATGTTTAGCGGGGTGACATAAAAACCGAATTCAGCAGAGCAGTTGCCATGCTCGGTTTGTTATGATCTTAATGGTTTAATCTCCGATAAAACGGCTCGTTTTCCAGCTACGCGGGAGAAAGAAAGAGAGGCTAAATTCCAGCCTGAGACTCCATGGGAATGGGGAAGGGCAGCGGGGAGTGAATAGGCCATTTGTGATTCATGCGCTAAAAACGTGTATGAATGTGCGTCTACTCATCAGCCAAGTGTCACTGCAGAGCCCTCAGCTGGTTATTACTTAAAGCCATTTGATCAGCAGATGATGAGCGTGACTGTCTCTTTAGGGTGATCTTTGGCCTAAATAAGAGGAGTTTGGAGGCCTCCACGTTATCAGCATGCCCCATCACTGTCTCTTTGGTAAATGTGTCCAGAGGGAGGAAGAGAGCGTCGATTGGCCGAGTTAGAACTTATCTCCCACTTCTGCCATGAAAATTCGGGGAAATACAGCAAGGGGCAAATGGAGAACGTGCCTTTTCCGAGCGTGTCAACACTCACCTTTAGCCTCCACGCTGCGTACGGTGACTCGGACTCTCTGCAAAAGAAGCGCGCCGTCTTCGTCCCTGCGTTCAGTAGGTGTTCCCCGGGCAAACCTTGTGTCTGAGAAATGTAGCGGATCTGACGGACGGACAAGGAAAGGGGGAGGAGAGGGGGCATCATTGACACATCATTGGGTCGGGACACACCGGTGCAACGTTGCACGGAGCCATGCGGACGACTTCAAACCTCGTCCCGAACGTGCTACCCGCACAGCTACGTCTCTGTCGGCTTATCCGTCGTCCACACACACACACACACACACACACACACACACCTAACAATGACCTCCTCTTCCTCTGCTGTGTAAGGCCACTGACAGTGACATCGCACGAAGCTACTGGGAGGATGTGTACAGTTCATTGTGGGTGCAGCTGCGGGGATCTCGAAGGCCGTGCCTTTTACAGGAACATGTGCCGGCCCCCGGAGCGTGGCACGCGTCTGTATCTGCACACGCACACACAGCGGGCTCTTTTCGCGTACGCTCCGATAACAAAGTCCCCGGCTCCGCGGCCTCCACGCCAAACACTCCACCGCGCACCCTGGGTTTTATGAGAGGAGAGGGGGGGGGGGGCGAGGGGGCCCCGGCTGACGTCAATCGCGGCCAAGTGCGAGAAGGACAGGGATCATCGGAGCGCGGCCCGAGCACACAGGCTCGCATTCGGAGAGTGGACGAGAGAGCGGCCTCCAGGAGACGCCGAAAATGAAAGCGCTTCTCTGGGAGCACTTTATGGGTTGCTCTGCGTGCAACCCCCGTACTACAGTAGCGTAGTACTGTAGCATACGCTACAGGTCATGCTAGCAGCGTCACAGTATCGCCGGGTCTTTGACGGTTCCCCCCTTTCATTCCTAACAGGCGCTGATACTCATCGGCTCTGAGATCCGATCGGCCAAGGAAACAGAAAACGTGGCCTCCGTAGAGAGCCAAATCCCGGAGGTACACAGACTAAATCCCGTCGCTTTCGCGGCCCTATAATACAGTTGTGCTGCAGTTCGGCGACGTCCTGTAAACGGCAACGGAACACAGACGGCGTGCGTGGGTGGGAACATTCTTGTGACGGGAGAGCCCTCATTTTTCCTGGGAGGCGTGCCCCTGCGGAGATCTCACAGACCGGCAGAGCTGCCGGCCGCTTCCCAAAACAACCGTCCGGCGAGCCCGGGCCTGCCGAGGAGGAGGAGGAGGAGGAGGAGGAGGAGGAGGAGACGGGGAGGCGCAGCCTGCGTTTCACAGCAGCCCGCGCGACAATGCGCGACAGAGAAGGTGCATTTCAATGAAAGCCCCCCTGGCAGTGAAGAGAAGGCACACCTCTGAATGACACAACCCGCAGCCTTCCTGCTTTCCACAGGGCGCCATGAATCGGGGGTGCAATTTGTACCAGCTTCCGGGACCAAATCCTTTTTGGTTACACCGACCCCCGCCTATATCCTCTTATTCTTAGAGCCCCCCCCCCTCCTCAAGCTGGCGGCTGGGCCCAGCAGCAAAGACGTTGGTTTTGGTTTCTGCAATGTGCTGCGCGCTAACCCTAACCGCCGTGGCGGTACATGCTGTAACGGAGTCACGCAGGGGAGTGCGGCACCCGGGCTAATCTTAGCCGCTCATAATGAGACGCGGGCTGAATCGTGAGGTTGATCACGTCAAAGGGGGTGAGAAGCCTCCCGCTGCACCGGTGAAGTAAAGGATGGTGTGACTGGGGAGGGGGTGGGGTGACTGTGGGGGGGGGGGGGGTGAGGTAAGGGGGTGGGCAAGAAGGGAAGGAAGGCAGGCAGGAGGAGCCAGCCAGGGTTATAAATACAATGTGCTGCGTGGTGCGGAACCAGACCCCCCGCGGAAAGATAAGGAGGAGAAAAGTGGGGATGACTGGGGTATGGCAGAGGCTCGGTCAGCCGCAGCCAGGCCGCCCCGTGGCCTGCGGATAACACTCCACAGCAGCAGTCAGCTGCCTCGCCGTTTACCGACAGAAGGCCGATTCACTTCTGCAACGGGCAGGTTTTACAAGCCCCCGGTATTCACGCAGTTTTCCCTTTGTGAAAGCAAAGAGTCGCTCAGGTCGGACCAAAAAGGTCGGCCGAAAGGAGACAAAGCGGAGGCCATTCGATCACATCCGGTTTTAACAAGATGTCGGGGGGGGGGGGGGTTTCTTTTCTGAATCCCGATGCTTTCTGAGGCCGTTCCTGCATTCTTTTATGCCACTGGCGGGACCCTGAAAGCCGCTGAGCGCGCCTGTGATGTGCCCGCGTGAGTGAATGCCGTGCCGCTCTGGAAGCCTCTCCATGGGTGGAGAGGTTCGACTCCAGCGGCCTTTCCGCCGCAGGACTGATCCCCTCAGCCACATTCACGCACCGCCGGTGTCAGCGCGGCGACCTGCGTCCCCCCCGTAGCGGCGTGTAAATACATGTGATGTCGGCGTCGAGGCAGGAACGTCCTCCCCCGGCACACCCTACCTGGAGGGGGGGGGGGGCGCCTCATAAAACGTGCCGGGTGAAAACCTGTCTGACGAGGACAGATGAGCGGACTATTTCTGACACAGAACGGCTTTGGTGCCGCTGCCATGCGCAGAGGAGGCGAGCGGCGCTATGTGGCAGCCCGGAGGCCTCACTGATCATGTGATCGGGGAGGCAGGATTGCTGACCGTGTCCACATGAGAGGGGAGAATGGGAGAGGGGTTGCGCGCGAGATAGAGATAGAGATAGAGAGAGAGCGAGAGAGAGAGAGATAGAGAGATAGATAGAGATAGATAGATAGAGAGAGAGAGAGAGAGATAGACAGAGATAGAGAGATAGAGAGAGAGAGAGAGAGAGAGAGAGAGAGAGAGAGAGAGAGAGAGAGAGAGAGAGAGAGAGAGAGATAGAGAGAGAGGGATGGTGCACCGTTATTGCATTATTGTTTTGAACTCGTATTCCAGATGAAAGAAAAATTTGGTCGGAGGTAAGGAAGTTTTGCAAGTACAGAAACTTGTAGAGGGGGGGGGGGATCAGGCCTCAACAGATGCCTTTCTAACGTACTACAGGACTGCACCGAATGAAAAAAAGGCCGAGATACAATCAGGGGAGTAAGTTGACACTTGAAAATACCCTGTGGGAAATTTTGAGAACGATGCAGTGCTGGGCTGGCACTACTACTATCACTACCTACACCTCTGCTCGACCGACTGTTTTTTCACCCTGTGCTATTCACCTCGCTGGCCGTTTTTTGCAAATTACATTGCAAAGAATTTGTATTCTGCGGAGACATCAAATAGGTATTTGTTATACGGTTGTGCCTCGGAGGTCTCAGCGGTAATGGTCAGAAATGATCTGGAAGAGGAATAATAATAATAATAATAAGACGAACCAGTGTTGGCAATAACGAGTGAGCAGAGCTCCGCATTGCATCACTTAGTAGTGTTTACACTACATTTTGGTCCCAATTCCTAAACTTTCACAGGGGGTTCCCTTTTGGACACACATCACACTCTACAAGCACCTCTTCGTCCACCATCTTGCTCTTTATTTCATCATTTCTCTCCCTCTCTCTCTCCCTCTCTCTCTCTCTCCCTCCCTCCCTCTCCCTCTCTCTCTCTAAGCAACTTTATCCAACTTTGTCCCTCGCCAAATTGAGGAGGCTCTCCCACCCCAGATGAAGCGTCTTTGCAAAACAGATTCATCATATTTAGACTGGGTTGGTGCGGCGCGCTCCAGTCAAATCTCTTTCGGGCGCGTTGAGCTATCTCTCCCCCCCGTCTCTGTCTCTGGGAAATTGAAAAATGACGGCGGGCCGTAAAAACACTTTTGGTATGAGTGCAATGTGCAGCGAGTGCTGCGACGCAAGGTGCTGCGTCGGGGAGGGGAGGGGGGGGGGGGGGGGGCAGAGCGGGATCAGACCCGAGACTCCGTTGGCAGGCTTTGAGCAGATAGGGCTCCGGGGGCAGTGCGGGAAAGCAGCTCAGCGTAAGCCCAGATCAGTCTGGTCCCAGGAAGACACAGTCAGGGCTCCGCTGGGAGGAGCAGACATCCACTCCCCCCCCCCACCCCTTCCTCCCTCCCTCCCTCCCACCCCGCCCCCCCCACCTCACAGACAGGCCATCACAGGTCACAGAAGTATGCTTTTTCTGCTCGCTGTCACGAAAACCAGCTGACACAATCCTCGGGGGCGCCTCTGAGCACCTCCCATCCAGCCAGAACACACTACGCTCATTTAGCGCCGCGTGTAAGCTGTCATTCGGACAACCCCGCCGCCACATTTTCTTTCCGTTAGGAACGCGTTAACCTGAAGTTTCCCCTTCAGGACGTCCTCAAACGGAAAATCCCCTCAGCGGCCACTAAGATTAGGCATTAGGCTCGGATCTCACAAAGATTAAAATAACAGATTTTTTTTCTCCCCCCCCCCCTCTCCGACTGTACGCACAGTGACAATGTTGTATTCTTGCGCTAGCTTGGAGCCATCTGTTCCGAACTCTGGCTGAATGAGTGCCGTTTTTGTCTGCCTTTTCGAGGCTTGGGCGGCTTCCCTCCTCCCGACCGCATCTTCGCAACGTGCCTTCGGGGAGATCTAGTATGAAGCCGCCGCGGGGTCGCGCATCCTGTTAACTCCAGCCCGTGGGAGCCGGGCCCGCGTCAGCGCCTTTGACACAACTCCGTATTACTGAGAGAAAAAAAGTTTGGAGCGGACGAGGATTCGAAAACAAAACGCACCGAGATCCACGTCCCCGCACGCTGCCTCGATTGGAAGTCATACGGGGAAAACGGAGGCATGTAGAAAAGACAGGGGTTGAGAGGGAGAGAGAGGAGACGGGGGAAGCAACTGGCCGGTGGAAACGGAGGGTGTAACGCCACCTCGGAGGCCGTGTGGGCAGTGATAGGGTGGTAGTGTGGCAGCACTGTGGCAGAAAAGGCTGCAGGAATAGTAAAACTTTCCACGTGCAGAGGGTGCAGAGAGGAGAGACTGAGTCATAGGGTTTGAGGCTGGAAGACAGACTTGGGGGGTAAAACAAAAAAAAAGGAGAGACAGAGCAGGAGAGAATACCAGGAGGAGCGCCGAGTTCTGAGAAGCGCACGCTCCGCCAAAAAATGATGAGTCAAGAGCCAATGTCAGCTTAAGACGTGAGTGCTGCGAATGAGAAGGAGGAGGAGGAGGAGGAGGAGGAGGAGGTTGTTTACCTGGTCGTACTCCAGGGCCCCGGGGTAGAGAGGCCAGCCCAGGAAAAGTTCAGCTATCACACAGCCTAGGGACCACATGTCTATGGCTTCACAAAACGGCAAACCCAAAATAATCTCTGGAGCCCTGTGAGAGAGACAAGATTCAAGGCCGTTAGTCCAGCGCGAGACACAGCAACACCTGCAACAGCCACGTACTGGTGCCGCAAGTGACATGTCGACACGGACGAACATTTTTCCCTTTGCAGCAACGGAGACTCATTCATCTGAAGTTAGTCCAGGTGCCTATTTGTATTCATAACTGACTGTCTAGCTTTCCATATGTATATTTACTTAGCAATTATCATTGAATGACTCACACAATTAGGATTGATACGCATCAGTTACTTATGTGTAAATACGTGTGGGAGCAAAATAGATAATGTGTAAATACACAAGTATTTAAATATCTTGAATTATGGTGAGATTTTCATTATAATAGACACACATACAACTTAGACATCTCCTTCTAGTTCGACTTTGCTTTTTCATTTTCTCCATAGTACATCAAGGTGCAATCACATACAGCAGTTTGTACACATCTGACTTCATTCTTCATGGCAGACAAAGCGCTGAACGTGGTTGAACAATGGCAAGTCATCTCACCGGGAATGATTCACGGGTCGACTGAGAGATTACATAAGCGCACAAATTCACGCGTGGCGCAGACTGCGTCGTTCCGGTCTTTCTAGAGGCCCCACGCCGACATCCTCGCAACGGCTCACCGCTACGTTCGGATGACTGACCGGCAGCGGCTGCCTCGGAGGTGACGCGCTGTCAACCCGGCCCGTGGAGCGGCTGTCCCCGCTGGGGATCTCGCCCCTCCCTGAGCTCTGCCTGTGCACCTACACGCACCCGGCTGGTGCCTGTTTCCACGCGTTTCCAGGTCCGACACACAGATTGACGGACTGAGATACACCCCTCCCACACACCTCCCCTCCCTCCCCCCAAACGAACAGCCCGTCTACCCCAGAGCGCAGTCATCCGAGTCTGTCCTCGTAGGAGGTAGAGGGCCCTCTGTCCCCGCGGGCTGCAGCTCTCGTCTCGAACAAATAAACGTTAGTGATATCGCAGGGCAGACTGGGTGACTAGCGACTTTCTCTTAAGCCAGTGTCCTGGAGTCGCCGGGCACCGGCAGGCCGAGTCAGTGGGTTAGCGGGTCAGCCAGCTCGGGATCAGACCTTCGCCGGGCCGCGCTACCTGCTCGAGGCCGACGGGGCCTAAGGAGCGCGGCCTCTGCCTCTCCACTCCGTAGTAGCGCCGCAACACCGTGTCACCGGGACGCCCCACCCCCACCCGCCCCGAGCTCTTTCCAATCAAAAGAAAAACTGTAATTCTGAGCCCCGTCTGAAAGGACAAGGGGCCGGTGTCGGAAACCGCTCCTCGTCCTCGCACAAGCGCCGCGCTGGGGATAATTGTCGTTGAGAGCGTCTCCCAGAATAACCGGGGGCCAAGAACGGCTTCAGAGAGAAACCCGAGAGAGCGACAGATATCGTTTCACTTCCGCTCAGCATCCAAACAGGAGATTCCCGTGGCCCGTGGTTGGAACAATCTAAAGAATTCCAGGACATTTCTTTGGGGCGACACGTGGAGTGTCCCGTACCGGACCATGCTCTCCCAATAGCGGACGCATCTTACGGGCGCGCCTACAGATCACAAATCCGCGGCCTCCCCGGGGGGCCACATGGCACGGGGCGGCATCGGGCGGCCCCCCCCCTTGAGGACCTGCGGGAATAGGTTTTTAGGCACATTTACCGCGCAGTCAAAACAAGTGTCCGCGGCAGCTGGCGTGGCCGCTGACGCGCGGGGGCCGTCCCGGGGAGAATGCCGACCATTCCGGCCCCGCAGGCGCGTCCTATTTATAAGGAGCAGGCTTTCCCTCGCCGAGACGCTGAGGGAGGAGACGCCGCATATCAACGCGCGGCTGGCCGCCAGGACATATGGCTGATGCGGGAGCGCACATGCGACTAGAACTTGAGCGGCGCCCCCCGGGCATCGCCCGCGCTGATCTAGTTGATAGGTTGACCCGTAACCCGAAACGTCTTGCCCCCTCCCCTCCCCTCCCCCCCGCCCACCCCACCCCCATGGCAACCCATGCACGTCCATCAACGTCCCCCCAACTGAACACCTCCCACGTCTCCCGTTAAGGAACACAATAAACCCTTTGGGCGCGCAGAGCGCGTTTCAGATAAGCCACGGCCCGTCTCCGAGATCCACAAACCGTGCGCATCATCCCGCGTTAGGATGCGAGACGTCTGCTGTCACACTGATCAAGGCCTGGAGCTCCTGTTGTCAGGAGAACAACAAAGGCCGGGATCAGTCACGAGCCGCCTGGCGTCTGTGTCTGTGTCTGCGCCCCCCCCCCCCCCCATCTCGATTCTTTCAGACTCCGCGGAACATGACGTGAAGCGCACGGCAAAATAAAGACGGGGCAAACAAAACGCCGGTTTCTCTCGTCCCCCCCCCCCCTCCTCCTCCTCCTCCTCCCTCCTCCCTTCTGGACAGGATGAGTGGACGTTGCCATGGCTGCGCCGCTCCGTCCTAATCAACGCAACTCAAGCCCCGCTGCCCTCTTGTGTGAAACCAAATCTATTTTCCGTCCCTAGGATGTGACGTGCGCGCGCGAGGGCCTCGTGACCGCTCGCTGCCACGTGCGGGAAGGGGCGGCGCCACAGGTTCGACCGAATCAGACTGTCCGTTCAAGGCAGTTGCAGAGCGCAAAGACGGTGCGACCTGGCGCTTTGTCCTCAATCTCATCGAGCACCGTTCTGCTTGATTTTGTTTCTTCTCGCCCCCTTTTCTCTTCACGTCTTTCTTTCGCCACTTCAAAGCTGCACCTGGGGATGCAGCGGGGTGAAAACTCACGCCGTGGTACTCGTGTCAAAGCTCAACACTGTCAGAGTTGTTCACACACTGTGGCGTTTCTTGTTTCCCTGCGTCACAGGGGGGGAGGTGGCGTCACCCCGGGTCTGTTGACTTGACCGTGCAACCCGTTCAAAAAGGTTGGACACGAATGACCATGAATGAGGAGCCCGGCCGGCCGTCTACTATTTCACAGTGTTCGAGGGTTTCCGCGGGGGGGCCCTGCGTGTTCCCGGTGGAAAAAACCTCCAGAGGCGGCGGAGAAAAAAAGAGAAAGAAGTGTTGTCCGTCCTTGCTCTCAGGGTTTTCACACAACCCCCCCCCCCTGGTTTCCAACCCGTTTCAGAGCGCATTTCGAACGGTGCCGTGAGTGCTGTTTGTGACCTTATTCCAGCGCGACGCGGGACAGTCGGGCCGAGGTGAGGTCACGTCAGAGCGGGGCCTGAATGGGAACAACAGACTCTGCAAAGGCCGCTGGCTCGTCCTTAATGCAAACCGCCGAACAAACCCTGGCGCACAGTGCTGAGCGCAGCAGTAACGGCGGGCCCGGCATGGGCACACGCGCCGCTGTGCCAAGAGCGGCCCGCCCGCCCGCCCGCCCGCCCGCACCAGCCCCAGGTACGATGTCCAGCGGGGTCAGACCCCGCACAGGCGCCGGCCCGGCCCAGCCCAGAGATCTGGTCTCCCCCCCACCACCCGCCTCCCCCGGGGGGGCCTGCCGCTGCGTTTTTTACTGCTCCTTTGAGGACGGCCTCCGACCAATGAAAACAAGCCTGGTTCCTGGTCAACAAGTTTAACGGTTTGCTCCCTCGGCCCCCCGAACAGCTGCTTCACTTCCTGCGCCTATGTCTCCCGTCTCCTCCTCCTCCTCCTCCTCCTCCTCCTCCTCCTCCCCTCTCCGTCTCTCCGTCACATCAAAGAGGCTCCGGCACGACGACACATGGGGTGGCGTGGCGGGAGCGCGTGACGGCTGACAGGAAATAGCGCTCTTTCGCGACAGGATAATGGGGAGGGGCGCGTCGCCGCAGACAGACCCGGGAACGACACCTGCCTCGTCTCGGTCTCGAAGCGAGCCCCGGGTAACGCCGTTTCAAAGCCGCCGCTTCATCTTTCTCGACGCAGACAGGCTGACGGAGCGGATCGACGATTGTCATGTTTGTTCTAAAAATCGACCGGTTGTCCCGAGTCGTTTTTGGGGGGTGAAAATGGGGGTGAACCTTTCAGAAATTGCACATTGTGACTAACGCCACCGAGTTCGGGAGAAAGGATGAGATGAGAAGTCAAACTAGAAACCCGTGCAACGTCTGATCAAAGACATTTATTAGCTGCACGCCCCCTCTATTCTCCAAGCCACGCTAGAAATAAAACGTATGTCTTCTGATTGACAGAGATATCATTCAGCCTTGGTTGCTTTGATAAAGTACTACGGTCCGATTTTTTTCCCCACTACCTGTGTCTAATTTTAACCTCGCCAGAAAAGAAAACTTGTTCTTTGAAGCAGGAGCCACGGCAGGAGACAAAAAGAAGCCCGCCAGACGTAAATTTGTACTTCTACTCAGCGTCATTGTCGCAATCATCAAGAAAGGATGCGATCTTCTCCTTCTTCACCGGCTCCCACAGGGGACGGCAGGTAAGGGTGGCTGGGGAGGGTCATGGCCGCCGTGCGCCCACTCGGGGCCCTCTCAGCAGGTTCCTTCGGACAAACGAGACCAGCCCCGCCGCGCTGCGCCCGGCGTGAGCTCGGACTGTGCCCCGAAAGGCTGGCGTTCGCCGCGCGTCTCTTCCGGGAACTGTAATTCCACACACCCCGAGGGCCCCCTGCATTATTCAGCGGAACGCGGAGGCAGCGTGGAACGGGCGCAGGTCACGCTCTGATCCGGGCGAAGCTCCCGCTAAAAGGCGCGAGGACTTAAGACAGACATCGCGACGTCCGCTCGGTTAAAGTTTGCCATGGCTCGCTTTAGGGGTCCAAACAAGCAGAAAGGGCATTTTAGAACACAAAGAAGTGGCCGTCTTCTCGACGTGTGTGAAACACGAGCCACTTCCTGAACAGCCTGATCAAACTGCCGGCGACACATGTGCTCCCAGTGGACGACTGCATGGCCTTTGTCGCGAAGGCCGCCGTCTCTATGAGTGCGCCCCACCACATCACAGCGCCAACTGCTGGCCCGGAGTGCGCATTGCAGCATTTTTTTTGGGGGGGGGGGGGGGGGGGGACTTGACATAGTGGATGTCGTAGGGCCCTGATGATGGTTGCGTGACACAAGCTGGCACAACAAAGAGCTGGGTGGAAGCGATAAGCGCCGAGCCCTCTGCGTGTGAGCACAAGTTTGAGATATTCTAGTAAATCTCGTGGGGCCGCAAGGCGTCCCTTTGGGATTCACAAATGTCACTCACCAGAGCTCATGAGCTTCGCATGAACTCGACACTTAAAGTCACTCACTCGTGTTGCAGAAAATGAAGGAAAACTGAAAATAAATCACTGTAGCGCTTTCTGACCCAGTGTTTCTCATTTCCGGGCCTTGAGAACCACTGTCCTGCATGCTTCCTATGTTTCCTGCTGCAGCAGACCTGGGGGAAATGATCTGCCAGTCATCAAACTTAGAGACACTGTTCTAACCAAGAGTGAAAACATACTATTCTTACACTTGAATAAAATGGTTTTTTGCACAGTTGTCACAAACAAAAGCTACACGATAGAAGTGGGGATGAGATTGCTGTAGCTTAGCGGCTCTCATAGTTCAAAGACGGTCTGATTCTTGAGAAAGGCCAGGCCTACTTTTCAAAGAAATGTTAATCCTGTAGTCTTGGTCCAAATGAGGTAAAAATTGTGGTTTTAGTAAAACAAACAAAAAAAGTAAGTAGTGCAATATTGTAATACATTTCTTATGCATTATGCATTTAATAAATGACAAAACTAAAATAACAAAAGTAAAACATGAAATGGCATTACGCACCTCATGTGACCTCATCCACACTCAAATAACTCAACACCATGTTGACAAGCATCGAGCCCTGTTTACAGGTCCCGAGCCGAGTCTGCACACTGGGTCATAGTTACAGGGCATAACTGAGTTTCACCATTAACTTATTACTCGGTAAAGAAACAATAAAACCAATTCAGAGAATTACAACAGAGATGCTTCAAATGTAGGGTTTTTTTTTTGTCCTTCGTGGTATGCAAAAAATTGTGTGTGTGTGTGTGTGTGTGGCGGGGGGGGGGGGGGGGGGGATTATGAGGATGCTTCATCTGAGACGTAACTACATTGCCGTGTGTTTGTTGTACTTTGCATCCGTAGTTGGTACTAAATTGGCTCCCCCTTGGAAAAAAATGGACGTGCGAGCACTCCTGGTGAGCTGACTGCGCAGACCAGGGTGGCAAACGACTCGTGGCCGCCGGCCAAACGCTTAGAGGTTTGCTACGCGAGGTAGCGCGTCTGTCAAACTTATTGGTTCGAGTGGCTGACGGATGCCGCCCCGCCACCGCCGGCCGACGTTCAGGGGGGCCCCCGCGCGCTGACCGCCGCCGCCGCCGCCGCCGCGGACGGACATGTGAAGATCGAAGCAGCTGACGTCGGGTGCTGGTCGACCTTGAACGAGTAAGCGAGAGCTCCCCAGTATTTCGAGCTGTCCTTATTTCATTCTGGCTGCCGATGCGCTTCACCATCTATAGAAGTCGAAGCCCACTGGCCGGCGTCCCGTGGGCTATTTTGAGCGACTCTTCACTCTCGCCCTCAGCAACGCTGTCCCCTCGCAGTATGCTTTGCATACCCCCACGTCCCCCCCCCCGCCCCCCCCTCGTCTCCCGTCCCCCAGGGGGACTTTAAACCACCACTTCTTCAGAGTTTTTTTTCCTCCTTGTTGACTGGTGTCTCGTCTTCAAAACTAACCGGAAACAAATCAAAACACAACTCAGGTGGCTGCGCCCTAAAGTAAAACAAAAATATTTCATGCATTTGTTTGCATTGACATCAACACAGCTCAATCCATTTCAATCTGAACTTCTCGCAACCCTGAGGAGCAATACTGTATGACAGTGTGTCAACAAGTAAGTCCACTGTTTGTCTGGCCGTCATTAGGGCTTATTATCCGTCTACACACTCAATTCAACAACGTTGCTGACGTGTGCTGGAG
This sequence comes from Karalla daura, assembly GCA_029224185.1. Taxonomy (NCBI): domain Eukaryota; kingdom Metazoa; phylum Chordata; class Actinopteri; order Chaetodontiformes; family Leiognathidae; genus Karalla; species Karalla daura. The sequence continues at coordinate 20,954,691 of CM055190.1, forward strand.
ACATAAAACGAGATGCTGCAGGTCACCGAAGCCAGATGCCGACAGAACGGGCCCGCTGTTCACTCTCCGCCACAAAAACACGCCGCGACAGTTCTATTCTGGGCAACGTCCCCGACGCGTTTTTTTAAAAAATGACAACGTCGGAGAAAAAGGCGATGAACTCATTCGTGTGAGGGATGAAAGGGGTACGCAATAATCGTGCCGGGGACGCGTTCTCTTCCGCTAAGTTGAGGGCTGAGCGCTGGGGCCGGGGTGGGCGGCCCGTAGTGAGCCGGCGAGAAAATGCAAATGCGGGCCGATGGCGGGTCGCGCCGCTTTTGCATCCCTCTCTGTGGCGCCCAGTGTGCTGCCTTAATGGCTCGCCGCACCGGCAGTGACGGCGACACAAATGCCATGCAAATAGCCCTCTATAAAGCCGTCCAGCACTGACCTGTGCTGCGCGCCCCGGCCTCGGCCACTCAGAAACCAACGTTTGGAACCTCGGACTGAACTTGGACTGGATTACCGACGCACAATTGTTACCCGAGATATTCCACAGCGGCTAACGAAGTATGATCAGCCCAAACTGATTTAGGCTTCGTCGACGACTTTGCAAACTTCAAAAACGATTCTGGGAAGCAAATTGCATTAGAGATATGAAATTTATGCGCGGCTATCTGTCAGGACCGACTCGAGGGCGATCCGCTCCCCATGTGAAAGGGCTGGAAGTCAAGAATTTGGGAAAAACAAACTAAACCACGAGGCACAAGATGGCGGCCGGGCCGAACCAGCTCCAGCCGGCGAGATCATTCCGGCCCGGGGGAAAAAAAAAACCACAGACCGCTTCGGTGACGCCGCAGCGACAAGCAGACGCACTTAGATCATACCTGTGTGTGACAGGATGTCATCTGACAGGACGCGGCATGACAGAAAAAAGAACGAGGGCTGCTTCTTCCCTCCTAATGGAGAAGCCGCTTTCAAGTGTGGATCTGCGTCAGCGGTGTGAATCATGCCGCGGCTCCGGAGCGGCGAGCAGCGCTCCTCCACACCACAGTGCGCGAGGAGAGCGGACAAACCGACCTTCCCTTGCCAGAAATCTTAGGGCGTTTTCAGGCCTGGCTCGTCCGGCCCGGTCGTTCTGAGACGGGGAGCGTTTCAAGCCCCAAGATCGGATCGTTTGGGGGGGAAAAAAAAACAAAAAGCAAGCAGGCAAAAAGGAGAATCTATGACCGTGTGAGATTTCCGACCAATGAGGGAGCAGTTGGTGTGGGACCGCTTGGGACCGTTGCCGCGGTAACACAAACGCTACACAAAAAACAGCGACGATCGCATCGGAACGAAGAAAAAAAAGCGAAGTCCATCCAGCTCAGCGTTCAGGCCTTGAGGTCTCCTGTGAGCGGAGGCGGAGGCGGCGGCGGCGGCGGCGTGGGGCCAGCTCCGCCGCCCGTTTCCTCCGCCGGTCGTGGAAAACGCGAAACGCGGGAAAAACCGCTGAATTCTCAGCAGCACGGCTGAGGGAAAAGCCCGGTGTCAGCGGCCCGCGCTCACGCCCGCCGGGCCAATATTGACTCTTTTTGGTTCGTCCCTCCGTTTTGGGCAAGGTCCAGGGGAAAGTACAACGACACTGTGGCTGGTGAGTCACGTTATGGTATGCCGGGTTGAGTAAGCGCCTCGCAACGAACAGAGTGTGCCCGGGCTGCCGGCGTCTGAACCGAGACCATTTAGCAAGCATGAGTCACGCCACCTGTGCACAGATCACAGGCAACTGCCTTAAAATGCTCATGACGGGCGGGAGGAACGCCCATCGGGGCGAGGCGTCCTTTCTCTGCGGTGCGCGCGTTCACGCCGCCGACGGCCGATCAAGTCCAGAAGCGAAACGCCGCCCGCAAATGAGCCCGATCAAAAGATCGCGAGCCGGCGGACGCCATGTCCCGTTCAGGTCACGTGACGGGAAATGGAGCCGTGGCCGTCGTCTCTGGGGCTGGGGCGTCGCCACGGACGGCGGTGACGGAGACTGACGAGCCGGCAGAGAAACACTTAGTTACCGCTTCTGATTCAGGAGCAACCGTGGCAGACAAAAGCACCGCTCGTACGTTGCGTCTCCGTGTTCCGTGACGGATGAGCGCGGCCGCATCCGCGATGGCGCCATTTCAAAGCGAGAGCCTCAGCGCGCCCCCGGCGAAGCCGATTACAGCTTCCCAGAAAGCACGTCACAGAACTGAGCTTTTTTCTGTTTGCTAGATTCCACCTGACCGAGATCGCAGACCACTCCAACATCAATTAGCCGCAGGGAAGTCTGAGGGACACTTATGAGTAACACAATGTATATATCTGATTAAATTACACGTCAGATTCATGGAAGCGCACACCCACGCGTCCCCGACGCAGATCTGCTCAACTCCTTTCCTAAGTCTGTATTTCCCTGAACGTTGCACGGGACAGTTTTTCAGCGAAAGAATGCAGGGAAAAAGATCATTTTTGCCTTTCTTCTGTTGATTAATAATGAATACATGAGGTAATTATTGATGAATTAATCAAGACGTGCATGACTGGGTCAATCAGAGAATCGCCCCAAGGTGTGTATGTAAGAGTGGTGTGCGTCTGCATACGCACACATGTGACAACATGGGTATGAAGCAGGCCGAGAAAACCGATTCATTAATGAATCATTAAATAAGTCACGGGATGTGGCCATGAGAGAGAGAGCAGCGCTACAATTTCAATGCATATGCGCCCACGGAAACAATGTACACATGACTAGACATACACAAACAGAACAAAAAACAAAAGCCTCTGGAGATTACGCCTACAACTGGGAAAAAGGTGTCTCGGAGTCTGTGCAAACCACAGGAAGGTGCAAACCAAACACTGAACTGGGTCATTCCTGCTCCTGATGCGACCGTCGATGGCGTCTCGGGCCCGGTTTTCGCGAATCAAATCGCAGCGCTCGTCACGCAGTGCCAAATCCGCGGTGCCAGTCCTTCCGGGCCAGGTCGCAGCAGCCATGAGGAGAATGGGCGTTCCCGCTCGCCGCGTTAGTCGCGTCATGTCGTACGAGCGGGAGCACGTTCGCGTTTGGGATGCCATTAAGTCATTTTCCGTCACACCCGCTCCTTAGATCTAATCTGTCCGCTCACTCCTCATAGCGGCGTCAAATATTTGCCCCGTCGACCCCCCCCCCCCACCCCCCACCCCCGCGATAACATAATCTGCGTAAATCCGTTCAACCCCCGGGACCAAAGCGACTTCACCCTGAGAGCAAACAGGGCCGCGTAGCGAGAAAAAATAAATGTTTGCCCGTCTGTGCCGAACATAACTGTCTTGCATAAGACCGTTTTCTTTCCCAGGCAGAGAGGACATGAACAGTCGCTCTGTAGTCTGCTAGTGAGGGTCACATTTTTTCGAGTTCTGTGGTATGCGCCTCCTAAATAGGCAGGATGTTGTTCAGTATGGGGGACGTTTCCTTGTTCTGCAAGAGGAAGGACATTTTTGTAACCTGGCCCTTGCGGCCTGGACAATGAGGCCCGCTTCGACCGCCTGCGGCTGCCAACAAGGGTTTTCGACGTTTGCACTCACCTGTAGTACCGAGACTGGAGGTACGTGGAGCACACTGCTTTGGACACGTGACTGGCGGAGCCAAAGTCTATCACCTTCACCCTGTAGGGCTGCCTCACCGGGTCCACCAGCATGATGTTCTCCGGCTTGAGGTCCGCGTGGATCAGGCCCATGCTCTTCAGCTTCTTCAGCGCCGTGGCGACCTGCTGCAGCACGGGCCGGATCACCTTCAGGGGCAGCGGGCTGAACTTGTTCTGCTTGAGGAAGTCGTACAGGTTCTGCTCCAGCATCTCGAACACCAGGCAGGTGTGGCTGCGGTGCTGGAAGCACTCGAAGGCCCGCACCAGGTTGTGCTCCTCGGCGTTCTCCCCGCTCAGGCGCGCCAGGATGCCCACCTCGATCTGGCCCTGCCGCGCGTACGAGGGGTGGTTCTTCAGGATCTTCACCGCCACCACCTCGCCCGTGCCCCTCTTCCAGCACTTCACCACCTGGCCGAACGTGCCGCGGCCCAAGAAGTCCAGCACCTCGTACGTGTTCTTCATGGAGCACAAGACCTCGTGCTGCACCACCTGATAGTCTCCGTCCGCCCCCCCGCCCGTGCCCCCGGCCGCGCCGCCCACGCCCCCGGGCCCCACGGCCTGCTTGGCGGGGCCCCCTCCGGCCCCCGCGGCCGCCGGCGCAGTCATGGCGGCGTTCCCCACATTCGTCGTTTGCAACATGGCAGGCAACATTGTCAGTTCCTCCACAATCTGCATGGTGCTCCCTCGGTTATCCAGCTCCTCACTCTTACGTTTCAGCCCGCATCGCTGAGAGCTGTCGGCTGAGTTCAAACCTCCGCGGTTCTCTTCCCCGTCGCCCGCCTCTCCCTCCTCTCCGCCTCCCTCACCTGCTCCACCGCAGCCCTCTCCCCTTCCCCCTCCTCCTGCCCCTGTTGCTCCACTGCTGCCCCCACTTGCTGTTTCTGTCTGCCGCCGCTCTTTGCCCTGCAAGTGGACAACCCCAGCGTCCTGTCGCTGCTGGGCCGCAGCCGGGCCTTCTCCTCCTCCTCCTCCCCCTCCTCCTCCTCCTCCTCCCCCTCCTCCCCCTCCCCCTCCCGCTGCTCCTCTTTTACTGGGCTGTTGCCGCTGCACGCCACGTACCACCACCGTCTTCACCGGGTACTCTTGTCCTCCACGCACTTTCACGCCCACGGCCAAGTCTCGGCTGGCAAACGAGTGGGCTTGTTTGGTTGGGTGCACGATGCCAAGGGTTCTGCTGTTCAGATAAGTCCACGGGTGTGCCCTCTCATGGTACACACAGCTGCTGGGCTCGACTTTGAGTTTCTTCACGCTGCTAAAGGCACTTGTCTGGGTTTGATAAATGTGTGGTGGGTAGACCAAGACTTGTGAGGCCATACCTGCGGAGAGGGACAGGAGAGAGAGAGGGGGGGAAAAAAAGCGACAGCTCGTCAGTTCGGACCCTTGATGTTACGCAACGGCTGCGTTGCTTCAAACAGACAGCGGCGAGGAGACACGGAACGGGTCGCGTTGCGCAAACCTCGACGACGACGGTCCAGATTTCCCTGTTCTACGGTTGCTCAAGTCTGACGCTGCGCCCAGAACTGCAGCGGCAGTCCCCCGCACGCTGTCGCAATCCCCGACGCGGGAGGCGGTGGCGTCTCGTGCGGACGTCCTGCCCGTCCCCCGGCCGCCCCACCCCCAACGGCGGCGCGCCGCCGAGCAGCGCTGCGGAGCGCCTCCACCACTCTGTTGCCCTCGCCACAGCGATCCCACCGCCACCTCCACACAGCATATGACTAACTTCTCAAAGGTCCGCCTGACCTTTTCCTGCCATTTCCATGCGTCCTACTGTGGGTCTCTAGGCAACCAATGGAGAGGATCAGAGGATAAGAGGAAAAATAAAGTAACAAAGCATCATCAGACCCACATTTTCAATTACCTTCATGCATGCGAGCGCGTGTGTGTGTGTGTGTGTGTGTGTGTGTGTGTGTGTGTGTGTGTGTGTGTGTGTGTGTGTGTGCGTGTGCGTGTCAGAGAGAGGCTAGTGCATCCTATCTGGCTGGAATATGAAGAAACTCGATTGTGAGCTGCAGGAAAAGACTATAGACGTGAGATAACCACGTTTATGCTTCCGAACAGCTTCAGAATCCATATTCAAAACTGGCACAGTGACCTTATCAGACAGCGTCTGTGTGCCGTGCCGGAGCCTACGACCTACTTTCGTCCCAGGAACATTCACGGAGTTGCAAGCGGCTCGTCCCCGAAGATTTCCACGCTTCTATCAACAGCGCTCTCTCAGAACCATGATTACGATTAAAAAAAAAAAAAAAAAAAAAAAGATTCGTCTTAATATTTCTTTAATGGCTTATTTTCCCCAATTCCTTCAAAGAGGCCTGAATATCTAAAAAGGGCACGCGACTGTTATGGGCCGTGGAGTCTCTTAAAATAAACATCCTTGATGGAAAACACACTCGTGTTGTGATAACACCAATGCTGTGAGCCACCACTTTGACTCTATTTTGAGCGTCAAGATAAGGTCAACCTATTCCCTTGACAACTCTTAGCTCAGTCGCACCCTGTGTGTTGCTGTTTAGCAGCTCTGGTACCATTTGGTCATCATGCCTGTATTGGAGGCAATCTCTGGAGTTCTCCAACGGGGAAAGTTGAGATGGCTAACAATGACTAACCTATTAAGAGGTGTGACCAGGCTGACCAGGCTTGAGGTTCCACAAACCTCTTTTTTTTTCCCTTCTTCTGTGTTTTTCATAGGAACTCATGGACGATGCTGTCTGTGAATGTTTATGTTTATGTCCGGTCAGCTCTGCTTCCTGTGTTCTCATGCACACCTGTCTGGCCCTGCTCCCTCAGACCCGCATCTCTCGCTCTCGTCTCGGCAGCTGCCCCTCATGTTGTTGATTAGACGCGCGTCTATATCAGTCTCGTCTCTCAGTTCCGTCTTTGTCGAGTCGTCTGTTCACGCTCTGTGCTTTGCTGCCTGTTCTGTCACCTGTCCATGCTGCCACTGAGTTCATGTGTACTTTGCTCCTTGAGTATGTTTCCTCTGTTTTTTGGACACTTGTTGTGTTTTTCCTTTAAAATTTCTGTGCGTTTGCGAACATCCATTGGCTTTCACATTGTGTACCCAATGGTGTCGCCTGTGCCCATCTGCAGCTCATATAAGGCGAAGTCTAGGGAAACACACGCCAGACAGGTCTGAAGTCCATCACGGAACACGTGACTCACTCTCGCACTCACACCTAGGGGTAATTTAGAGTCTCAAATCCACCTTGATGCATATTTTTGGACCGTGACAGGAAACTGGAGTGCTCGGAGGAAACCCACACGGACACAGGGAGAACATGCAAACGCCACACATCAGGGACAAACAGGCACCATCTTGTTGTGAGGCAAAAGTACTCCTCACAAAGCCACCGACGTGGACGTTTTGGTTTTGTTTTGATTCGGTCTTTTCATTAAAAGCTTTTCCCGTTTTGCTTTTATTTTTGCATACGGGATCGTAATGAAAGCGCACAAGCCGTTTCAGTGTTGCCCGCCTCACCCTGTGTGGGGTAGGATTTGCTTAACTGCTGTTGGGGCAGCGGCCAACACACCTTTGTTTGCAGTGTGTTTACTGTAATTTAGAGCCATAAGAAGGCCTTTTATTATTCACTACAGTAGATTTTCATAATGAATGACTTCTACACCCTTTAATGAGTTTCAGGGTGTGAGGAAAGACGATGAAGGAAAAGCTATACATGCTGCATTGCAGTCCTGCCGACATCCTTCCTGAGTTCATCGATAAGGTAGGGGGTTTCTGAGAAAAACGCTCTTGTGTGTTGAAAGAGTTGAAGGTAATCGTAAAGTCCCATGTAAACACCCCGCCGCAGTGTCACGTACTGCCGCTGCAGAGTATTTGACAAAGATCCCGGGCCATTGGCAGTAACCGGAAGATCAAAAGTACATGGGACACACCCAAGCAACGAGACACTCAAAGTGCAGACTCAGCAGATGGTGCTCAGTCTGGGGATACATTGTTTCTGTCACCTTAGCTGCAATCATGTCACAGAGACGGGCACACCCACATTTGTAGATTAAGTCTCCTTCTTGGTTCACAGGCTGTTTCTCAACCCGTGCGAGTGGGTCCCACAGGTTGACCATGGCGGTCGGCTAGGGGGCGTACCCCGGAGAGTCTGGCAAAGTTGAACAACTGTAATTATTTTTAGAACTGCCATTATTTCCTTCTTCCACGGTCGCGGTGGAGAACACCAGGAGTTAAAAAATGCCTGTAGTTCCGTTTTCACCAAACCAGAAGAGCACACAAGACCAAAACCGCCTGCTAGGACCACATTATCTCAAAAAGCACCCTTTTTTTAAGACGGTGCTCATTCCACAGAATGCACTGTGGGACTACCAGTACATTCCATCAATTTCACCTAATTCATTTAAGAACAATGAAGGCATGGGATGAGGAAAGGTAATACACCATGTTTGTACAACAGTTGGCCAGAAACTCCACCCAAATTAAACTGAATTACAGGGGAACGACTGCTGTAAATATATATATATATATATATATATAGTACACTGATAACGTAAAGTATGAAGTTACTATGCACTTCTTTAAGCTTGTGGATTGTTTTGGTCTGTGACACAGCAATGCCAGTCTCAATACTGCTGAGCCAACTCTGCCAAGTGTTTCTTTTGGCCTCCTGAATGAAAACACTACATTTAGACGAGGACTTTCGTCTCAATACCTGGGAGATGGAGATGGTAATTGACTGGTCTGGAGATAGAGAGAGCACGCCGTCTGGTGCCAGAGTCCCCCCCGGGACGGAGGACGTCTGCACGCAGACCACTCGAGCCAGCTGAGCAATCAAGATGTCCAGATTTGAATATCAGCTGGGTGTAATACCACACCCGAAATTTCAACTTAGAACCAAACTTGGCCTGGGTTAGGGCAATCATCGCACGGTCAAAAGGAGCCTGCCACGAGGACATGAAGTAGACAGGCTTTGTTGTTTCCAAAGAAAAAGAAACGCAGCTCGCGCTATTATTACCATCTGAAACCACACGCTCCCTCGGCCGGCCATCGGGCTACTCCTGTGGCATCGAATTACTTTCAAAGCAGTCGAAACCTTTCCAGCAACCTTGAGCTGCTAAGTAATTGCCACGGTTGAACTTCTGACCCGGGCCCATTCACAGTCAAATTGCCAAGAGTATAACTGCACCTGTCCACGACGGGCAAATGGCGCGCGCGCTGACGAAAAAGTGGCAGGAGACGCAGAAATGATGGCAACAAACAAAAGGCCCAAACAGCTGATGAGTCACGCCGTGGCGTGCAGGGGGAATACAAACACTCCACGAGTAACGCTGCTGCCACATTTCCTCCGCCACTGACGGGAAACCAATTGAAGTTTCCCATCTGCGGGACGATTGAAGGAGCATTTCATTCGATGCGGTCTGACGGCTTTCACGTAACACGTCGATGTGTTTAAAACATGTAAAAAAAAAAAAAAATTTTTAAAGTCAACCAAAGACGGTCTCCGCCAGTATAAAATGTAGCGCAATCAGCAAAAGTAATGAAGGCGTTGCTTCGGGTTTTAATCTGTCCGAGACTAACTTTCTGGACATGTTTGAAAAATGTTTTCCCCGTGTTTTGAGGAAGACTGAAAAAACACAGAGGTGAGTTTTTATCCCTCAGCGTGACCCGGAGTGTGACCCACATGTTTGGTTATCTGTGAAATAACAAAGTAAGGTCTCCTTGGCAAGGGCTCTCCTCAGAAATATGCAGACTGTTCTGGTGGAAATGAATGCACCTACTTCAGTCCCTCTCCCCTTCCTGCTTGTTGCTTGGCCCTGAGCAGCTTTAAGCATGGATTGCTGTCTTAACTCGCAGTCCCACAGCCTCCCAACACTGTGCTGCTTTGCCCCTGCCTCGTGAACATGATCTTCTATGCTCATTAGATAAATAGGCCCTCTATTTTCCCGAGCATGTGACCGCATGGTATTTCAACTGTGAACTTATGACTATCATTTAGAAGTATTCTTCCTGCCGCATTAACTCCCGTACACGGGCTGTAAAGTCGAGCGTTTTGGTGAAGGTCCGCTGAACGCCGTTTACAAGCACCTCAAGGGTGTCAGGCATTTACCACATGTCTAGCAGGAAAAATAAAAAGTGGCTTAATCACCTGAAGGAAAAGTGTCACTAATACATAAACGTGTAAATATAGTTTTTACTGGATAAAAATCAGTTCTCAGCAGCTGGTAAACAGCAAAAGATAGAAGACTACTAACGTACTGTGTTTGTGTGTATGCGCAACTTTCTTCGAGTCACTTTAGCAGAAACACCACCCACAAAAACCCAGGTCTCTGGCCTATGGAAACCACCACCAAGACTGCTCTCGCCATACACTCTCACCATGTCCTTCTGTTTTGTTTTCCTCCCTCATGTCTGCGTATGTAAACCTCAAAATGACATCACTCGCCCGCCTCTGACTCAGCCCCAGCGCAAAACAGACCAGTCCCTCGCATGGCTTATCAGCGCAACATGACGAAAACACGGCAGCGAGCGCCATTTCCTCCTAAACCCCCTCGTGAACAACTTACACATACATACATAGATTACTGGTGGGGAAAATGTTTCCACACGCTTACTGGCTGCTGAAACCGCGCGTGGACTTTCCTCTGGAATTACTGTTATCATTATCAGCCACAACTTACTCTGGTGGCCTTGCAAACAGATAAGCTGATAAATGTGACAGATGTACAGCAGACGGTATCTGTGCTGCGGGGAATCACACGAACGCAGTAGTACAGTATTGCACCGTAGTCATCAAAAAGTTCGTCTCGAAGGTTCACTCTAATTACAGGTAGTCAGTGACGCAAGTGAAGTGACGTCGATGGCTTTGGGAAATAGGGGTTCTTGAGGAGCTTGAACACCAACTTCGACAAACTTTACACCAAAATATTACGAGTCAAAACTCCCGAGAACAAAAGGGGAATAATGAAGCTACATCTGCTGCCTAAGTCGTACCAGCAAAGACTTTCACTGAGTATCTGTCATGTCACTGGGAGTTTTTCTTACCAACAATGAAAAGCAAAACAAACACCCAGTGATTCTCTGTTAGTTTCAGGCCAACAACATGAAAAATACCTTAACCAAGCCATTACCGCATGGGGGTAGAATTTCTCTTCCAGTTTCACTATTTTTTCCAAAAAGGCATGAATCATCGAGACCAGGAAAGTGATGGTTCCCTCCCTACCTACCACATGAATTTGTTGTTGTTATGGTGGCTCGGACAGTCTCGCCTACACTCATTATTTTGGTGGAGAACGGCACAACTATTTAGACTACTTGCCTTTAACATGTCTTGCAAGATCTTGCAGCACTTCATTAGAATGTGTGTGTGTGTCTAATGTATCTGTATGTCTTTCTGTGTCTATGTTTAACTTGTTACATGTCTATTTTTGCACGCGGGCCTCTCATGAAACAAGAGATCTCGATCTAAATGAGACTACCTATATAAAGGAGTTAATAATAACAAGAAACCACCAACGAAAGAGGCGGATCATTATTACAGCCATGTTCATTTATCCCCACACTTGCCCTCTAGCTAAAGAACATTCCCATTTTTAACCGAGTCAATGTGACCAAAATGCTGTCAAATTAAACATTAACCACGATTTAGCAGGAGGCCATGCTCCGTTTTGTTTTGTCGTTTTTTTCATGCTAAAAGAAGTTTGCATGACATTAACAGGGTAACCGAGCAGTTTTCACATACGTAGGTAGGCAGAACATATGAGCTGCCATAAATGTGTTTTCGCGGTTGCAGTGTTTTTCCACTGTAACTCTCTCCCTTTCTTTGGAACTCTCCTCCACTGAACATGAGGTCTGCAGCCTTCATAGAGCCTTACAAAAAAAATATAAAACCACATCTATTTGAACTCGCTTTTGACTCACCATCAGAGCCTCTGTCTTACAGTATTTCTTTAGAGGTCCTTGGTTGTGTGTTTAAAATGAAGCGGGTGGACTTCTGAAGAAGCCTTTGGAATAAAGAGCAAGGCATCTTCAAAAACTAAACACAAGTCCAGTTGTCTTCATTTACAGCACGGAAAGCTTACTAAGATCTGAATGACTAAGGACCTTCACAAACGTTCTTAGTCATGGTGCTTTACTTTGTCTTTCAGTGTCATTTTACCTCTTATCTTTGTATTTATGATCATCATAACCGGTGCCATCATCTGTCCTTTATAGTGTGGACGGTTCTTTGTATATAGCTTTTGTGCAATGTATTTATGTGACAGATGCTATACCAAGAAATGAATTATTATTATTGTTGTTGTTGTTGTTGTTATATTTCTACTACTTAAAGTGAGGGACTCCGGAAGCCCATCGTTTTCTCACACGTCAAATCCATTCTGGGTGGGTTAATTGGAAGAGAATACATCAAACACATACGGCAAATAATGTCCACCAACAACACTGACATAATAACAAACAGTTGAGTATCACTGACACCCAGGTGCAAAACCAGCCTCCAGCGTCATCGATACAGCTGTTTGGGGTAAATAAAGCCTCGGTAACTCGCCCCTGGTAAATAAAGCCTTAGTAACTCATTACCGTTCAAAACAGTCACCCCACACAGCCAACTCGACAAAATTAATGATCAAACGTGTACCGACACGAGCGCTCTGGTTAAGTTTGTGTCCAAGTTGCGACTTTGTATTAACGTTACGTCACGCTGAAAGTAACGTTATGTGCGTTAAAACGATCAAACGTCGCCATTGACGAGAGTCACCGCCACACACTTACCTTCACATAGAGTCACTATAAGTATAATCCAGGGCTTCTCTGAACATGTTATGGACTTATTAATCCATACCATGCACAGTTCGCCTGCATTGCTGCCATCTTGTCCTAGACGACAGGAAGGGAGAGCTCCCTCTCGGTAACGACACCATCTCCCACATTTTTAAACACTGAATAACTCCCGCATGTGAGCGTCCACAAACATCACGCCGAGCCCGGCCAGTAGCTACACACTTCAGATTCGTCTGTCGCCTCTTTGGGCGTAGGAGCCCATCTCTGAAAAGGTGTCCGCTTAGCCCCGACTAGACGTGCAGCTCCGCGGCCCCGCCGGCCTCCAACATGTCCTTTTTTTCTCTAGCAACTGCAAGTAAATGTTTGTGAACTGACGGCATAGGCCAGACCTGAGCAGCAGATGCACGAGCGCAGAGAGCTCGAGCTGGAGCATGTCACGTGTGCTGTACAACCGTGTAGTAAACAGCACTGTTTTATGAATCATTTTATGTCATTTGTTCCTCTGTTCTCAGTTCCTATACTATTTATATTTAATATGATCGCTACGCTTCTATCTAATATTGAGTTTTACTAATATTGCAGCCACTTAATTAATGTATTTGACGTGTTCTGCACACTCAGTTCCTTTTATACAAACAGATCTGCTACTACTGCTACAGATCTGCTACTGATCAACTGCTCTCCTATTAGTCTTACCGATGTGCTTTATTTCCTCTGTTAGACCTGTGCTTTTTTTCTAAGACTGATTTTTTTTTTTGCTTGTTAGTCTGAAGGAACCTCCCGAAAGGATTGATGTTGTATCATCTCAATTTATATGAGAATTGCAACTATCATATGTAAAACATGGAAAAACTGAAACACCTAAGTAGTAGATTTTATATGTAGCTTTTATTTTGTGGGGGAAAAAATACAACTATGTATGTATACATGTATTAATGTATCTATCTATCTATCTATCTATCTATCTATCTCTGTATTTATGAGCATGCAAGACAAAACACTCATTGTCTTAGGACATTGAACCCTCCGTCCACCTATTGTTTGACCTTTCATTGTCTTTATATCTTTTCATCCATGTCTATAATGCTTCATCAACTCTGTATTCTACTTTGTTGAGATTTGATTGGTTGAGGAGGCTATCTGGAGCAAGTAACTTCTTTATCAGTATTTCTATCAGTTCTGACCATGACTGACTGGTAGGGAAGACCAGGAAAACTTTTGTTTTCAGGTTACAAAAGGTTTCATAATTTGGAAAAACACACCTTTTTGACTAATGGGACAAAAAAATCAATACGGATAACAATTAAGGATAAGGATTATAATTAGAACATACATAATCTAGGTGTGTTGGTGCGAAAAGATTAATAGACATAGTACGCTTTTAAAGAGTATGAAAAGTTGCATTATTAATGGGGAAGTCACTGACTGAGTTATCAAGTAGTCAATAAACAGTGAGTCTGTTTGGTTTGCTCTGTGTTGTGTGACGGTCATCTGGTGTTACTCCTCTTTCTCTGCACCAGGTGCAGTGTCCTGTGTCCTGCCCCTGCACTCTCTACCACCTAGGTATAATCATCTCATTGTTCATATATGTACAAACTGTAATTTTGTACCAGACAAACATTGTGGGAAAATAAAACAAATAACCAAGAATAATTAATTTCCTAACGCCGCTGGCAAAGTGTAAAGAAGCAGAGTGTTCTTAAGGAAATTAGTGGGGGAGGGCAAGCTCTGCTCAGACAGTCCTGAGGCACCCAACTGACAAAGTAAGCTGCTCATAAGCCCCCAGTGTCTGAGAGGACCAGCTGTAATTTAATCCACCAAAAGGCATTTGTCGTTCCTCCTAAACAGTCCCCACCCCAATTACAGGCGACAAACCCCCAGACCCGGTCAGCTGGAAAACAGGTGTGAGTGGCGCTTCTCGCCTAACCTGGTGCATCATAAGTAAACACAGCTGTGGTAGTAACTTGGGGAGATAGTGTAGCCCACACATTATCGAAAGCCCCAAATGACTCCCCTAGCCCCTACTGAAAGAACTGATAAGTAAAATACTGTCATGGATTTCTTTAATACTGTAATACCACTGACAGAATCCAGGGATAAAGACCATTGGGACATAACACAACTATCATCTCACGACATGAGTCTTCCAAACTTCCCCCCACTAACTCCTATTTTATTGCATATCCAGATTCTGATGTCTCCTGCGCCTTTTGGAGTTGCTACAATGAAACAACCTCTCACCTGTGAGACATCACAAAAGTATGGCTCAAATTTGGAGTCTTATGTCTCTGTCATCCATTCATAATTTCAACTATAAGAAAAATATGTTGAAGAGAATAGCACGTCTTTGTACTGGTTGTTCAGTGTTGATATTTAAAGATACTGTCACTGCAAGTTGCTATATAAATGCTAATGACAGTGACTTAGAATATCTTTGTTTAATTATTTTGTTCTAAATACTAAACCGATTTTCTAAATAATTTCCTTGGTTCCTGACCTTTCTCTATAAAATGAAATCCTAATCCAAATTGCAAATTCATTTAGGATATGCAAACAAAAAAGAGATATTTTGGTTCAAATTTGACATTGTTTTTTTCCCTGGTCTCACGGTTTGCCTGTTCAGTATTTCTCATTTCCCATAATATAAAACCCCTCGATTTATGTCTGTATTCCATTCCATCTGTATTCCATCTTTTTGTGCTTCGCATGCTGTTAATGTTGTGCCTGACCGTTTTGTATATTCACATCAGCAAAGTAAAAAAAAGGCGTTTTCCAAAGTTCTATTTCCTCCCAGACTTACTCACTATCCCATTCGGGGTCGCGTTAAAACATGTGCTTTTTACATTGGCGTTACAACAGCGCAACTGTTCAGTGACTCTGTTGTCTTTTGCTCTGGTCTGTTTCTACTTGAAGGCCAGGAACAGGAAAAACCTCGCGCTCTTCTCTCACTGGGACTATCATTTGTCTCCTCCTGCTGGTCACAAAGTGGACAACAAAGGGCTGCGTGGAACGCTGCAACCTTTGTTATGCTGTTACCTGATCGCTGTCTTTGTCATCTTACCCACCCTAAATCCGTAGGGTATTGTTCTGCATGCAAACATGCATCTGATGCATCGAAGTTGTAGAGTAGTCCATATAGTAAGAGGTGCATTTCTGTTTCTACTGTGACAGCAAGAAGCCACCTAATGGCCAACATTATGAACTTGGTTTTCAGTTCCCTATGAGTCACCTGGGGCGGGACGAAATTGCCAGTTGTTACATAATAACTCAAATTTGTATATGTCTGTACTTTAGCGTGTATAGTGACAATGACCTACAAACTGCTGCATATACGGTGAATCAAACATTTCATCCTTAGTATTCTGCACTTCCAACACTGCCAAAATGTAAACCACATGACTTGTAACGGTTGAAAGCTTACGTATCAAAGGTGTTTGATTTGTCATCTGAGAATGCACAAGTACACTGGCAAGGAAATATTGTTGCAAACCTTACTGAGTTTTGCTTGGCTGCAGTATACAGTATGTATATATAACCTGCACAGTAAACCACATATAGAACAGAATGAAATAGAATAGAATAGTCGTTGTACGGGGACAAAAAAATGCTACAGGTACAATGACATTGCAGGGTTTACTTCTGAAGTCAAGACAGACAACACTACAGACATTTATGTAACAGGAGTCTTGCATAACAGACACTAAAACAATAGCCAACACGCAACGTAGAATATGTCCTAATATGTTGCACAGACCTTTATTGCACATGTACTCTCTTTCACATTTACTGCAGCGCAAGAGGTCAGAAATGTACCAAACATATCAATTCGGCTCTGAATGACACCAAAACATGGGAATAACACAAACAAAATGTTCGCCGTTATTACGTAGATCAGTGTGTTTACCTCCTCGTGCGCGTACATTCTGCATGTTATTGTGAAGGAGCCGCACCGGATGTGCCATTGTTTTTACTGCTCGCTGAGCGGAAGTCGAGCCACACGCCATTTTGAGACACTGGTCAGTGTTTTAGCTGCTGCTTGTTGCCTGTTGGCAATGTGATCGACCACGAGAAGCTATGTCTATGACTTAGTCGGTCTTTTAACATTGTCACCCCATTATTATTTGATCTGTGTTTGCTTTGTTCGAACGTTTCGACGACTTTCGCAGCCATGTCCTCCGAGACAACAACGGACCAGGTAAGTCCGCTCCATGCAGCTCGCTCTGAGGGGCGAGCTAACAGCTAACCAACACCTTAACCTCGGTATAATAAACAAAACGGGGATCATATTAACAGCTAACTGTGATGTGGAATGTGTGAAGTTTGACGTGTTGCTGTGAATAGTTGATTAACTACACGATCGAAAGTGCGATTGAAGGCTTTGTCAGAGCTTCAAGTTTAGCCTACCGTGCGCCATATTAGCTGTAGCATTGTCACAAGTTCCCCAACGTTGCTGCGTCGAGCTAATTTACGTTACCTGCGCTGTATCCTAATACCAAACTGTTTTCAAATTGCAAACGTTTTTTTGAATGCATATTCATCCAGTTTTGGTCCGATTGTTTACCCGACTTTTCCTCGATGAGAGGACGTAGTTAATCGGAGCTAGCAGACAAACGTGTTGTATTTGTGTGTATATTTTCAAAACCTGTTTTGGAAAGATATCGACTTCTTTGATCCCTTGATGGGGTTCAGGCTCTAGGTTACACCACTATAGGTTAGAAAAAAAACACTTTGTACAAGGCGATAGCATGAAATATCCATGAGGGGCAGCAAGTGTGCTGTGTGAATACAACGCATACAGCATCGGTTTGATATAGGATATAGAGATATATCAGTTTGATAGCGGATATACAAGATATCCTCGGCTTACAACAATTGTGAGAGTAGAGTGCAAAAACTACAAAATTGCAGACCCTGTATGTACAAAGATGGGCAGCCACATCAGTTAGGATGAATATTAGTACTGCTGCAGTTTTTTGCGAGTCATCATAAATATGAGAAATGTGATTTGCTATACACAGTATCTTTCCCACTTGGTTTTGTATCTACCCGCTCCAGATCTGGGATCCCCGGAGCAGCCACTACATTGTACTGCAGGTGTTTTTCAGCATCGTGACAATTCTCTTCCTGCTTCGTCTGTGTTGTTTTGCAGGCTGCTGCTGAGTACATCCCCGAGAAGGTGAAGAAGGCAGAGAAGAAGTTGGAAGAAAACCCATATGACCTTGACGCATGGAGCATTCTGATTCGTGAAGCACAGGTTTAGTGACACAGAGTTGCATTACTGGGGGTTAAGCAAAACTGGGGGAGACGGGTGGTGGGCTTTAGGGGTTAAGGATCCAAGTGAACACGCAGAATAATCCACATATTGCTTCTTCTTTTCCTCTTCTTCTTTGTGTTTAAATGGTGTGGAATGTAAATGCGTTCTTCTCCCTTAGAATCAACCCATAGATAAAGCAAGGAAGACATATGAGCGACTTGTCACGCAGTTCCCAAGTTCTGGCAGATTCTGGAAACTGTTCATTGAAGCCGAGGTTAATATTTTATTTTTTATTTTCATTAGTGTGCATGGCTGGGAGTTTTTCTAACATGATCAACAACGTGATTTTCACACAAATGAAATGTCTTTAATGGAGTTTAAAGTCACAATTCTTTCAGTAACTCCTTAATATGTAGTTTACAATCACTCCTGAGTGAATACAGTCGTTTTGAGTCGAAAGCATTAACCTACATTAGATAAACTACAGAATAAAGGACCTGGACCGAAGAGTTCCAGATGGACTTGTAAAGAATTGTGCCTTTAAATACAAAAAGGGAAATTAGCTCTAACCTCTTTTTTCCTCCAGGACAATCATTTGTTCTCAGGATTAAACAATACTCAATATTCTCTGCCACATATTTAAATGGGGTTAAATTGCATTTGTTGCATGTTTGGTCTGCAACAGTATTAAAACTATTTTAATGGTATTGGAGTGCGTTAGCCTTTTATTCACTTGTTGTGTCAATTTATTGCCTCCTGTGTCATTTCTTTCGGGTAAACTTTATAAACAAATCTGTCGATTGTGTGGCCCATTCCTTCCTTGAGTGATTTCCTCCCCACTCCTGCTGAAAAGGTGACCAGTGACCCGTTTTCCTTGGCCCCCCTCAAAGGGCTTTGCAGTCATGCTCCCAGCTACCATTAGGTCGACTCATTTTGCCCTCACACAGTCCCGTGTATGCTAACCCTGCAGACAAGGACTGCAAACACATCGCTTGCTTAGCATCACCATGCGCTACAAGCTAGGTCTAGTTAGTCCAGTGTGCAGTTAGTGCAGTTATGATTATGCTTCTAACGTTTGTGTATGTTCAGGTTGCAGTAGTTGTGCTTTGTTGTTCCAAGGTAGCCCCCTCCACCCCTCCCAACCACCCACCCACCACCCCTGCCCCCCTTCCAACCCCGATACCCTCACCCACCTGGATTTACCCAGTGCAAGAAACGGCCTGAGGTACTGTGCCACAAAATAACACGGGGTGAATATATTATGAAAGTGAAGAATTAACAGTGCTACAGTGCCAACATATGGCACTGGTCGGTAGTGCAGCAGTGCAGTCTCTGTTACCATAGTATGCCCTCGATGATTTCAGATGATTGTGTGTGCGTGTGTAATGATAGGGAATAGCCTTAGCATGTAGCCTGATTTGAAATGAACATCTCGATGGGAAAGCGCCAGAACGGAGAGGTCGTTTTGCCATGTAGCTTTGCTACATCTTAAATCATGAAGGGGGGGGGGGTCTTAAGTTGTAACGGCATGTCTAATAGGTAACTGAGATATATCCACCATAGTCATAGTAGCGGTATCAGAAACTAGTGGCAAAATCTGTCAGCTAAGTAAAGAAAGCACAATTTTTTGATAGGAATGTGGTGTTTTTTTGTGCCCAGTGTAGTCACTGAGGGCGGTTGGTCGCACATAGGGCAAATGCCAAAACAAAGGTCATATCTCCAAGTGTAGCATTAGATCTAGGTGGAAGGCCAGTGTACGCGGTGATACTGTGAGGTAGGTAGAGTAGATATTTGCACCTCGTTGTTTCGGTCTCAGTATCGGCATGTGAAGTAAATACTATTTTCAGTGGAAATGTAGCAGTTGAGTAAGCAGGTTAGTCGAAGATGTCCAGGGCGGGGAGTTTTTGGTATGCGTCCAGCATCCTAACCTGCTTTGTGCCCGCCGGTGTCACAGGGGGTCTGTTGGTGCAATGCACATATGGCAAAGGCAGGGGCAGGTTGCCAGTGTGTGCGTGCGTGTGTGTGTTTTTGTTTTGGAGCTCCGAACAGAATTACAGAGAACACTCTTGATACTTTGGTCAAAGTGGGAACTAATTACACTGAGAACAGTCTGGTCCCCCTTGGAATAAACTGAGAACAGTGGAATTAAATAAACCAACTCTATGTTTAGGTTTCTGTTGTTCAGTTGTGACCCATTTAACTCCACAAAAGGGCCCAAAATACAACTTCTGATGTTTGGTTTTCTTGTAGTTTTCTGTTGGCTGCTCTGAGAGGCTGCTGTGACTGTGATGTAGGATGCAGGTTATTGCTTCAAAAGTAGACGGTTACAGACTATTCAGATCTTTGGTATTTGTTGGCAGTATGTTTCAGTAGCATACAACTCACATGTAATCCATACAATAAAAACACCTTTTTTTGGTAAGTATGTGAGTGGGCTTTTTGTCTCTCCATCTTGGAATAATAAAGGCAGAGTAGCTTATTCCTTGCTTGTTACTAAACAGTTACACAGCAAAGTGTCAGGTTATTGTCGGGAGCAATGAAAGACTCAGACCCACTTTTAAACCCACTTAAAGGGAGCCTCCCCCCCCTAGAATTGAATGTATTTTCGCCATAAAGCAGTCAAATCACCATGCTTGTGAGCTTGGCTCGCCTGTGATGCAAAGTCGACCGCAGTTGGCGGTGAAGCTGACCATGTGCTACGATGCATTCACTCTGCAGAGACAGAAAATCTGCCCTTGAGCGAGGGCTGCCAGCACATGTTGTCAAAATCCTGGGGTTTACTTTCGGGTAATATTTTTTGACCCCGATAACGCAACGTGCAGGAAAGAAGAGTCTCTGGCCTCCTCTTGTCAGCTGGATCTGAAATTCTAGACTAGAGACTTTAAAAATACATAGATTGCCTTAAAGATGGACAGAGTACATTAGCAATGTGGGGCTTTATCATCAGGAGCAACAAATGTCATGATCTATTTATGGCAATGACCCCTGACTCTTTTCAACCTTCATTTTGCAGCTCATTTAGATGGACTTTTTTCTTGTTTGCATTTATGGCGTGGAGATGTGTTGTAGACCCTTCCTGACAGCGATATTTAGTCTGGTTTAATGTTACCGGGCACCAGAAAGCAGCACACAGAGGCTCAGTAACGCTTCCTCAGCAAAGCGGGGAATAATACTGTTATTGTAGACCCTCATTATGTAACCGATCCGTTTCCAGGATTTGCATCAGATGTTGAAAACACTCAAATCTGACAGCCTCTGACTTTGCAACTGCATTTTTTTCCACGAAAAGCTCAGTCGGCACGCTTTAGCTCATTTCAGTTTCCTGGAAAACTGGTGACTAAGTGAGTGCCATAGATAATGCGTCTCAGCCAACAGGCTGCAGGGGACAGGACTGTTTAACTTAAGCAGCTCCTTCAACGAGCCTCGCAGGGAAGAACTGCCTCATTAATATTGTTCTATAAACCTCATTGTGCAGGCCCCGTCCCAGGCTTCACCATGCATTATGTTGTCAATGATGAAACACTTTACTGACTAAAGCTCTCTTCATGAACCCGCACCCCGCCACACTTTCTCTGTGCCAGAGAAATTTTGGTCTTTCAGCCTCTCTTTACTTTGTACTGGAGCACCTTAATGTATGAAATGACACTTCTGTGAAACTACTGCATCAGTCCGTCCACAGGAGGCAACATGACCTTTGTTTTTGCAGCAGCGAAGGCAATATGTTCCAAAGTTACACTGTGCTTGCATTCGGAGTGCATATCCAGGATGTTTCTATGCCTATGCATTCTATGCACTCTACTCTATTCACTCTATGCATTTTTGTGGATTTTTGTGGTGCAATCTACACCCAAAATAAACCCCCCATTTTTTTTACAAGTAGTTTGTCATTCTTGTGTGATTCTCACTTTGTTGATCGGTGCACTCCTGTATATATGCATATGTATGTGTCTGTGTCTATTTTGCATGAATGCATGTTTCCTGCAGCTGTGAACACAGCGACGTATGAATTAACATTGCATTTACACTCTCATTTGCAGATCAAGGCTAAAAACTATGACAAAGTAGAGAAGGTAAGTGCCCATCTCACACACAAGCTGTCACTTTGATGCCTGCGAAGAGTCCAAAATGTTTTTCACGAGAGCATATACACTTCATAGCATGCAAAATCATAAATGTGTCACAAGCACAGGGAGGGTGCAGTCCTCAGAAAACCATAACCGTTGCACCTAGTTTCTGGCCCATTATTGTGAACATTATTACAAATGTCTATATGGCAGAAAATATAGTAATTGTATAATTTGTGTATCGTAAAGCTCTCGGACTAATGTAAGTTCCACACATCAAGACATGGATGTCCCTCAGACAAACTTCAGAGTTTTTAAACAAGTCTTGAGGAGCTCGGCTCGAAATGTAGGCCACGTCCGAGGGCTGTCTAATGAGGCGGGAGAGCCACAGTAACTGCTGAGTAAAACCTGGAACCTCCTCATGTCTGGCATATGGGCTCGAGTAAAGACAGCTTTCCCGGGTCTCCCAGGGTGCACCAGTAATCCTGTGACACGGGATGGGCCACCAGCTAATGGACGTGGGTTTCTAAAAGAAGTCAGAGGTGCATGCCAGCTCCGCGTTTGTGTCTGTCCCGGTCATCTGATCTCTGCATGTGTGTTCTTCTGCGGCCTCAGTTGTTTCAGAGATGCCTAATGAAAGTCTTGCACATCGACCTGTGGAAATGCTACCTCTCATATGTCCGAGAGACCAAAGGGAAGCTGCCCAGCTACAAGTAAGAGAATATCAGACATGCTGTAAATACACACGCTGTGAAATATGCAATTTCCTCCAATACACTCGTCCTCTCACCCCCAGAGAGAAGATGGCTCAGGCGTACGACTTTGCCTTGGATAAGATTGGCATGGAAATTATGTCCTATCAGGTGCGCAGACCTGAACCATCCACCATATTTGCATGTATGTGTGTAAATATTCATATTTTGCTCACCATCGTTCTCTACCCCCCCCCCCCCCCCCCCCCCCCTAGATTTGGGTCGACTACATCAACTTCCTCAAAGGAGTGTAAGCATCTTTTTTTCTCTCTCACTCTCTCTCTCTGTACTTGTGTGAGATTTCATAAATCGCTTTAGGGAAACCCTCAGACGTTGACATTTCTGCTCCGTTTCCCTCAGCGAGGCCGTGGGCTCGTACGCAGAGAACCAGCGCATCACCGCAGTGCGGAGGGTCTACCAGAGGGGCTGCGTGAACCCCATGATCAACATCGAGCAGCTCTGGAGAGACTACAGCAAATACGAGGAGGCGAGTGACCCCCCCACCCCCACACACCCCTGCACTGAATGTGTGTACAGACGAGACTTTTGGCCGTTCAAATCCTGACCTGTGTGTTCTCCCGCCAACAGGGGATCAACGTGCACTTGGCCAAAAAGATGATTGAGGATCGAAGTAGAGACTACATGAACGCCAGGAGAGTGGCGAAGGTGAGGCGAAGATAGTGTCCAAAAGTAAACCCGAGCTGTGATTCAAAAGAAGAAACGTAATTCTTATAAACTGAGCATTTGAGCTGCAACAACTAATCAGCTGGTAGCCGATTCATAAAATGATTGACAACTATCTTCATTTTTTAAATCTCAAGAATTTAAATCATAATTCTCTGATCTTTGCTCTCTATGCTGAATATTTTCTCGTTTATTTTGTCCTCTGCTACAGAAAATCGATCGAAGCCCTATCTTGACCTATGTTGAACAGGCATTAACAGCTTTTACTGTTCTCTGCCCTTGCTCAGGAGTACGAGACTGTGATGAAAGGGCTGGACAGGAACGCGCCGTCTGTGCCGCCCCAGAATTCCCCTCAGGAGGCGCAGCAGGTGGAGATGTGGAAGAAGTACATCCAGTGGGAAAAGAGCAACCCGCTGCGCACGGAAGACCAGACCCTCATCACAAAGAGAGGTGAGCGAGCCTCCTGCCGACGCGCATGGGTCGACGGGAGCGCCCCCTCTTCCTCCCGTAGAGCTTACAGCCACCAGAGGGCACAGTTTGACACAGTCCCAGTGGCTCTCAGTCAGGCTTTCCTCTGCGTTGCACACGTCCCATGGTGAACCCGCCGCCTTGCTCTGTGTTGCAGTGATGTTTGCCTATGAGCAGTGCCTGCTGGTGCTCGGCCACCATCCCGACATTTGGTACGAGGCGGCGCAGTACCTGGAGCAGTCCAGCAAGCTGCTGGCGGAGAAAGGGGTGAGCCACGAACCCCGGCAAACACTCCCAAAGCTCAACCTCGTCCTCTTGATATTATTTTTGTAAATGTGCTCCCCTCCACTCCTCTTTCAGGATATGAACAACTCCAAGCTGTTCAGCGACGAGGCAGCTAACATCTACGAACGTGCCATCGGGACTCTCCTGAAGAAGAACATGCTCCTGTACTTCTCATTCGCGGACTACGAGGAGGTGAGCGTGCCACGCCCGCGTCCCCACTCCACATTGAGAGAGGACGCGGTCAGAGAGTCATGGGTCTGTGTGTGTGTGTGTGCGTGTCCGTGCGTGTTTCCTTTAACCCCCCCAGAGTCGCATGAAGTATGAGAAGGTCCACAGCATCTATAACAAGCTGCTGGCCATCGAGGACATCGACCCCACGCTGGTCTACATCCAGTACATGAAGTTCGCCCGGAGGGCTGAGGGGATCAAGTCCGGCCGCACCATCTTCAAAAAGGCCCGAGAGGACGTCCGCACGCGCCACCACGTGTACGTGACGGCAGCGCTGATGGAGTACTACTGCAGCAAGGTCAGTGCCTGTCAACCAGCCAATCAATCAATCAATCAATCAATCAGATTTATTAATGTAGCACTTCTCATACAAAATTAGGTGGCACTGATGTAATGATAATTAAAAATTTACAATAAATAGGCTACATAAACTCAAGACAAAAACAATGAAAATATATATAATAGAGAATAGATTGTAATAAAAGATGCATAGAATTCAGTTTAAGATCAAGCTTAAAAAAGTCTTGGTCCATCACCCTGTGTTCAGTAGTCTCACAGACTCTCTTTCCCCCCCTCTCTCCCCCTAACAGGATAAATCAGTGGCCTTCAAGATCTTTGAGCTCGGTTTGAAGAAGTATGGCGACATTCCAGAGTACATACTGGCTTACATCGATTACCTCTCGCACCTCAATGGTAGGTAACAGGGAGCGATTGGCCTGGTGTGCTGATGCAGTGAGACCTTGTTATTTGCTGTCGGGACCTCCACTGACCCCGCTTGCTCCCTTGCAGAGGACAACAACACTAGAGTCCTGTTTGAACGAGTCCTCACCTCAGGAAGCCTGTCACCAGAAAAGTCGGGGTAAGGCCACATGCTGGTTTACATCTCTCACACGTGTATGTAAGCGAGCTACGATGTGATCCCTTTTCTCTCTCTCTCTCTCTCTCTCTCTCTCTCTCTCTCTCTCTCTGTCTCTCGCTCCTCAGTGAGATCTGGGCTCGGTTCCTGGCCTTCGAGAGCAACATCGGAGACCTGGCCAGTATTCTGAAGGTGGAGCGCAGGCGGTTCACCGCCTTCAAGGACGAGTACGAGGGCAAAGAAACCGCTCTGCTCGTGGACCGATACAAGTTCATGGACCTGTATCCCTGCTCCGCCAGCGAACTCAAGGCCCTGGGCTACAAGGTGGGCTATACCTTTCCTCCTCCCTTTTTCAAATCGGGCGTTTTCTCCCTCACCGTTTCCTCTAAACCTGTTTTTTTTTCCCTTTGTCCTTTGTCTGTAGGATGTGTCTCGTGCCAAACTGGCAGCGCTGCTCCCAGAGACCGTGGTGGCGCCCTCTGCCCCGACTCTGAAGGATGAAGCTGACCGTAAGCCTGAGTACCCCAAACCCGACACCAACCAGATGATCCCTTTCCAGCCACGTCACCTCGCCCGTACGTCACCTCCACCTCTGCTCACACCAAGTCTTTGAGACACATCTTGAAATGTTTTTGTTGCACGTATGGTCATGGTTTACCTAGGATTTGTTAAATTGTGATTGGCTCTTTGCAACCAGAGATGTTCAGCAGGGCCAAAAACATCCTCATGTCCCCGGTCATGTGTAAATTCCAAATATTGATCAACTAATCTGTTAATCGTCCAAGAAAAGGATCAACTTTTTTGACAACTGGTCAACGTTTAAAAGCATTTTTTAGAATTTAAGATGTGAATAGTTTCAGTCAGTACTTAGTCTTATGACAAAAAAATTGAATGATAAGGTCAAAACAAAAAACTGTATTTTACTGTTTTTTACTGTTTTTGCATCACTTTGCAAACAAACAACCAATCGACAGATTAACTGATTGCAGCCTTAACTGAAATAGCAGCTCAGAAATGTCTCAGGACAGAGACCGAATATGATGTAAAATACATTATGAAATATTCTGATGAAACCAGTGTTCCATTGCTTCCATTTTAGTGCCAGAGAAGAGTTATAAAAAGTCCATCTGACCGTTCCAGGTCGCCTTTCATCTATAAAAAGCTCCCTCTTTGATGTCGGCTCTCTGCTCTTGCACACAGCTCCAGGACTACACCCAGTCCCCGGTGGAGTTTTCCCAGTCCCCCCAGCTGCTGTGGTCCTGATGAAGCTGCTCCCTCCGCCTACATGCTTCACTGTGAGTCGCAGCAGCTTAATCCTATCAAAGCTCAATATTTACTGGTAATGGGAGGGGAGAAAAGGCTGTTTTTTTTCTTTGTTTTTTGTGGTCTTACTGGACATGCAAAGGCTGAATCTGTTTATGCCTCCAGGGTCCCTTTGTCCAAGTGGATGAGATCATGGAAACTTTCAGGAGATGCACACTTCCTGAGAGTAAGTCGCTTTTGTCTGCACTTTAGGATGCATCCACGTTAGCCGCGCAAGCGAGTGTGTGAAATGGCATGCCAAAGTGTGGGACGTATTCACCGACGTGTTTTCCCATCCCCGTAGCTGTCGACGCTGCTATAGAGCTGATCACTGGCAGACAGCCGGACACAGGAGGGGAGGGCAATGGATCCATGGAGAACCATGCAGTTGCCAAGTCACTGAAGAGGCCTAACGCAGACTCCGACGAGGAGGACGACAAAGGAGCTGTGGCTCCGCCCATACACGACATCTACCGCTCTCGCCAACAGAAGAGGATCCGATAAAAATAAAACAAAAAACAAAAAGAAAACTAACACTGAGCCCTGCAAGAATGTAACCCTAGCAGACAGGCGGTCCCTCGGAGTTAATGTTCATGTTCCACATTTGTGAGTGTCCGACAGATTATTCATCCGTTGATCTGTTGATCTACCGTACAGAAGACAAGCTTTTACACATATGTGCTCACACTCACACAGATGTTACTTTAAGTATGCACACCTGAGTGTTCTTGTGGCTTCTGTTGTCGAAGGTTTTAATTTTTAAAACTGACCATTATAATGTACAAAATTTTTAATTCCACCATTGATTTTGGCACACAGTTCATTTTTGGCCTTGTGATGTTCAAGATTTTCTTTTTCTTTAGATAACTGGAGGAAAGACAGTTACTTTCAATAAAAGCTGAAAACAAACAGTCACTTTGCTGTGTTTTTTTTATTTCATGTAAGGGACAGTTTACTGCTCCATCTGCTATATTTGCCTGATGGGACAATTTAGAAGCACGGCACAGGGACGCATACAGTACATTACACACTGTTCACTGTTGTCGCTTTTTATGCCACTTCAGGACTGTTTGTTATCAACAACATTAGATATTATTCACCAAAACGTGGGGTTATATTGGACTCGGTGTGTTTGACACTTCTACTGAATACGAATGTTTTGTGACGTAAGGTGAAAAACTGGACACTTTTTCAACCTCAACTACAGCTCAGGCTGACCTTCACCTACAGACACCGTTCAAACTTTGAATTGGAGACACAATCCCACTCTGTTAAGATGGTGTTAAACATTTTGATAGGTTTTATAGTTTTTTGTATTAATTGGCGTCCAACGATCGTGATCGCAGAGCATTTCTGCTCTCGCTGCGTTGCCATCACCATGGCAACCTTGATTAACGGTCGCAAACAGCTGGTGGAGTCTTAGTAGAGGTGGTCGAAGTTAGTAGTAGCAAAGACGGTTTAGACCGTCGGTATATAGACTATCTTTGGTGGTAGTAGTCGCAGTAGTATCGCAGTTATTTACAAAGTAGCCCGCTCTCAAAATTTACGGCGGGAGATTTTTCTAGTTAAGCTTTCAAAGCGATGCCACTAGGGGGCAGCATATGACACACCTCAGAGACTCGACCATCCCTATGGAAGGGGCTTATATTTGTCAGTTTGTAGCTTATAGTTTCCATTTCAGTAGAGGTTGATAAAATAAAAGCACATTCATGTTATGTGGACATTTATTGGCCAGCTGCTTCATTTCACATTGCTCTGATTACATCACTGTTTATCTGCTCAGGCGTTCTGATTATGTGGCCTCTGTTTCAGCTCTGAGCTCAGTCACAGGTGCTGCACTCTGTCCATACACTGCTGCTTTGAAATTTGTACCGCTTGAAAAACTGATGGGGATTAAAACAGCTGACTGTAATTTAGACATAGTCTTTGTACTGAAAAGCATCAGAATGATAGAGAATTAGATAATGATTTGCTATGTGCCATGATAGAGCTCCACACTGAAAGTACTTATCAAACAAGGATGTTTGCTAATACCTTAAAATCGTATTAGACTTTGCTTTCTGGTGTGGACTGTGTACATAATAACCACTCATTTCTTACTCTCAATTCAATTTCAATGTACAAAGTACATTGGTGTTTACAGGACTCTTTTATGTTGTCATGAAAGAGTTTTCCCTGGAAATGTCTGAGGGCTTACATCTACTTTTTTATTCAATAAAAAATTCACAAGTTTTTTTTTTAACTTGTTAGCAACATAATACTGCCTGATTGCTTTATATTACGTGTTATTTCAGTGTAATGCTACTCTATTGAAGAAGAGCCATGTGCAAGGTATACGAATGGGCACAAAATACTGGAAATTATGCCACAATGGAATATTTTTTGTGTTCTGTGGATAAATTACCAGATATTGCTCGTTCCCCTTTCATTAAAGTTTATACAATTTCACTCTGCAATCGAAAGGAACAGTGTGAATATCAAGGATGTTTTACCAAGCAGTGGAGGTGTAGCCTGACAATGCTCTTATCACCTGGAAATGTGGAAGCGATTTCCTTAGCCAATTGGAGGGAGAACATAAACCTTATTTGAAACAGAGCTCTGAAGATGCCCACAACTTGAAGTTAAAAGGGAAAGAAAGAAAAGAAACATGCAAGACATCTGTTTTGCTGATTTGCTGCACCAAACAGAAACCCAGAGGGCTGGTTCTCATGAATGCCCCTCAGTGTTTACAACAGCACAGCATCAGACTTTCAGATTCTCAGGTTCAAATTTCCGTTGTTCAGACATGGCAACGTAGTGCACAACATCGTTGAGGAGAAAGCACGTCAGCACACACATTTGTATTGCTAACACTGTTCTTATTGCACAAGCACAAAGAAACAAAACATTTGCCAACTTGTTCTCATTGGCTGCAGAACGTACATGGGACGCGGTTAAGATGCTCTGTGGTGTGAAGACATAAAAAAACAACAAACTTTAAGAACTCTTGGTTCTCTTTGTCAACCTGGAAAATTAACATTGACTTACAACTGATAATGACTTTTCTAGTTAGTGTCCTGCACCAAAGAAAAATGTCTAAGAAATTGAAGCAAATATATCTTAAATATCGAAGCTTATCAACTTGTCTCTACAACGGAAGTTCACATTCTTGTACAGTAGTCTAAACTATTTGCATAAAGCAAATAAAATCCACCTCTTATAGGCCACCATTTACATTACATTAACATTTCTTTTATACATAATATAATACATGCTTGAACAAATAAATATCACTGTAGCAACATGTTGACACTGGACAACCTGTTTCCAAAGTACTGGATGTAAATCTCCGGGTGGCCCTTGTAAAACTGTCCCAGCAGTCGTCTCTTCTCTTTGGAGGAGAGGTTAGGGTTCTTGTGGATTTTCTGAAGCAACGACCACAACTCCTCTTTGGTGTTTTTCTGTGCATTTTCTGAAAAGGCCTTTGCACTCACTCTTGTGCAGTATGTTGATCCTGCAGTGAAGACACAGGGAAAGTTCAGCTCCGCTCTTATAGGACAAAGTGCACACAGTTTGTTTTGAGAAAAGTGCAAATTCTGCGAACCTGCTATGGCATCTGGATCCCTCCCTTTCACGATATTAGTTATCCTGTCACTGACCATCTTGTGCAAAGAAACAGGAATCTGGTGGAAAAGAGAGTAAACATGAAACTTACAAAGATCATAAAGCCTGGGTGAGGTCTGTGACCTCATACACACATTTGATTTATGAAACAGCCTTTCTGAAACAGGTATCATAGGATGGATGTAACAATCAAACACTGGCCAATAGAGAAATGGGTTGTGCTCACTTTGAACAGATCGCAGTGCCTGTCCATCATGAATAGAACCATTAGGTCCACCTTTCCTTTGGACAGTCTCCTGCTGTAGACAATGGCGCTGGAGAAAGACCTTTTCACCGCCATCCTGTTCTCAATCTGACAGAGATTCACACACAGAGTTAATAACTGTCAAACATACTGCAAACTGCGAGCACAGGCCTGCAGGAGATGCACACAGCCGCTCACCTCTTTGTGCAGTTTGACCTCCTGGGGTTTGGCCGCTGTGGCCATGAATCTGAGTAGCCTGCGAAGCTCCTCCCTGCTGCGAGAGTCCTGCAACTTCAGGCTCAGCTGCAAGGCCTCCAAAGCCTGCTCATGCTTTCCGTTCACTGACAACAAAGCATAGGACGTGTAAGAATGAGGACTGAGCTGTATATGTATGAACGGTGTTGGGGAGGTATAATAAATAATGGCAAAAAATTGGATCCTGAGTGTCAAATTCATTCATTAAAACACAGTTTTGATTTACCTATCTACAGGAGTATTTCCATTACCCATAGAAAAGCACTATATCTAAATATCGCAATAATAAACTGGCAATAGCACCTATCTATTTTTCTGTCTATCTCGTATCCTCTTACCGAGTAGCTCTGAGATGCCACAGTGGATGTCAAACACTTGGTTGCTGAGCAGCGGCGGCTGCTGCGAGTGTCCGTAGTGCTGAGCCAGAACCTCGTAGAGGAGCTTCTTACACTGGAGCAGGTCATCAGAGCAGGCGGACAGACCACGACTGACCTCCACCACCAGCTCGTCAGGCAGGAACTCCAGACAGTCCACTGCCCCTGACATCCACTCATCAGCCCTAAAGGGAGAGAGAGGCAGGATGACGATGTGAAACGCTGCAGACAGATAGCTACAAGTGAAGCAGCTCAGAGACAGAGCAGAGCAGCAAAATAAAGACAGGTTACAACAAAGTAAAACCTTTGAATATTCCAATATATATCCAGTATAAATAATGAAGACAGTTACCGCCTGAGGCAGGACTTATGTTTCAACATTTCAAAGGCTGCTGATCATTAAATCATAAAATTTGGAGCTCAGCAAAAACACAAACATTGTGTTTTTAGTGGACTTAGAGGTAAATAACAGCAGCATTATGGATACTTTGCAACCTCCTTGTTCAGTGTTCTAAGTGAACTTATTGGGACTGGGATCTCTGACAGTAAGAACTAGACTCACTGAGCTTCACTGAAGGCCTTGAGGACCTCTCTGTCCAGGTAGCTGGATGTGTACAACAGGTCCGGGTCACTGTCCATGTTGTGCAGAGGAGCCTGTGACGCGTCCTTGCCTTCGAGCAGGTTCTCCAGGAGGGGGAGCTCTATAAGCTGCAGCAGCCTGAACACCGCCTGCTGGTGCCACACCTCATGCACAACTGTGAAAGTACAGGAGTTATGAGCCATGTGGGTCCCACTAGGACAGATAAGCATAGATGCAAACGTGGCGCCGGCTGTATGTCATTCATATCGACAGGAGAGGGCTTACGTTCTTGTGAGAGGCCAAGGTTGATCATCTGGGGGGTGACGGTGGAGCTGAGGTTGAGGTTTCCCAGCACGTCCTCCAGTGATTTGTCTGTTTTTACAGGCGAGTGGGTGGAGTAGCTCAGCACCTCTTGTCTGAAGAGTCACATAATGACAGCAATCAGTGGAAGTGATGGGGGGGAAGAAACAAACTCATTACATGAACAAATGAGGCTCCTGGGCTGAACACGATTTTTTAGTACCTGTGATTCAACTGCAGTGAGGTCCTATTTTGATTTAGTCATTTCGAATCAAACAGACAATTTCCAGCTCAGAGCCATTTCTGATGAAGGTTAAATTGGACATGTGATGCTTTTCTTCCCTGTTCATGTAAACCGTACCCATGGCGACCACGCTTTCTGCAAATAGCCGAAACCTTGTTGTCGGAGCACATGGTTCCTCTGACTCTTTCATCTCCCATTATAGACACCAGGTCTATGCTCTGGTCCAGACTGGAGCAGATAGTCTCTCAGGCCAAGTGCCTTTCTTCAGGCTCAACCACACCCCCACAGTTTTATCCCCTAGCGTAAAAAAAAGCTAGGGTTTGCAGAAGCTAAAGTAAGCTAAGTGTAGCTTAGCTTATCTTCGCACAAAGACTAAACTGGAGGGAAACAGCTGTCCTCCATCTGCAGTCTTCAAAAGCAGAGCTGACTGATTTTGAAATTTTGTGTGACGCACATATTTGCTGTGTAAATATGAAGCTTATGTTAGCTTAATTTTTAATCTACTTGTTTTTATGGTGGCCCTACTGCACTTACTTACTTCATTCTGCAGTAAACTTTGGTATTATGTCTGAATGATAATAAAGACTGTCTGTCATGCATAAATCTTGCCAATCCTGCCATCTTTGAACATTGATCAACACTCACCTTGTTGTAGTGTCTTTACAAGAGTAAAATAACCCCTTTTAAGTCACTTCCTTGAGTCTTAAAGAGATTTAACTTGCTATCTCTGTTTTTTTTTTCTATTAGATTCCTTTTATCACGGCTTTGAAATTTTCCCATTCAAGTTTGCATTTGAACTACCTGTCACACACCGATGAGAGGAAATTAAAAGCATCAACACGTGACTGCGTGATGGAACTTCAAGAGTCTCATATCACGCCTGACTAGTTCTCACCCAGTCCAAAGCGATACCGGATTTGGGATTAGCACTGGAGCAGGGAGAACAAAGCAAATCAAAAATGTGATCTGAAGATGTTGTGACACAAGTCTGTACCTTTCACGTGACGGACTGTAGCTGTTCTTGTTCCTGTGGATGCTGGGGGAGTCGTAGCCGCTCTCGATGGTGCTCGTGGAATGAGACTTGGTGTTGGTCAGCGATGGCGAGGAGCTCGTCGCCGGGGTCAGGAACCTGTACAGACTGCAGCTGCTGTCCTCGAACGTCGCTCTCTTCTTCTCCTTCCCAAATACTTTAATGCCCACCGGCTCAAACACTCTCGAGTCCATGAGGGCCTGGCAGAGGCGGATGGCCTTGTAGCGCGGCACCGCCTCGTCGCCGAAGAATCGGTTGAGGGTGAGGTGTGTCAACACCACGTCTACGGCCTCTGAGCCCAGGAAGCAGTCGTGGTAGGACTTGAGGTTGTGGCGCCGGCGCTTGACCTCCACATGAGTGTGGAGGTTGGAGATGATGCTGCCCCAGATGTAGGTGGCCCGGAAAGGCTTCCCAGCCATGCCTGGTTCTGAAGGAGGAGCAATCAGAAGAACCAATCAGTCATGATCAGTCAGGCAATGGTGAAAAATGGCAAAGGTTTCACGGGTGGTGAACTAGTATCCTGTCTAGTATTTTGACAGTTACATTACACCATGTGAGTAACTCCACTGGTAGAGCTGCAACAACAAATAAATTCAGTGACTATTAGAGCGCCTGGAGATATTCAGGCAAAATTCTGTGATCTCAGCAAATATTTTCTTCTTTCCTTTTTTTCTTGTTTGAAAAGTTGAATGTTGTTGAGGTGAGGAAATATTTTTGAAGTTTTAAAAGATTTTAATTATTTTTAGATTATCTTGGCCTTTATGAAACAGGCATTTTCACTGTTATTGCATCATTTTATGAACAACTCATATAATCGAGAAAGTAATTGTCAGATCAGTCTACTCCAAAAATATTCAGTTGTTTGTTGCTTTTGTTTCCACTTGCACAAGTTTCCATAAGTACCTCCCAGGTATTTGTCTGGTGCAATTGACCGATGCTTAGTTGCTTTATCTCACTTGACTACAATTACTACAACCATGAACTTTCACCAGTCTTTGCATAAGTCAATGAGTAAAATCTAAGATAATATTATACAAAGTACTTTGAATATGTTAATCACAAAGAGTAATCAGGGAACTTTATAAGACTATGTTTTACGACATGTAGTTGTAAAATGTAGCAGTATTGAAATGAATTCTCCCCAACACTGTTATCTACTGCTGCTTCAAAGGATTGGCGGATTAGTTGCTTTAAGGATCAAGTTAAAACTAATCAACTACAATCAAGTGATAAAGTTAATTGGCTTCCACTATTCTTCAGAGGACACAAGCAATACTAGGAGCTCCTCGATTGCACTGGGAGATGTTTTCAGCAGTTTCAATTGCTCTGTAAACTCTTATTAATCAGATTCATTTCAACTTCTGTCATGGATTCCAAAAAGCAATTAGACTAGTCCAGATGAAAACAAGTTTTGCGTCACACAGTGGCTTTAAAACCACCAGGAAAAAGGGCGCTAAAATTTCCCAGACGCGTCCTTTTGCTGGGCCGCTCATTATTCCAGATTTGACATTCTCAGCTTTGTTCATTGTCTGAGCACTTTCTGAGAAATGACACTGGACTGAGCCAAACACACACTCCCTCTCCTCTGTGTAATTTCACACAATCAGAATCTGAATCCATGTCGTTGTCTGTGGGTGTAGCAGCACAAGGTCCAGAATTAATGCATCTCACAGGGGCAGGAACCAGACTCAGATCTCCTTTTCAGCTGCTTGTTTACAGAGTGTTCAGAAGCTTCATTTTAATTCACTTTACAGATGAGTAACACAGAATAATCAAATACTGCACTCACCCAGCGAAGGTTAGAGGCAGCAGAAGGAACAAAGAGAATTATCTGTGCCTCATTTTCTTACCAAGCACTCGATGTAATCTTTCTACACAGCCCTAAAGCTCAATCTCACACACACAGCCACACAAAGGGAAACAGAGACAATGATCATATTGTGAGCCTCCTCTCACAAGTGATATCTTCACATGTTCCTGTTGTGTTTCCATTGGACAGGCTGCCTTGCTACTGATGCATGCACACAAATCAGTAGTCTCCAGCGTCTCTCAGCTGCCTGTGTTTGGTCTTTTCCAACAGAGAACAACCCCAAAAAAGAAAGAAAGCAGGGCTGGCTGTGCTGAGAGGTGCTATTGTGCTTTTCATCCCACAACAGGAAGCATTAAAAGCCTTTGGAGCAAATGTTTGGGGAGGATCTGAGAGACTCACCGAGGCCACGGGCCATAAATCAGGCAGTGTCAGCGGCAGCCGGGCTCCATGTTATGATAACAGCACATGACAAATACTATTACCAACCCGTCTGTGAAAGTGGACGATGCAGAGCAGCGGCAAGCAGATGTTACCCCTCTCTTAAAAACAACACACAACACACTCTCAGAGAGCAGAGGAAGAGGTGCACGGCAGCTTTCACAGTGATCTGCTCGTTGATGACACCTACGTCAAACTGTGTCTGTCTCCTGGGGGGGGCAAATGCACTGGGCATTTGCATATGACGGAGGAAAACACAGGCCTGCAGCAGTTGTTCAAGGTCTCTACAGTTTGCTTGCATAACTTGAGTTAAGAGAGACAGACTAATAATGAATCGAATTAAAGGTGGCCCACAGTGGTTGAATGGAGTATTTATCCGTGTTCTCCACATCTAACATAACGTCTCAGATGCTACTTTTCAGGCCCTTTTAAAATCCTACTTTTAGTGTGGGAATGTTGCAGCCCGTTTCAACACAGATTTGTCTTTTGCACAGATCTGTTACCGGCTGATCTGGCCATCCACCTCACATGAATGATTACATGACCCTACAGTGTTTTCCTTGCTAAAGGACAGAGCGCAGAAACCTTTTCCAGAATTAAGAAGTAACTGGAACACTTCAGCTATGGAGCACATACAGTACACATTCTATTAAGCCCAAATCGCCCGAGGAATCAGATATCGACGAAGAAACAGGGGAGTGTGAAATGACATTTTGGTGAAAAAGAAAACAAACTGCCTTGGCCTTCATTTACTTGTGTGCCTGAATAAGGCTGAATGAAACCGTTTCAGGTGGATGATTTACATCATACAAGTTTTATGTAACAAAAACTGTCTCTGTTTTCACGGTTTTATTACTTCTATTTCAGTATTTGAAATGTATAGATGAATGAGGATGTATTGATAGCTTCCGTCTATCCTATATGTATTTTTTCATTCTAGGACCCCTTCAATAAAAAAAGCTAATAATGCAATGAATTAAAAGATTTATTTCACACACAAGCTTGGATGGTGATCTTTATCTGTATCATATGCAAATATCAACCTGGATAGTCACTCTGAACTCACTGTAAAGTGCAGAGTTTTGTAGGGTTACTTTTTTTTACCAACAGTAGAGGGAAACTGCCTCATCAGCATGAAAGCCTCGATTTGGGAGTTTAGGGGAAGGACCATCTGGAGAAACCCCTCAGGGGGCCCTGGATTACCAGTCACTCCATAAATCCGGATCTTATCAATATCCATTACTGCTGGTTGAAAATTAAGGAACAAAATGTGGAGGGTCAGGTGTGGGTTGAATTAATCCTGGGAACCAGGCTCTGACCTGTCACCTCCCGTTGCCTGGACCAGGATGAGATTTGAGCCCTGTTTGCCACAGAGACACCTGATTTCTTTTTTTCCTTGTGACTTTAATCTTTCAAAAAAAGGGTCAATACAAGACGGGGTTGCCAGCTATTTCAGCCAGGGACAAGCGTGAGGTATGTTTGCACACATCTGAGGAGGTAAATAACCACAGAGGGAGTAGTGCAGTCAACACATGGGGATACCTCCTCGTGCCCCTCCTCCACCCTTGCAGCAAGCAGAAGCCAAAGGCACTGAAAGACATTTAGGGGACGCTGACAAAACTTGCAGCAGGTAGAAGACTCTCAGAAAACATAAAAACACCTAAAGAGCATCAGGGGGATGAAGAGCCTGGAGCAGATCAAGCGTCATTCCTCCAACATGCAGAGACACAGTGAGATTAACCGACCAGGCCTCGGGACACACACACATGACTTAAAAGAGCGTCTGTCAGGCAGGCAGGTGATTGGTTCGGCTCGATTTGATTTGAACCTGCATCTTTGCAGTGTATTAAACACACAGTCGGAAGTGGCACCTGTGTTTTTACAATAACACTGCACTGCTGAGTGTGCACAAATGTGCAAAGGTCAAAGCATGCAAACCAAGACACAAAGCTCTGCCAATAACAACTTGCACGTCTTTGAAACTAGGTTCACCATATTCTCAAAACTTAACTATATATATATATATATAGAGAGAGAGAGAGAGGGAGAGAGAGAGAGTATTATTGTGCACATTTCAGAAGCTGTGGGTTTCAATTAGTCAAAGTTATTTTTACATAACACAACATGCTTCTATGTGGTGTTTATGGTGCTCTGTTTCATAAAGCGTTCAGAAGCTCTGAACGTCCAGTGTATTGGTGAAAAAAAATACAGACCCATTATTTATTACACATTTAATAACTCACTCCAGAACTTCAACAGGACCACCCTCTGTCTTAACTTTTTGACACAACTGCTGCCATCTTTGTACATTCATACAAACAGTATTGTGCACCAATACACATAGACCCCATGTATTCTGTAGTTTACACTCCTGAAATAATTTGCGATCACTTGGGGATCTCCAAATTATTGGGTTATTATCATCTACCTGTCTATCCCGTTTACTATCTAAAGTCTCTTGATATAACAATGTTATTAAATGGTGCGCTCTGAGTTTGAAAAAAAAAGTTTTCCAATTCAGTTACAGTTTAAATGTGGAAAAACACACACAGTCTCACCTCAGCAGCTGCAGCAGGTCCAACTCTTCAGACTAAGGTTATTCCCAACACCATACACCATGGACAGCTTGTGTTCCTTCTGTTTACCTGCTGATCGGAGCATCAAAACTTCCTCCCGTGTTTCTGGTGATCACAGCCATCCACGCCGTGTCCTCTCTCTCTCTCTCTTTCTCTATGTGCGTCGTGACGCACGCATCAGCCCCGAAACTGCGCCCTCCCTCCGCCGTACATTATTCATTAAGTCCCGGTCACCGCCCTCTCGGCTCCTCAGTGAGGGTCCGACAGTCCCCCACGGGCCAAACAAAAGGCGCGCTAACTAACCCGCTTATTCCTGACATTTGGGTAAGTGATTGGAGCGAAACCTGCTGAGAGAGGAGGGGACACCAAACTGTTGGTGTCACAAAACTTCTCCAGAGGGACGTATGAGTTTTGCAGGTGGCTCAGATTATTACACGGCCAGGTTTGAGTTGTTAAATCACTTAACCGGAATGCCCATGTTGACTTTCAATGTAGGAGACATGTTAAAAACGCACGAAGCTTTCACACAACCTTTCCCTTACCGAGACACACCCTTAAAGCCTACAGGAGGGAACTCGATCTGATAAAGCCTCGTGTTTCAGCCAGTGGGTGACGCTGATATGGATGTACAAGAGCCACAGATTTGAATGACTGCATTTGTAGACATATTAGAACAAAAAATAAATAAATAAATAAATAAAAATGGACTGACGAACCTTCCAGGGTTTATCCCCCCTGCTAATCGCCCTATGTGCGCTCGAGATAGGCACCAGCAGACCCCTGGGACAGATAGAAGTGGGTATGAAGATGAAGGGATGAATGAATGAAGGACACAGCATCTCTAGCTGCTTCCACCGAAAGTTCCAGGAACCTTCAATTGCTCCCTGGAACGTTTAGTACGCAGAACCAAATGGTGGATCGCTGTTGTCTGTGTTTTCACCAAAGCTCAAAGTCCTGGGGAGACTATGAAAATAAGTTTGATGATGATGATAACACACAGTGCCCACTCAGATGCCAATTTCAAAAAAATCGAATCGAAAAATGAATCAAATGAAACAAAAGTCTATTTTGTAACTTGTTTTATTAGTTTTTTGAGACCTGCCTGTAGCTGGTTCCCTCAGTCAGTTTGCACTAGGACTAACCTGTCGGGAAACAGGGCAACAATTTATCCTAAGTAATCTTCAGTATCGTATGGCTCAATATTAAAACAGACTTCTCCATCCTCAAGAAGCTCCAGAAGACAGATATACGTTTTGTTTTGTGAAATTAACTGTGGGCTGTAGAAAACATGATTGTGGTGTCTAAACTAGGGCATAAACTCTT
The DNA here is from genome assembly GCA_029224185.1 of Karalla daura. Lineage (NCBI taxonomy): Eukaryota > Metazoa > Chordata > Actinopteri > Chaetodontiformes > Leiognathidae > Karalla > Karalla daura. The sequence goes on from CM055190.1 coordinate 20,993,715, forward strand.
ATACTTGTACTACTGCCTGTGATGGGAGGATTATTAATAATGTATTGCCCTACAGATGACAAAACACATGCCCTAAAATGCAATTTGTAAGGTATTCGGGTGTCACTCAGTGTAAGCATTGTATTCTCATATACTGGGATTTACTCCAAAAATTGTCTTACAAATAGCTGCAGGATGAATGTGACACTCGTGACCGCTGTTTGTTGTTCTCGGTTATCCACTACATCGATCTTCACTACTGTGGTGACAACAGCAAACATTTAGTGGAAACTGTGGATCGCACGTGGAAATAACAAAGAAGGTCAATACGTTGTTTTGTGTATTTAGTGAACCCATGAAACAGATAAATCACTAATGCAATTTCACCAGTGCAACTGTATTCCGATTAGCATCTGCTTAACTATATCACAATGTACCCAGCTCTATCACATGTATTCCCTTCATTCCCAGTATTGTCCACTGAGCTCTGAGCTTCTAGTGTGGTACTCTCCATAGTCTGAAAAATGTAGAGCAGAGTTAATTGCTCTGCTATAGTCTCTTTTGTGATGAAAGACTAAATGTAATGTGATGAACATGTGACTGCAGGTGTCTCAGGTGTGAAAATATGTTACACCGGCCTTGTCCGGATTGCCCACATAGCCTGAATACCACTCAGCTTCATCATAAATGAATGTGCACAGCCCAGAGGGAACACGCCTGAGCTGTAGTCCGGGCCCTGAGCTGGTGCCGTCTTTCCTCAGGTGTAATCTGACAGTGGAAAAGTTGTAAACCGACACTGTGAAGCCCGATGTTGTTCGCCTGTCTGAAAGGGAGGCGAAAAGGAAGACAGCTGTTATCATCACAGGACACAAATATGGTGCAAGGGGCGAGGCGCACGGCTGGGCCAAACCGGTTGGGTTACCGTCCTCCTTGGCTCTTATTGTGCGTGAAAAATGCTGCTTTGCATCAGGTGTTTAAGAGGAAGGAGGATATGGGTGTTGTGTCTACAGGCCTCCTGAAGCAGAGCACAGTCACTGCTTTGGCTTCACTGGCATGAAGAAGAAGAAGAAGAAGGAGGAGGAAGAGAGGGACAGTTTTCCTGGTGTCACATTGTCAATCAGGGAAGCACATATGACTGATGACACACACACACACACACACAGTACTCAGGCTGTCGTCATGAGCATGCGTCAAGGTCTCTGAAAATAGTTATGTCATCTTATCTGTGGCATTCAACAAAGCCTTTACATGACTGAAAAAAATGAAGATGGAAAGATCGAAACAAAAGAGCTGTGTAGAGGCTGAGTTGCATTCTGGGAAGTGAAGGGCTTCTTCGTTCCTTTGAGTTCGATGCCACTAAGAAATACGCAAGGTGATTCAAGATTTTAATTTGCCATTTGTGCACAAACCAAATAGTCTAGACTCACAGCAATTCTTGTGCACATTGGCAAAAATAGCATGCGCTTAAAACTCTCTGCAAGAAAAGAAAAATATATAACAAAGTAAAATGGAATAAAAACATAATACATAAGTTGTGAAACCTGCAACTGAAGTGTGAAAAGTTGTAAACAAGAAACAACCTGCTGCCTTGACGATTGTTGTAAACATAATTTTCACAAGAGAAAAGGAAAAAGGTGGTATATCACTCATGTCAAAAAGTACATATGATATTGCCATTGAGAGGTAGAGACTGGTAGTGAGGGGTCATTGCACAGTTTTGTTGTGGCAGGGAGAAAGCTGTTGGAAAAAACACATTTTGCATACAGTGATACTGTGATAATGTTGAGTCTGAGCAGAGAGTGAACTGGGTGGAGTGAGTCTTTTTCAGTAGGGCTGCATGTGCATTGTGTCCATTGAAGGACGTTGAGTCCCATGTGATGAATAATAGAGGGGTCAGGAGTGATACTCTGATAAATCAAAGCATGGCAATTTAGCTTTTGGCTGACTGACTCAACACATGCACTAGACTGAAACTGAAAATGAAATTGATGAAGATGTTCAGATTTTCATAATCTTAATGCCACTGAAAAGCAGGTGGAACCTGTTTTTCGTTTCTTTTCTGTGGCATAAAACTGACATCACTCCAAAGCCCTGCGACCTTTCCCCCTCATATTTCACCAATGTGGCAGAAACGTTTATGACAGCCACACTAGTTTACCTGCTTGGAGCTTTAACAGGCTGCATGTAAGTCCACAAATCTGCTCTAACTGCGTCACTTATATTGACCCGCTCTTATATTCTCACAGCTGCCTTGCTCAAACACAAGAGATCGCCGTAACGGAGAAGTGACTCAGGTGGAACGAGAGGACTTTGCCGGAGGGCAAAACTGGTTTCACAACTCTTCCAGTGAATTCATGCACTGGTATTTGCAGACTTGCCACGGCGTTCTCTTCAGTGCTGCAGAGTACCAGGTGCATTAGGAGGGAGGGGGGTGGAGAGGGAGGGGAGAGAGAGAGAGAGAGAGAGAGAGAGAGAGAGAGAGAGAGAGAGAGAGAGAGAGAGAGAGAGAGAGAGAGAGAGAGAGAGAGAGAGAGAGAGAGAGAGAAGCACTGGTTTATACAATCAGAAATTCTCATCCCGGAAGGTCAAAGCAAAAGATTTTCCTCCTACTCCCTTCCTCGTGCCCAGAAGGCCCTGCATGATGCACATTCCTCCTTCTCTCCTGGCTCCATACTTATCGGTCATTCAAAGTCAGCAGCACACTAGTTTGTTTACAGTCGTGATGATGACAAATATTCAGGGGAATTTTGTCCAGGAGTCGCCACTGAAGAAGGGAAAACACAGCAAGATACGTTTCCTCAAAGTACTTGAAGTGTTTCCATTTCATGCCACTATCAACTCCAACTCCTCTGGGTATCTAATGTAAAAGTTGCAGCTTTTTGATACCCCTTTCCAAACCTTTCCTTTCCCGTGTAACCACGTTTGCAGCTTTGTTGATTTTCATTGTGAGTACTTCTAACAGGATGACATGAGGTGAAGTCTCCAACTTCATGAGCTCATCAAACTATTTCAATGTGCCTCGCAGACAAGCTAAAAAGTGGGTTAAATCACAAAGCTGCATCTAGATGACGGAAGGTGACTGCTGTGGTAGAATCAACTGAACAGTGCTCAACCCTAAAGTACTACAGAAATGAAAACACAACATAAACACATAGAAAAGAAAATAAGTGCACAAGACATTACTGCAGAACCTCTCTGGAGGTGGAATATCTCCACAGCGCGTCAGCACTTTTACTTGTGCATCATTACCTAAGTCACATAAATCAATCTCTTGAGAAGGAGAAATGTGGAGCGACTGTACAGACAGCTATTCACCAAGCCACACACGACATGATTAAAAGTATTGGGAGCGAGGCTATACTTGAAATAAAATCACTCATGCTACAGAAAGCTGACCCGTGGGTCGAACAGCTGATCGATTCTGACACGTATTAAGTAGCGTCTGCCGCTCGTCTCCGACGAAACTGTCTGCAGGGCTCAAGGGACAAACGAGGATTTCAAAGACTTAACGCTGCTGTTTTGTTTTTTTTCCCCTCCTGAAAGAACCCCTTGTTAATATGGCCACGTCTGTTCAAGCAGTGCATCTGTGTGCAAGTCTATAGGCCGCGATATGACACACGATGATGGAGCGGGAGTAGGAACCACGTGAACAATGGAGGGACACGGGTCAGAAAAGCTGCCGTTGGTTGTGGGTCTCCCACCACCACCACCACCACAGCTCTGATGCTGTTCAGCCGTCGAGCTGAAGACAAGGGCCAGATTCAAGACGACCCTCTGCTGCGTGCCATATGTGTGTGTGTGTACGTGACGGTTTTACTGAGTTTTCATTTCCAAGGACAAACATATAGGCGGCCCCGCGTTTTGGCGGCCTCATCCGACGCGCTCGTCGGGCCCCCTTCTCCCGCTCTCACGCTGCCTCGGGGGATCCTCCCAGGCCTCCCGGGCGCGGGACAATGCGGCGCATTAAACATTCATGCGCTCTTCATCTGGCGCGCAGACCCTCCAGCGGCCGCCTCTTCCAGGCGCGGCCGCGCTGGAATCCCAAAACTCCCTGCCCGACAGCGCGTCCCCCGCAGCTCGGGAGGGGGACAGAGGACAGTGGCTCTCCTCAGGGCGCCGCCCCGGCAGCACAGAGGCGCCAGTGTTCGCCCGAGCGGACGCCAGCGCATTTGCATCGCGGGGCCCCGGACAATTGGACAGTCCATCCGACGGACTGGGGGCCGAGGCAGCGTCAGGCCGCCCATGCGGAGGGCATAGTTTGGCGGTGAGAGCATGGAGAGGGCAGGCGTCACAGACGCCCTCCGGACCGTGACCTTTGCCCTCTGACGAGCAGGTGAAGCTCAACATTGACCGAGCCCCCCCACCCCCCCCACCCCCTCCAACATGTCCATTTATGAAAAGTTGAGGCAAATCGTGAGAACAGCGGTTGGAGGGACAAAGGGTCTAACTCAAGGTTAGCGTTGATGTCACTGACCGTTGAAATACCACAAAATCAAACTGTGCAGGCAGACGATCATTTCTGCAGCTGACTAATCTTTTGATTACTTTTACAATGAATTCATTTTTTGGTTTACTAAATGATGCAAAAATAGTAAAAGGCTATAGTAAGGTCACTAGAAGTACCTTAGATAAGTATAAGGACTAGATAAATCACAAAATATTCCCATTTGAAAAGAGAGATGTTGACTTTGTTAAAATCACTCTAAATAAAAGTTGAATGTTTACATTGACAAAGTTGACACAAATGGATTACTTCACTGGTTGTTGCAGCTCTGGCTGTTTTCAATTATGGCATTCGTTTTCATTTCTCGACAAACTTCATATCTATGCCCCTGTGACAGGTTTGGCAATTCGCTGCTATGATGTGATTCCCTTAACCATCTTAGAACATGGATGTTTAGGTCGACCGGAGACATGAGAGTGAATGGTGTGTGTTCTTTGTGATGGACTCGAGAACAGTCCAGGATTTTCTGAAAAGACTAAAAACTCAAGCATCACCCTTCCATATCTCACTGGTCCAACCAAGAAAACCAGTTACAGGATTTTTCGTCATTTTCCAGCCCCCTTAAGATCCAGTGACGGACTGAGAAGAAAAGATGCCAAAGCAGGACAGCGACTACATGCAGGACTTTATTTACAAACTGCATCTGTAAAGACCAAGATTATTTCTTTTTTGATAGCATAAAATCGGTAACTGTCTTATAAAGAGTCCGTTTTGAAAAACCGTGGAAAAAAAAGAAAACAATGAAAAAAGTCTTTCTGAAACTGAAATGAATAGAACGCAATATTTACCTCTGTGAAAAATATAGATCTGTCATAAAACGCGGGCTACGTGTGAAAAGGCGTACAAAGACAACTTGTGTTTTTACTCAATTTACCCTTAGATAAAGTCAAGGTAGTAACATTTGATTACCAAAGTTCATAAAAAGCGGTACTGCCGCGGCACTGGCTTGCGCCTCGAAAGCAAAAGGGGGCGTTGGAAGCGTCGGGGGTTAAACCACGATTAAGAGATACAGTATTAAGAGTTCCTCGAATCCTCCTGAAAGGAATTGCTGCAGCTCCCCCACAAGTCCCTGTTCTTTTATACAAAATGTACATTATGTATAAGTAGGCGCTCCATTACAAAATGGATGTTTTACAAACAGTATATAGCTACGGTTATATATAATATATAGATTTTTCGGGGGGTTTTTTTCGTTTTTTTTTTTTTTTACACAATATATCAACCTCTGTGTGCAAGCCCGACCTACCCCGTGACCGACGGAGGCTCGCCATGACTGCAGCCCTCCGCGTTACGGGCCGTGTGCTCTACGCTCTACGCCGTCTACTCTCTACCCGGTGCGTACTCACCGCTTATGCTCTGGCATTCATCTAGAAAACAAAATAATAATAATATATATATATATATATTTATATATATAAAAATCTATGAAAAGGCTCGTAAAAAGGGGAGCTCGTAACTACAAAAAAAAAAAACAAAAGAAAAAAAAAACCCTAACAAAGACGAGGAGGAGAAGCACTGAGTGGAAGTCTTGGGCGATGCTTCCAAAGACGCCCCCCACCCCCCCCCCCCCCCCCCCCCCCCTCCCCCCTGCCCCGCCCCGCCCCGGCCCTCTGTTGATCAAGTAACTGCTTCCTGCTTCCCGCCATCTTCGGGCCCCCCCCGAGTCTGTCGGACGAGTCGGCTGACGGCCGTCCCTGATTCCAACCCCTCCGTGGCCCTCTGCCGCCACTCCGGAGCCGGAGGCATCGTCCTCGTTGTTCTTTTTTTTTTTCCACGTTTTCGCGTTTTTCCAAACCGTTCGACTCCGCCGCTTCCCGCGTCTCCGCTTTGTCGTCTCTCTCTCTCTCCGAGCGAAGGCGCGGCCGGGTCATCGGCAGACCTGCTGCGCTTGACTGATGAGCTCCCCGAAGCGGTCGAAGAGCCCCTCCACCCACGCTCCGTTCTGCAGACACTTCTGTACCGTCTCCTCCTGCCCCAGCTCCCCGGCCTGCACCCGCAGCGATGCGATCTGGGGGACGGGACCACAAGCACGCCATACGTCATCTTAGCGGCTACGCCGTAGAAGCACCGGGGAAGGAGATAAACGTATCGGGGGGGTACGCGTGTTCTCACCTCCTCCTTACACATGAGGTATGTGTGGTACTTGTAATGCTGCAGGGAGTGGTACAGGGAGAACCACTGGGTCCTCTGCTGGTCCACCGTGTATTCCTGCAGAGGGGATGAGACAAGTGTCTGGGAGGATCGGATCTGCTCACTTTCTGACATCAGTCTGGTGAGAAGCAACATGGGCGGGCGGGCGGGCGAGGAGCAGATGGCGGAGCGGCGCCCCCCGCTGGACGCGCGCTGAACCCGACTGGGACGTCGTCTCGTCTTACCTGTGGCACTTTGTTGAGCATCTTTTGGGGCTTCATGGTTTTCTTGTTGTAGGACTTCCCGCTGAGACGCACCTTGAAGGCCGGGGTCTCCCCGTCCTTCTTCAGCTCCGTCACCACCGAGATCTCCGGGAAGTGGTCCAGAGCCGTCTGCGCGCACACACACACACACACACACACACACACATTTTATTCATGCACTGTAGTCAAGCACGTACACACCGTTGTCTCTCTCACTGACTGATCAAACACTGTAAAAAAACTGCATGTCAACAGAGGGGACTTGTGTCTCCAATTTAAATTTGGAATGACATCCCTAGGCGAAGGTGGGCCCGAGTTATGCATGTTTTTGATCGAGTCAAACTTATGAGACGTGTTTCAGTCTTTTGCAACGTGGAAATAAGATTCTGTGTCACACAGAGCAGTAATGCCCCGACCATTATGACTATATCATTACCAATGACTTTGTATTTCATCAAGTCTTTGTATCTAAAAATTGTGCATTTACATAAATACAAATCAAATAAGGGCTACTACAAAAGAAATCTGAATTGTTTAGTCTTGCTTAGTATTGGTTTGCCATCGTATAAGAGAAAAGCAACAAGAAAACATTCAAATTTAGCACAATGATAAGAAAACTCGGTTTTCTCTTCATTCTTAGAAAAAAAGAAAGAAAAAACACTTTTTGTGCTGAAACTGACTTACCAGTCCTGGAAATTGTCTTGATTATTCTATTAGACACCTGATTATTCGCCGACTGTTCAACTCAATGGAGCAATTCAAGAATGTCTGTATAAAAATGTCTATATCGTCATGCGGTTTGACGGACGCACCCACCTTCAGGACCTGCCCTATGTGCAGCTTGTGAAGCAGGCGCTTCCTGTTGTCGGTGATCAGCCCGTCCACCTTCTTCATGTGCGGCAGCAGTAGCTCATCTGTAGGCGCGAGACCAGGCCAAACAGGTCAGCACAGCTGGGGACGAGCCACTGAGAGCAGAGAGTGGGCGGGGTTTTTCTCTTTATTTTTTTACCGTTGGCCCTCTCCAGCGCCGTCATCACGTCCTCGTCCAGGGCGATGCTGATGAGCAGCTCCACGAAGCTCCGGAACGTCTCTTTCATGGTCCGCGTGTTGAGGAGGCGCGAGGCGAACGGCACCGGCGGCTTCAGCTCTGCAAGGTGGAGGAGGAGGAGGGGGTTGCAGGGTTCAGACCACGTTTACACATCCCAAACCGGACGAGAGAAGCGAGAGAAGCGGCCTCCTCACCCTCGTCCTCGCCGCCTTCCTCCGCGGACGAGCCTGAGGCCGCGGGCGAGAACTCCTCCTTCCACTTCCTCCTCTTCTTGGGCGGCGGCTCGGCCTTGGGCTGCTTGGTCTGCTTGGGCCGGGGCCTTTGGCCCTGGGAGGCCGCGGCCGGGGCGGTGCTGGCGGTCAGGCCCAGCAGAGTTTTCACCTGGACGCCCCTGGGGAGGCGGCAAAAAACATAAAGCGTCGAAGGAGAAGCGGCCCGAGGTCCGCTCTGCGCTTTTTGAGCCGACGGACTCACCTGAGCGAATTCATGGGCTTGCAGCGCGGCTTGCGGCTGCAGACCCGAACGTACTCCCTTTTGTTCACCGTGTCCAAGAATTTCACATACACTCTCTGGTACATGGTCTTGGCGTCGCCGAAGTAGCCGAGATACTACAGGGCACGGGATGGAAAGGAGAGCGTGCCGTCACAGAAAGACACTTTGACATGCAGCAGAAACACAGCAGTGCATCCGTTCTCTGTTTGTTTCGGTCCTTACGCTGTTCGTGGCCGAGAAGACTCTCTTCCCGTCCCTCAGCTCGGGCACAAACTTCTGCAGCAGGGCTTTCTGGACCTTCCAGATGGCTGGGGGTTCGCTGCCCACTCTCATGGTCACCTGGGCACAAACGACGTTAGCAGTCAGAGAGTATCAGGCAACTGAGTGCTCACGACGGCGGGTGTCGGCCCAACCTTCAGGGTCTCTATGTCCTCGTTCCGGACCACGAACTCGTCCCTCTCCCGGTACATGCCCTCTCCGCCGCTGTCCGACAGCTCCTCGTCCGTCAGCCCCTCGATGGCCACGCTCATGAGCTGCACGGCCAGCTGGCCCGGGGCCGGCGCGGGCTTGGGCTCCTCTTTGGCGGCGAACGCGCCCCCCGCCGCGGTGGGGTTGGGGGGCGGCGCGGGGCCCACCACCTGGGTCACGCAGATCTTGGTGACAGTGGCGTGGGGCATGCTGGGAGCCGGGTCCGGTTTCATCAGCGCCACTGGCATTTGGTTGTCTGGAGGAGAGCGGCGGCAAATAGAGGAATGCGTTGAGCAAGCTCACAGATTATGGCAGAGTTCCAATTGAATACACAAAATTGGCATTTCCTTGGCAAATTACATCATGAAAAACAAGTTGACTACCTCGGCCTCTACTACCTCTGTTACTATTGCGTCACCAGCTGTATGAAAACCAACTGAGTGGACTTGTATCTCCAGTTTAAAGTCTGAATGGTGTCTCTAGGGGAAGGTCAGCCCGAGCTGTAGATGTTGGAGGAAACTATACTCAATATTCAGACAAAAAACAATTAATGTTGAATGTTTTCAAATACTCAAAGATCCTCAAATGCTCAAACTAACTAGCCAGTTCTCAAAATATAATTACTCTGTTTATCAACCGATTGTGAGCCGAACATTCCATGAAATATTGCAGTTTTTATAAAAATATAAAAAAAATCAAATTCCCATTGTGAAAAGTTGTGGAAGATTCTTACTGCTACCACCACCTCTACTAGCACTGCACCAGCTGTGTGGAGCTTCTAATCAAGGTTGCCACGGTGATGGAACCCCTGTTCCATGGTTGCCACGGCGATGGTGGCAGAGTGAGCAGAATGCCTCGCGATCACACTCCTTGGACGGTGACTACATAAGAACTACTAAAAGCTCGAAAATTGTCGAACGCCGCTTCAACAGAGTGGACTTGTGTCTCCAATTCTAAGTCTGAATGGTGTCTCTACGTGAAGTCGAACCTGAACTGTAAATGGCTGGAAAAAGACATTCTACAGTTGCTGTGTCGAGAGTTGCTGGGGGTGGGTTCCAATTTAAAGAAAAACAAACCAAAATAAATAACATTTTGTCCCCATGGTAATAAATCATAATGATTTTAGTCCACCTACTCACCTTATATCTAAAGGAATAGACCATAACTGAAATAATGAGCTACTAAACCTTGTGTTACCAATGTAAAATGCTTTTGTTTTTATAACTTTAAATATACTTTAAACACAAAGTGTTTATGTTTAAAAACATTCTGGGCCAGTGTCTCTCTCATTTGAAGCAGCAAATACCCAAAACCATGCCACACAGCGTTCCCCCAAGGAAGAGGACTGAGAAACTCCATTTACCTTCTCAAACTGGATTTTAACTCGTACTGTGATTGAGAACACACTGATGAGGAAGTCGAACAGAAAAACTGTAGCCAAGACCCGGTACCTGTTCGGGACTTCCTATCTGAAGACTCATCCAGGGCTGAGAGGGCAGAGCTGATGCTGTTCCTCAGGGCCTGGTTCTTCCCGGTGTTCTCCTCCTCGTCTGAGCTGAACGACGGCAGCGTCTCCAGGTTCTTCTGCAGCTCCTCGTCCAGGTGCTTCTGCTGCGAGCTCACCACCTGGCCGTCGTGCGGCCCCAGGCCGGGCCTGGCCAGAGGCTGCAGCCTGGGGGGCAGCGCGGGCAGCGGGCAGGGCGTGGGCTTGGCTGGGCCGCAGGGCTTCCTGGGCCGGCTGATGGTGCGCGCCGGACTCGGGGAGTACTGCTGCTTGGGGCCCGACTTGATGAAGTCGAGGAAGGAGCCGATGAAGCCGGTCTTCACCTCGGGCTGCTTTTCCTCCACCTCGCGGATCTTCTGCCTGATCCTCTCCTGCTGCAGGCAGCCGTCGTAGGCGCCGTGCGAGGCTGACGGGGAGCTCACGTCGGCGCCCTTGGAGTTCTGCCGCTTGGCCTGGCCTCCGCGCTTGGCCAGGCGCTGGACGCCGTCCTCCTCGGGGCCCCCCGCTTTGTTCGAGGGCTTGGAGCGGGGTTTCTTTTTGGGGAACTCCTCCCCCCCTCCGGGACACTCCACGAGACCGTCCTCCGTTTTGATGCACTTGCCTCTGTTCTGCAGAGCCGAGGGGTCGTACACCTGCCCGGCCAGGTGGTAGTCGCCCTCGGAGCCCCCCCCGTCTCCATTGGCGTCGAGCTCGGAGCTGTTGCCGTGGTGACAGTCCGCCACCATCTGAGCCCCGTTTAGTGTCATGCTCATGGTGTGCGAGTTAGTGTTGGTGAGGATGGGATGCTGCGCCGAGGAGAAACTGGGCGACATGTGCCGTATGTCCACGGTCTGGAAGTGGCCCTTGGAGTCGACCGGGCTGGCCATGGCCACCATCTCGGCCTCGGTGGAGGACGTGGCTTTGACGAAGTCCTGCGGCGCCACGCCACAGGCCGCCACCGTGGCGGCCAGGATGTCGTCCACGTTGGACAAGATGTTCCTGTCATCCGCGAGCAGCATGGAGTCCGGGAAGCAGATGGAGTTGAGGGCGAAGTGGTTCTTGGCGTCGCTGGGCTGCTGATTGGCCGGCTGGCTGTAGTGGTGTTTGGAGGAGTCGGGGCAGCCGGAGCTCTGCTCGGACACCGCCGATCCCTGCTGACCCTGGCCCTCGCTGGGGCCCAGCAGCTCCCTGTCCATGGGCAGGTACTGGACCTGCACGGGGCACAGGTCCTGAGCCGACGGGACGCCCTGCATGGACACCACCTTCGAGGCGCTCTGCCCGTGGTGGACCAGGGGCTGCTGGAGCAGGATCATCTGGTTGTGGTCGAGGAGAACCTGCGCGCTGGGGACGGTGATGAACTGCGCGTGGGCTGCCGGGGTCTGGCTCTGGGGCTGACTGTGGTTTTGCTGGTTTTGCGGGTGCGTCTCCGGGGACTTGAGCTGGAGGGGATGCTGCTTGAGCTGCTCCGGGTTCTGCGGCACGTGCGACGGCGCGATGCTGGGGTTCGTGGCCTTGGCGCTGGCGGCGTCCTGACCATTGGCGCCCAGGTGGACGTGCTCCTGGTTCAGAGGCGCCATCCTCTCGCCTTTCACCTGGGCCACGCCCATCAGCTGCTCGTCGGAGCGAGAGTTGCTCCGGATCACGCTCTGCGTTTTGTGGTGGTCGTCCATTTTGGAGACGACGTAGATGACGTTGTTGTTGTGAGCGGACATGCTGTTTGCCACGGCCGACGCCTCCATGGACGCCTGCTGCAGAGCGGCGATGTCCTGAATGGGGAGCTCGTCGAGTTTCTGCTTGCCGTAGGCGGGCTTCACGTCCTGTATCGAGGACCTGATGTTATTCTGTAAGGCTTGGGCTGACGAGGAGTAGGCCGGCAGCGGTGGGGACAACACGTATTTATTGGGCTGCGTCTGTTGCTGGGACAGCGTGTCGTGCGTCTTGCCGCCCACCGAGGCCTGCATCAGGGCGTAATCCTGCGTGGAGTTGGACGTGGGCAGACTCCGCACACACGTGGGCGGGTAAGAGGGGTCGAGTGATTGGCTGAGAGATTGTCCTGTGCCGTAGCTTTGAGAATGGGTTACCGACGCCTGCCCCTGGGACTGGGAAGTAAACGTCACGTTGGGGGCACCCTGAGAGTGGGACGTGGGGTAGCTCTCGGAGAGATTCCCCTGGCACAAGCCTCGGACCTGGGCTCCGTACTGGATCTCCTGCTCCTGGCTCAGGCCGGGACTGGAGGAGTAAACCAGAGCCTGGCTCACGGCCGCCACGCTGTCAGATTGGCTGGAGAGGGAAGGCAGAGTTTTGTACAGGGGGGAGAGTTTTTCGGACGTGGAGTGGGAGGTCTGCGAGTGCGGGGGGGTGATGTACGTTTGAGACAGACTGCTGGACATGAGGCTGGACAGCTGGACTGACTGCTGATTGGCAATCACCGAATTCTTCTGTACCGGGGAGGAATAATGTTCCGGGGACGCCCGCGTGTGGTTCTGGGAGTGCCCGTGACTCTCGTCGCCCCCGGCGGGGTGTGGCGCTAATTTGGAGGCGCAGTCTTTAGCTTTCCGCAAAGAAGTGGACGAATAAGCTTGAGATACAGAGTCCGTCTTGGGTTGCGGAGTACAACTGACCCCTTGAGAGGAATCCACTCCTGCGGAGGGGCTGCAGGACACCGGGGTCTGACGGGACGGGTCCTGCTGGTAGGACACGTCCACTTCGCTGCCAGAGCCAAAGTAACCCTGCAGCGGGTGCTCCGAAGTGGGCAGCTGCTCCGAGGCTGCGTGGCTGTTGGAAGGCCTCTGGTGGTGTTTGATCACACTACATTCACGTTGGAGGGCTCTTTCAATGGAGCCCGAGAAGACCGTGGCCCCGTAGGGCTGTGGGGCACTGTGGGGCGCGTGCAGGGCAGAGGGCAGCAGGCTGAACTGGGGCTGCAGCAGGTGCGGCGCAGACTCCTGGGCCGAGCGGTAGGTGGAGGACTGTACAGGCAGAGCGGAGCCCAGAGCGGGCGCAGGGAGATGGTTGAAGGCCAGGGCGGTGGGGAGCACGGTCTGGCTGGGCTTCAGGTGGAGGAGGGGATCGTGGTGAGGGAAGAGGCCATTGGTGGAGGTGCTGAAGGCAGGATCCTGGAGGGTCAGCGGGGGGTTTGTGGCGTAACTCCTCGGCGGGTAGGCACCAGCGTGCTGGTAGGACGACAGAGCAGCAGGGGAGGGGAAGGTGGCAGTAGAAGGCAGGGCACCGGTCAAATACAGCTCTGTGGTGGAGGAGCTGGTACCTGTACGCACAGAGCAGACAATGTCAAGACAGGACTAGAGAATGAAGGATACACAATGTACCATACGACAGAGGATTATACAGATTTGGAAAAGGTTTAAAACGGGTTTAAAATATGCCGCAAGAATGGGAGCCGAGCCGGGTAAAACGGGGAATGGGCTGCTGTGGACTCACCAGCGGGCCACGACGGGGGTCTGAAAGGAGGAAGCAGTGAGGCACTAACAGGACCAGCCTGAAGGGTTCTCGACTCCATGGCTGACAGGAAGCTCATGATGGAGGTCTCAGAAGTGTTGCTGCTCGAGTCGAGTGCTGCTGACAAACAGAAGGGGACAAACCTGAGTCCCGGTAAGACTCGTGGAGCCAGGTATTTTGTGGGAACGGCACTCGGAGTGGAGCACCCTGCAAGAACAAAGCCCGCAGGACTCACCTGCCGCGGCAGGGAGTTGCGACGTAGTGTAGGTGGGGAGCTGGTGCGTGGAAGTGTAGTTCTGCCGCTGGAGGAGCTCCGCATCGAGGTGTGCTCCACCATAACTGGAACTGCAAGACAAACGCAGATATGCACATGAGCGCTTATCTCGGCAATAAATCACTTGACGTGACACGCGGGCTCCTTTGTTTTAAAGCCTCAGACTGAAAGTCAAACTCAGCAGCTAACAATATGACTCCAACAGGCCGATTAAATCGTGTGGGCCCATTTCACCCGACCCAGTTCCACTTTGTGAATTGTCTTATGAATACTGCATGCTGCTATTGACGTTGCAAAAGACTGCGAGCGAGACATTCCTACTGCTAATATAACTACTTCTACAACCTGCATTACCACTCCACCAGCTGCATGGAGTCCCAAATCGAAGGTGGCCATGGGGACGGCAACAGAGTAAGGGTAGTGGCTCTGCGATCACGATCAGTGACAAGTGACTGATCAGAAAGTCAAGACGTCTCATGAAAAGGTTGAGCGCCACGTCAACAGAATTAAACTACAGTTAAAGTTTGTATGGTGCCTCTAGGTCAAAGGCCCCCAGAACTGTAGATGTTTGAACAAGACCAACCATTTGTTTTTTCACCTTGTCCCAATATGTTGTATTCTTATTAACAGTCAAAAGCTGTCTGGAACATGAAGAAGAAACGCATGCATGAACGAGTGAGCGCAAGGGAAAATGTAAGATGTGTTCCAGCCTCTTTACTACTAGAAAACTCTCCGTTTCAGACCGTCCTGAACACTTGGTGTCCATTAATAGAAATGGCTCCCCGACCTCAGTGCGAGGTAGTACAACACTGTTTGTCAGAGCACATTAAGGAGAGGGGGGGGGATCTTACATTTGACATATGACTTAATATTCTCCAGGGAAGCAATTCATAGGAAACAGAAATAAAATCAGAGGTAATCAGCTGCAGCCAGCCTGATCCAATATGTTCCCTTTTTGCCAGAAGGTAAACATCTGTGGAAGAACACAGGAGGTGAAAGGGAATCATCCGCTTCTCTTTCTGTCCCTTCAACACACACACACACACGCACACACAACACCAGTAATCTTGTGTTGCGCAACTCCCCTCCGCTCTTTGACTTTAAAGTTGACATAGCCTGCACATTACGTGCCCGCCACATGATCTATATTTTCGCGCCGTCCTCTCGACGCTGACGAAGAGGTGCTAATTCCACCGCGGCCGTACTTAGTAGTGGAGGTTGCTCTGGATCGCATTATGCGCCGAAATGTGTTTTTGATATTCCTCTCCCTTGCGTCCGTAAACGGGACGGGCCAAACATGACAAACCTCTCTCAATATAACCCACCCCCCGGCGCTACGGCCGCGCAAACTGCAACCTCGACAATAAAGTATGCCTACTTAATTACCCCTCTGATGGTGTCAATCAAAACTAGCCATTATCAACTCGGATTGCACCGGACTGTGTATTGCTGACAAAGTGGCCGCTGGGTCTATAGAGCCAAAACAAAAATCGCATGCGTCAAGTTACGGGTGTATATTTTTAGTTTAATCAACAGCCACAAAGCCCTGCTATTTGGGTCACAGTGATATGACAGGAGGAGCAGGGATACGTAATCTCGGCCTCTCTGAACCTGTAACCGGCAGCCACGGTTCATTTGATTAATCGCTTTACGTTCCAAAACTCAGACCTGTTCTCCAGAAACTCCTCGTGGTGGTCATCGTCTATCCTCATCCTTCAACTTAGCGCTTCCAGACTGGAGGTTTGTGTCCGTTATGAGGTGAAACAATTGTAAGGACTCGAGGTACATCCTTCCACAGATGCCAGTGCCTGGTCTCGGATTGAAGTGACAATCACTGTACCACATACATGTGCCATTGCACTACCGTATAGGACCTATACTTGTATATTTTATGTATTGACCTTGCATGCACTGTCATCTGCTGCTGCTAAACCGTGTTATCAACCATGCTGGTTTTCTGCACCAATCACCGGAGCCAGTTTCTCATTTCTCTCAGTTATATGACTATTATATGACTATTGCCAAGTTGGCAATGAACCTCATTCTGATTGTGATTGACAAAACCACAGCGGATAAGACTTAACTGCCAATCAGCATTTTAATTAAAAGTAAAAAACATCACATGCACGCCTCGCATGTCTTGCATTTGTCTTAAGAGTTTAGATCCAACCCTACGAGTTTTGCAGCTTTTTATATTATCAAATAATTCTATTTAATCCATCGCACTTCTCTATCTTTCCATCTATCTATCTACTGCTGTATCATTTACTCTATTACATGACCATGATGGAAAACAAAAACTGGCTTCAGTTTGAGTGACACAACCCCATTAGCCTGGCAGTCTTATTAGCCTTTGATAAACTACATATTATATGAAATGGCATATTTTGCACAGTCCCATGTGCAACTTGACATATGTGTCACCTTACAAATGTGCCACGAACATGTGCATTCCACTTCATCTAACTCACCTCTCCTGCATCTATAGGCACTATTCAGTATTAGTGGTATACTGTAGTCTTTAATGTTTTTATTTATTGTTGTTGTTGTTTTAGTGTCTGGAGGAATCCCCAGCACATTTTCAGTTTGTGCAATGCAACCCCACAGGTTTGACAGTTTTTCAAGCACCTTCTATAGTCCTAAGCCCCGTTTTCCAAAGACCTCAGACAATACCGACAGGACAAAAGTACCCCTACAGGTAATTCAAGATGCCAGGACTGTAGATAATGTACATCACACTCAACGTGACGTTTTTAGTACTCAATCCCATGTGCAACGTTGCATTTGCACCACTATCATGTGCATTCTACGTAATGTCCCTGACCTCTCCTGCATCTCTGGGCACTAGTTATGTTGTCTGTTACAATCATTGGTGTTGTTGTAGCTTCTCTGGGGGAATCTGTAGTGGATAGATTTCCTGCAGGACGCAGAAAGTTCCCCAGGTTGACATGACTAGCATCGGTGGCTAGTCACCTATCTGGCTGTTGTTTGGCTCCATTATCTCGCACCTGTGGGTCCAGAAAACGTGCACACAAAAGGTGGGATTTGCGGTCTGGACCGGGTGGTCCGTGCGGCATATGGTGAACCTAAATCCCTCTTTGGTTTGCGTTAACACAGTGAGGTTTCGTGACCATGCTGTGGAGACGCCGTTAGCGAAAACTAGCGAGTTAGCTCGACAACTCGGGCTCAAATCCCTTCCTAAATGTCTCCCCCAATCGGAGCAGAGTCCCCCCCCCCCCCCTTCTAACACCGCACGGTTCGTCTCTCCGCGGCTCGGGACACGTCTCCGTCCGTCCGCCCTCACGTTGCTCTACCTCGGCTTGACACCCGCTGAGCTGCGGTCATAGGCCCACGAAGCTACGGTCTGTGTTGGTGGAGCCACCCCGTCCGCGAAGCTGGAGGAGGCCGGGTAGTTCCTGTCCATCATCCGGAGAACGAGTCGTCGCCTCCCCGATGGACACGCATCGTAGCACCGATGACCCACCGAGACAGCCGGACGGCCACAGGCCCTGGTCCTGGTCCTGGTCCCGGGACAGACAGTCCAGCTGCCGCGGCACCGGCACCTCCACCTTCACCACCTCCTCCTCCTCCTCCACCAGCAGCAGCAGCAGCAGCAGCAGCACCGAGGGGTCTAGAGGTCCGGTCGGTGTGGGATCATCTGGGAAAAGCATGCAGCGGGAGCTGGTCGTCGCTGCTGCTGCTTTCCTCACCGACCCATGGTAGTTTGTTTTCCCAGGATGCACCGCTCGCTCCCCAGCTCGCACTCCTGCTCGCGCTCCTTCCCTCCAAGAAAAAGTTCAGGCTGCGGAATTAACGCGGCGCCGCACCATGCCAGCCTCGCACGAGGGGGGAAAGGCACCGGGAGGTGGAAGAGGAGCGAGGAGGTGGGGGAAAAAAGCCTCGGACACGCTGTCATCACTTACCCAAGGCTATTAGACTGCTTTAATGACTCTTATTTTATGTTACAAAAGCCCTCCTTGCAAGACTTTGGCAACCACTCGGGACATTATTCCACTTTATATAATAATAAATTAGGCATAAATACAAAAAAACAGATGTACATTTGTAAATATGGTTTCCACACTGTAGCTTTTGGATTCTACTCTCACAACTGTTGCTTCGCTGACCCATACAGATGCCACATATTCCAACTATAACTGAGGAAATGTCTCGTTATGTGCTGCTAGAGCCTACGAGAAATGCAATCACTCTTATCTTGCAGGACTTACCTATGGCACAATATGCGCATTATAACCGAGCATCATTTAGCAATACATTTACACAATACAAAAACACGTCTAAAAGCAAACCATCTTGTTGATGTTCACACATTATATCTAGAGAAATCAAGGCCACATTATAATTCAATGACTGAATGTACAGTGGATGTAGTAAAAAAAAAAAAAAAACACTCTACACACCCCCCAATAGACTGCCAGGTTTTTGTGATGTAACAAAAAATGGAATTATATCATTTCACAACTTTACCCAGTTTTAATGTAAACTTGGAAACTCCAAGAAGAAATCAAATCTTTAGGGGGGAGAATAAAACAACATGGTGTCATGAGCATGCACACCTTTCAACTAATTCTTTGTCTAAGCACCTTTTGATTTAACACACCTTCTCCACAAACAGTGTCAGCCCCTTCACACCTTGCATGAATTGAAAAGACAGAGTCTGGGGTTGCTTGGACATTTTCAAAAAGCATTAGAGCAATGACTAGACGTCAATACACTCTGTCATCACTCAATAAGGCCTTTGAGAAAGCTTTAATTGCTGTTGCCTAATATGTTTTGTAAAACTCCCGAGAGGTTTTATGTTCTTTTATTGATGTCCACTTGTACAGCACTTTGGTCAACTTCACTTAGTCTTGAATAGGCTTTATAAACAGGGTTCGAGTTGAATTAGCTTGTACACCCCCTTTGCAAGACTTTTTTTTTCTTTTGGCAACCATATAATGTTTTTGTAAAATCTAGGCAGCCACACCTTCTCTACTAAACACACAGCAGGCTCCTGCAAACCTCACATGACCTGAAAAGACACAGTCTGAGGTTGCTTTGATGTAGCAGCAGTAAAAACCTTGTAGATGACAAAACACTAGTAAATATGTTATCAAAATAGGATAAAAATAACCTGACCTGTCTGTGGACATGTGGCCAGTGAAAAGACAGTCAGTCCCTTGTGCACACCTAACACCTAAAAAGACAGTTTTGTGGAAAAAATGTATTTGTACATATGCCATTTGCAGTTTTGCACATCCTATATATTTCAGTTGCACTTGGACCTGCTCTTCCTCATGGATACTTGTCCTATTACTCTGTAAAAGTGTTTTTTTTTCTTTCCGACTCATGGTGTTGTAACCTGGAGCCTGACTCTATCTATCTAAGAAGTTTCACGGTGCATTACCATCATTGGATTTCTTTCAATTCAAAGGGGAAAATGAAACAGATGAATGAATGCTCTTAATATGAAATATAATCTAGTCCCTGCCCTGGAGCTGTGGATTTTTTTGTGGTTTCCTTCTGTGGTGAGGAGTTTGGAGTTCAATCATCAACACTCATTCGACCACAAATAAAACAGTTCATTAGCCTGGTAATTTCTTCTTGGTAATTTTTAGAATAAAGCCAGGTGTGTCAATGACTGTCACATACAGCATCGTCACTAAGTCCCCGGTCCCACACACACACACACAACACAGTTGAAAGACAAAAAACAATTAAAATAACCATTTTATTTAAAACAACATCACTTCAAGTAGTTATGTTTCAGGTCGGCTTCAGTAAAGCCAGCCCTTGAGAAATCTTGGTAAAGTTAATTTACAGAGACATAACGACATGTTAACTTTTTCATTCCTACGTCATTTACTAAAAATGAGATTTCATGGTTCAGGTTTATTTAAATCACAGTTACATGATTGCCCTTTGACTTTTTGAGACAGACTGGGGAAAAAAAAATGTTGCATTGTCTCCGATCTTGGACAAACGTCTCCTGTTCATCGCAGCTGTTCATTGTAAAAATGTCCTGTGCAAGATGTGGAAAAAAAAAACAAAAACTTTGCTGCTCCCTCCATCCATTCAGACTCCATGTAATAATTAAACATGACAGATACATAAAAAAAAAAGGCTTTCACACATACGTCTTTGGTCTGTGACTCCAAATGACGTCTCCGGTCAAACATGAACTTCACAAAGCAACAAACAATCTTCACAAGCAACAATCTGCAAGTGTAAAAAACGACAACGTGATAACACGGAAAGTAAAACATGAGCTGGTAGACCATCAAAAACAGTTAAATTATTCTTTAAAACATTACCTTTGGCATGTTAACCATCATGACATGAAATCGCCTTTGCCGTTATTAGTTTTCCTTCCGAGGGAGAAAGTCAGCTGTTCGACCCGTCTTTCTCTCCGATTGTTATTAATACTTAAGTAATGAAAAACAATCACAATGACATCATCAGGTTTGATGCTTGCATTCCAGCCGCTTAAGGCTCCCACGTCCAACAAATTACCGATTCTTCATTTTCATACGGAAAAAAAAAAAGAGAGCAGCAAACCGTGTCAGCAGGCAAGTCCATGCAGCATGATCACAGCCGGTAGAGGCTATCGCGAAACTGCATGTTGGCGCAAGCAGCTGAGGAAAGGGGAGCAAGGAGACACAGCTGAAGACAGGCGGGTGGGGTAAAAAAAAAAACTGAATGG
This sequence comes from Karalla daura, assembly GCA_029224185.1. Lineage (NCBI taxonomy): Eukaryota > Metazoa > Chordata > Actinopteri > Chaetodontiformes > Leiognathidae > Karalla > Karalla daura. The sequence continues at coordinate 21,014,515 of CM055190.1, forward strand.
AGCAATTCATCTAAAGGCATAAGGCACTGCTTCAAATCCACGGAGGGTGTGAGCCGTCCATCTCCCGGAGTCACGACCGCCGGGTGCTTCCGTGCCGCGAGCTGAAACAGAGAACGTGAAAGGACGGGCTCACAAGGTTTTCCCGGGAGAAACCCGAGCTGTGACACGCTGCGCATAAGTATCACGTCGGGGATGTAGGTGCGCGAGTACCCGGGGTAAGGAGGGGGCGGGGCGTCGTGCTGTCCGCTCCTGGCTATCGCCTGCTCGTAGGACGGCAGGCCCGGCGGGTCCATGTCCTCCATGGGGAGCGGGGGCACCGGGTGCAAGGACACCTCCTCCAGGCGTCGTATTATCACCGACGCGTTGCTCCTCCTCCTCGGCCGCACCCGCATGGAGCTGGAGGGTCGTGGCACAGCGCGGCGTGGTGTCATACACATTTGACCCGTTTTATGCCTTTGAGGGATCGGCGTCAACTCCCTTGCTGTTACGCAACTGCGCCCAGGTGTCGCCCTCGAACAACGATTTCCTCAGTCGATGAGATTCACGGGGACTGAAACCTGGCCGCCGGTCGCACGTTTAAACTTAACATACGTTCATAGTTTTATCCGGCGAAACAAGAAATGCGGAAACAGACACGGGTCGGCCTGGGACTGCGGGAGTGGCAGCAGATTCGCCTGCATATTTATCTTAAACAGAGTGCAAACTTCAAGTGGATCAATAATCTCAGCCATAAACGTGTAGGAACAACTGATACGCGACAGAAGCTGCATTTGTGTCGCGCCGAGACGGGGTATCTGCAGGAGTCCGTATCTTTGTCTCAACACCTTTTGAGGACCTCTCGAGGACCTTCCAAAAGCATTGTTCAAGCCAGTTTCGAGCTGTAATCAGCGCCACGTCTTTGACTTACTGAACGGTCATGGTTTAGTAACCAAGCGATGCGTGGCAATTAAATCTATAGAGCACAGTCATACAACAGACCTCAGATCAGCTGGGAAGAAATAAAGCTCAAGGGAAATGTTATTAAAATACACCCTTTGGTCACAACAAGTGATGCTCTGACTCAGTAGTGAGTATATACATATATATATATATATATATATATATATATATATATGTATGAATGGATGTGAAGATGGCCTACTCACCCGCCACGGCTGAGGTCGTCCTTGCATTTGCCCTGACAGAAATACCAGAGCAGGAGGCCGACGATGACCAGGGCCACTCCACCGGCGATGAGCCCCACCAGCAGGGAGGTCACGTCGACGCGGCTGCCCTTGTCCCTTGTCTGTGGATGCACAGAGTCGCGAAAAGCCGCGGACCTGAATACCCTCAATCCCTCCTTTTACGTCTGATAGCTGTTCTCGAGCTCGAGAGCCGAGGCGACGCACGGATTGATTTCCATGCAAGTTGTTGGATGGATTCAAAAGTCAGCCCTCATCTCCAAGGCGGGGCAAACAGATGACCCTCGGGTCGGAGTCTGAACAACACTTTGAAGTTGTACCAGCCATTGAACAATCCCAAACCTTTGCACGCTCCCCAAGTCAAGTTGTGAAACAGGTTTGGACAGCATCAGCTACATAATCGTCCTTCGCTCGGGGCAATAGACACACATATTCCTGAACCACATAGCCTCTGTGCAGCACTTGAGTCATAATAATACACATCTTAACTAGTGCTTTAATCTTCCTCTTACCTGAAGTGTATTTCTTCCAGAACTCGTCCTGCAAAGACACAACAGCATGAGTGCGTCAACCTGCCGAGCCTCAGCATGTCATGAAGTTAACATGGCAGCATCACTCAACTGTAGCCGGGATGTTCTCAAACACCTCCCTGGCCTCCTCGTAGTTGCAGACTTCTTCCATGCACTCCCTCTCCAGATTCCCAGGGACGAAGATCTCAAAGTCGAAGCGGTTCAACAGCAGGTGGCGTCCCAGGAACAACTTGGCCTCCCCCTCATCTACAAACACTGGGAGACACAGAGATGGAGAAAGAGAGAGAGTTTTTTTTTTACTTTAACCATTCATTTCTTGATCCACATTTTTCTAATGGCAAAACAATATTCATGTCATCCATCCACCTGCCTATTTTCTTAACAACTAAAGCAGTTTTGTTGTGGTTTAAGTACATTATAGTAAGTGATATAGTAAGTAAGTAAGTTTCTTCTGATTCTGACACATCAAATACAACGCGATTATTTATGTGTGAATTTTAAAACTTCCCCTGACAATGCACACACACCCACACACACAATGACCAGAATGTTCAATGAAGGCATGCTCACACATTCAACACCACCTCTCTACCTCTATCGCTCTATGTTGCTTAAACACACACACACACTTATTCACATATTTTCAGACCATATGTGATGACTTATCTTATCTTATCTAAAAAATAACATAAAAACAGTGTAGAAAATAAGAGCCAGTGGACTGTCATAGATTGAAGAAAATAACATAAATCAACAAAATCTGTGAGAATGTAAAAGAAAGAAAGAGAGAATCCTATATCCAGTTTGTATCTTGTGAAATTTCAACCTGTTGAGATGAGAAAAATACGAGTAAACATTCATTACTGCAACTCAAACCACGTCATTTCTGACACACTTTCTGGTAATTGTGTGTCATATACATGCCAGTGAGCCGTCTTCAATAAAAATGAGACATAAATCACTAAAATCTGAGAATGGAGTGAAACAGAAAGAAAAAGGAAAGAAAGAAACTTTTCAAGAAAAAAAACGCCTTCCTTTGCTCCAGTTTTTAGAGTTTAAGCCCAGCGAGGTGAAAAAATGTGAAGTACACATTCATTTCCATGACTCAAAACAAACCAGGGACCCCTATTCAGCACGACCTCTCTCTCTCTCCCTCACTCACACCAGCCATACGTCATATACTGAAACGTAATAGTCAGCATAACCATAAAATGCGTGTGCATGGGTGTGTGAGGCAGAGACAGGCGGAGAGAGAGAGAGAGAGAGAGAGAGAGAGAGAGAGAGAGAGAGAGAGAGAGAGAGAGAGAGAGAGAGAGAGAGAGACAGAGAGAGACAGAGAGAGACAGAGAGAGAGAGAGAGAGAGAGAGAGAGAGAGAGAGAGAGAGAGAGAGAGAGCGACCCCTCTCCCAGGTCTCAGGTGCACCTCACCTGCTGGTTCCTGGGGCCCCCCCCTGCTCCTCCTGGGTGGACAGGGGTCTCCTCACGCAGCCGGGCTCTGCCCGGGACAGCAGCTGGAGGACTATGACCAGGTGAACCAACATGTTCCAGGTGTGGCTCCTCGCGCTGTGTTCAGATGGCTCCAGGCGACATCAAACCCCCCCTCCACGGGTCCCCACAACCGCCACCACCACGCACACAGTCCTCTGCCCGGCGCGTCAGAGTGAAACCGGCCCGAAGGAGCGGCAGATACCGTACGTGTCAGTCCGCGCCGATAAGAAACGCCGATTTCCCCCTCCTCTGTCTCACTCGCAAACTCCAGCGGCCGTGCGAGTTTGCCGGAAACTCATCTTTAAAATGATATAAAAAAATATATATAGGTTTGCGGTGAGTTTGGAGCCGCGCTGCCAGCCCCGCTCCGACAAAAAGTTAACGAGCGCTCCTTGTTTACTCCAAACAGATGTGGCCGGAGTGCCTCCCACACTACCTGCGCAGACTCGACCAATCGATCCCGTTCACCTGGGTGACGTGAGGCCCCTGGGCGGCGTGCGCGCGCGCGGCCGCTAGAGGGCGCCGACGGCGCGAGCGTGTCCGCTCCTTCCCGCTCCGGCAAATGTTTCCGCTCATCGTCGTCGTCTTCGTCTTCATCATTGTCATCGTCAGACCTGTGACTCTGAGTCAGAGAGCGCGCAGCTGTGTGAGACGATAAGCTCATTGCAACACTTGAAGGCATCTGCTCGATAAGAATGACTCAATGTGGACGTCGTTCCAAACTAAAAAAAAAAAAAAAAAGATGTTTGGGAACAAATGCAAAGTCTTTGAAAATACCTGAGTTTAATTTGCTACATGGATGCAGTGCGGCGTTCTGACAGCGAGTAGAAGAACTTTGCTGATCTGCTCCTATTGGAACACACCTTTTCAAAACGTACAAAACACGAGGAAGTAATATCCATCAGGGATAGAAAGCAGTCATTACAGTAGTGCAAATACAAACAGCAGAGGATAAAAAGAAGTCCCGGACTGTGTAAGAGGAAGCAGCAGTTGTGAGAGTGGAGTGCAAATACTGCAATATGCAAAATTGCGGATGGTGTACAGTATGGACACAGATGGCAGCAGTTGTATCGGTAAGTTAATATGAATAGTAGTCCTTGGGTGAAATATTAAATATCTAATAAATAACATACCTGTAAGGTTTCAGCTTGTAATTCAGCCTCACAATAAAACACTAGTATTAAATTCTTGTAGAAATGTCTTTTCAACTTACTTTTTTCTATCTTTAGCTCATATACATACTTTTAATTTTTTTCCAAGGTCTTTATCAACGTCTTTCCTCATTGGTCTTGTTATTATAGTTATGTAACTTTCCCCACTGTGGGAAAGGTTTAGGCCATCCCATTGTCAATATATATTTTATGAGTTCAATATTCATGTGTTTCTAGCTTTGCGTTCTACTGTTTGTGGCGCTTCACTGTGGTTTAAAGGACAGTCTTGTCTTTTCAACCCTTTGGGAAGGACCAATCAAATATTTCAGCAGAAGCGTCACAGTGTCTTTCTTCATGTTTACAATCCCGGGTCTTCACCCCGGACGGGTCAGCGCACATGACTGCAACGCGACACTATCTTTGGAGATCTTTGCATCAGCGCTCTTTTAAAAGCGCTGAATCTCTTCCCACAAGGCACAGGACTTTTCAGCTGCTCCGGAGCCGGTGACTAACTCTGCTATGCACTGGCCTCGCATGGGAAGAGGTCCTGTAACCAGCTCTGGCGTCATCTGTGATAAAACACACACAGCCTTGCTTGTTTTCCACCGCCACGGAGGGCGACGTACGGTGGCAGCTTCAGAGGCACCGTCAATGACAACACATGCAGTAAACAGGGACGATAAAGTCTGCAGTCCTACGCGGCAAACTTTCCTCCAGAATGGTGTTTATGTTTCGCACCCCCTCCATGTAAATACACATATCTGTCTCCGAGCCTCGGGGCCTCTTGGCCAGTGTTTATGTAAAGCAGAGATAGGATGCAATTGGACATTATCTGTGCGACTACTGGATGGTGCTAATTGAAGGGCAGCGGGAGACTCTCTCTCGATCCCGACCACGGCTCTGGATACTGTCAGGGTCTTACATTTTCCCAGAAGAATGTGTAGATACGAACGAGACGGGGTGAAGAAAATGAGAAATTCAGGACGTTATCTGGCGCGTGATGTCAGATGATAATGCCACCTCAGAGAGCAAAACGCTACCATATGAATGCTATTATGATTAATCGTGCCTCACTGCAGGGGGAATTCACGGGGATCTGCAAGATCTCACACAGCAGCGTTGGTACTCGCGCATAGTTAATTGTGACGAGAGCGCCAACAAGTATTCCCCGGTGCGCTATTAATATCGCAGCTCTTCAAGTCACCCTGGCTAAAAGTCAACCAAAAAAAAAAAAAAAAAAATCGACTGAAGTTTATATAGCTAAAAGTCAAAGAACAAAAAAAAACAACTTATTCACAATTCTAAAGTTTATAATATCATCTTTGCTTTCCTGATACAAGCAAGAAACAATAATGCTTCGCACAACACCACTGTACAATCATATCTAGGAGCTAGGGTTACTTGCTGTTACTTATATTATTATTCATCTTTCATTGTTTCTTTGGTTGTTATCATAATTACGTGCTCACTGTCGTTACTGCTCATATCCTGCAAAGATTGCTGGGGGCTGTGAAGGTGCTTTTATTTGTCCCTTTGATTGCTGGATGAATGGATTTCCCTTTGGGGATAAATGAAGTACTATCTTGTTATCTTCAACTGGAATACCTGGAGAAAACCAATGCAGGCACAGGGAGGATGTACATGTAAGCTCCACACAGAAGGGTCCTCGGTGAGAGCTGATTGATATGTTATCAGATATTACTCTCCTAAAAGGGTTAGTATTTTACTATTTTACTATTGCTGACTTAATAAACCTCTTTATAGACAATTATAGACTATCTGTGAAGATTTGAAGTGTACTAGTGTTAAATAGTTTCCTGTTGTAAAACAATTACAGTGGAGTGAAACAGTGATACAATGGGAGTATATGTGGGTTGGTGAGTGGATTAAGAGCATTAGGTTGCTTTCTACGCAGATGACCTCTTCCACCGGGATGCCAACGCATTTGCCTGTCACGTCCGACTACAACGTGCGCCTCTGCGACCACGTTGAGGACGGACGCCGTCACACGTGTGGCGGTTAAACAAAGGCACGGTCGAGTATTTTCATCTGGGCCGTGTCATGCGATGAACCCGTCCACGAAGCAGTCGCCCCGCACCGCAAATTAGATACAAGAGAAGAAACACCACCGCCTCAGAATGAAAAAAAAAGAAAAAGAGAAAATAACACAAAGAGAGGGAGGGGGGAAAAAAGCACAAGCTGAGTGAAGTTAAACCGAGACGGTGAGGGCTTCGCAAAACAATCTGTTAATCCTGGGCCGCGCTCGCTTCTATCTGCGCTGCGCTCCACCTTGCGGGTGGTTGTGATGAGGTTACGATCCCGAGAATGTGTTCGGTGATTTACACCCGCTGATAAGCCTTCGGAGATGCTGCTCCCAGTGGACAACTGGCCAGAAGTGAGCTGTGAGCCTCTGCAGACCTTTACCGTGATAGGCTGGAAACACACACACACACACACACGCACACGCGCACACGCACACACACACACACACACACAGACAGACATACATACTGCAGCAGCAATAAACGTTTCCCTCTAATGTCCACGTAATCACAGTCAGAAATATTTCAGTGGCAGGTCCGGGATGATCAGATTATGGCTTTCCTTGTCGTACAGAGTAAACAAGCTAAGCCGTGGCTTTATTAGTCAAAGCGCAGTGTGTTTGTGGTGGGGGGTGGTAGGGGTGGTGGTGGGGGTGGGGTGAGGCGGGGTGAGGTGGGGGGCGCTCGCAGAGTGCATTGTCAGTAGTCTGCACTTTGTCAGTTTGTGCTGATTTCATCACGGCCCCAGAGGGAGAGAACTCCAGCGGACCCCTTTTACACCTAATGCCTGCGCCATATATCAGCCGAGCTCGCGTCCTAATGCTCTGGACCGCTGCCCGAGAACGGATCTGCGCGCCGGGATAAATGGCACTCTCGTTGCATCGATAGGGGAAGGGGGGGGGCAACGGGCAAAGTGAACCTTTAAAAAAAAAAAAACCCGGAGCTTCTTGTTTTTCTCCCACTCCTCGGAGTCGAGAAGAAGTCGGTGACTCACGCCGGGCCTCGCGCTGGCAGCGCGGACGCCACGGCTCTGACCTCGACAGACGGGGAGGGGGGAGGGAGGGGGGGTCATCGCCGGTTCACTCTCTCCCTTATTGTCACATCTCATGTGCTCCCAGACAAGTGACCCTCTCACCGCAGGCACATTTCTCACCCGGACTCGCAGCTCATCTAATGCTGGCACGCCGTCCGCTAACCAGGACCAGATGTTGAGAGTCGCCGGGGGACGGGCCCCTATTAGGAGTCCTTGTACGGCTCCTTAAAACAATACGGCAGATGATCCGGAGCGCGCATTTACGCGTTTACAGCGCCGTAAAGCTCTCCGGCTGCAACGCGACACTGTCCCGCGGATTCCTCGGCCGTTATTAAACGCCGTATTTCAAACAGAACAGAAGAGAAGGCAGCGAGGCAGCGATCGAACGTGATCCCCAGCTTTATTGGATGAGTACAAAAAAAACTGATCGACTCGGTCGAGAAAAAAAAAAAAAGAAAAAGAGAGAGACAAGAGGAGAGCGAGGGGGCGTGGCGGGGCTAGGCGGAGGGCGACAGGGCTTGCAGACTGGTCTTGACGGCTGCGAGGTTGGCCTTCCAGGAGCTGAGGCTGTCGTGCAGCTGCTGCCACTGCTGCTTGCCAAAGGTGCGGTGTGTGCTGTGGCTGATTTGAGAGAGAGAGATGGAGAGAGAGGGAGAGACAGAGAGAGACAGAGAGAGAGACGGAGACGGAGACGGAGACGGAGAGGGAGAGAGAGAGGGGAGAGAGAGAGAGAGAGAGAGAGAGAGAGAGAGAGAGAGAGGGGTAAGAAGGTAAGAATGTCAATTTGAGAGAAGAAATTCAGGCCGAGGTCACGTATTCCAGCTCTGAAAAATACGGCACTACAGAGGATTGAACTATGAATAAAGGTACACCGTAGAGATGCGAGTCAGAGAGAACAGAAAATACTTCATCTCCTCTCCCACCCCCCACCCACCCCCCACCTCCCATTTTTTTTCCTGAAGACCGGAGCCGAGTAAGCTCGGCGCGTGTCTGTGACCTCGCCTGTGACACGGGCCCGCTCTGACCATATTCAGGAACCGCCGCCGCCTTATATTTGGCCGATCGAAACCAAACACAGGAAGAACGGGAAAGATAAAACGCCCCCACCCCACACCCACACACACACACACACACACACACACACACAGGAAACGAGCACAACACGACCCAGAGTAGGAGTCGCAAGCGGCCTCCGCAGCTACTCTCTACTTGGATTCCAGGCTCGTCCGCCTGCTTCCTTTCGGCGGCTTCCTGCCCCGGCGAGCGCTAAACTGAAACGACCAAAGTCCCCGGCTTACGAAATCTCACTCCGTGCGTCAGTCACAGGCTTTACATTACGGGACTGTGTGACGCGCTTTTTACATGATACCGCGCGGCGCGGTTTGGAAGTTCACTGCCACCCATCTCTATTCCTGGATCGGTGCGTCTCGCGTCCTTTTCCTTTCCCTCGGTCGTTCCCAGCGCTCGAACCTCCTCAGAAGCAAACCGAGGGCGGGGAGCCTCCTCGTGTCGTCTCGTTCTCCCCTCGCTCGTTTCGCCGCATGTGCGCAAACCGCTCCGCGGGCGATATATCACGCCGTGCTTCATGTGTGCTTTTTCACTCGCCGAGTTTATTTTCACTGTTTAATCTATGTTTGGGTTGGCAGCGCGGCGGGGGGACAGGTGCCGGGATACAATGGGGGTGTGTGTGTGTGTGTGTGTGTGTGTGTGGGGGGGGGGGGGGGGGGGGGGGAGTGTTTCTGGAATATCTGCGACGGACGCTCGCTTTCTCCGACCGAGACCCGCCTTTGCACCGCTCTCGCCCCGGGGACCGGAAAGGCGCTTACCTCACGACCACTTTGCGCTGCGTCTGGTCGATCTTGCAGTACACCATCTTGGTGCGGACGGCTGGGGAGGGAGGGGAGAGAACAGAGAGAGGAGGGAGGGAGGGAGAGCTCAGACGGAAAGCAATAAAAAAAAAAAAAGGCCGCTGACACAAGAATGCCGCCGGAGCGAATGCACCTGGAGAGCGAAACCGGAGAGGAGGCTAATCCCAGTCACAAAACACCCGGAGTGCTATTCTTGGTCCAGCGCCACCTCCTAACCGTACACTACTCGTATCCGAGTGGCGCTTTCTTTTAATATCAAAAAGGAGGGGAGGAGGGGGACGAGATGACAGGTCCAACCCCCCCCCCCCCACACACAACACTGTTAAGACACCTGACCGCTGAGACGCTCGGGCTGTGACATGCATACGGACGAAATCAAGAGGAGAGGGGGCGTTACCGTCGATGACGAAGGCCTCGACGTCGTCGGCGCCGATCTGCAGCTCCTGCTGCATGGTGTCGAAGGAGATCTCCTTGAATTCCACCGCCATGCCCATGAAGGTCAGCAGGCGCATCTTGGCCATGTTCTGCTCGTGGGAGAGGCCTGCGGGGGGCGAGCGGCGGAGGGGGGGGGGGGGGGGTCGTTAGGCTGAGACAGAGAGACTCGGTCACGGGCGATCGCCCGGCGCCCTCGGGGGAGTTCCCCGCTGATAGTCGTCTCTGTGTTGAGGGGCGGGCGGGCGGGCGGGTGGCCACCCGGGGAGGGGAGGGGTGGAGGGGGGTGGGATTCTGCTCATTAGAACACGGCTCCGCGCTCTGTTTGGAGAGTGCATCCTACGCACGGCCGGTAATTGCGGGCGGCCCCGGGCCCGTGGCGAGCGAGCGAGAGAGAGAGAGAGAGAGAGAGAGAGAGAGAGAGAGAGAGAGAGAGAGAGAGAGAGAGGGACACGGTGCTGACGCGCACACATTCCTGCGCTGTGTCAACAGAGCGCCGGGCTCGGCTCAGGGTTTTTTTTGTTGTTTTTTTAAAGTTATTGCAATTATGCCGCGACCTCTTACGGGACGGGGGTCGTTCCGGGTCGACCTCCGGCGATGCGGAAACCGAGCCGCCGCGAGCTTTTTGGTCCATAAACCCTGGCATGGACCGAACAAAGCAACGTACTTTTGGAGGTGCTGAATCCCGCCCTCCTCCTCCTCCACCGAGAATAGAACTTCAACCACAATGTGTTGATTACAAAGCAACTGTCTTCAAAGAGGGCGCAATCTGCAAGATGATGCAGCCCTACAATAGCAGCGGGGAATCACGTGTATAGAACCGCGTGTAGAATTGACAGACAAAATAATGGACAATGAAATATTTCAGTAATCAGCAACATACCGAGGGAGTCGATGAAGTCCTTGTTGCTCTGGTAAAACTTGACGTATGCGGCCAGCTTGGCGCTCACAAAGATGGTCAACAGCTGGAAGAGAGGGGACAGGGGGGGCGGAGGCCACCATCAGACTCACGACACAGCCGAAACGCCATGTTATTCATTTAATCCCGGCACGCCCGCCCCGACGGAGGAATCTCATATTGGACGGTCGATGGACCGGGCGATTGAGAACCAGTGAGCCGCGGGCGCTCTTTCATGTAACGGATGGCGCCTGCGCAAGCCGTTTTGTCTGATACTCACGTCATGGATGAGTTCTCCCTCCAGGAAGCGAACAGGTTTCAGGGTGAGCAGGTGGTCGATGAGGAAAGTGTTGGGGTCTTTGAGGGCACGGACAATGCACCTAGAGGGAACGAATGGACAGAGAAAGAAAGAGAGAGAGAGAGAGACGCGGATTAGAGGCCTGACTTGATGTGTCATACTTTGGGGCTTCGAGACGAACGTTACGGTCTCCAGGTTCACCTGTGGGCATCAACGCGCGCCTGTGAGGCATTGTCCTCTGTGTAACTTCCCAGCAGCTCAACCATCACCTTTGCTGCGGCCTCACTGCAAAACGAGTACAAGCGGTGTCGTTAACTAGGGGCGACACACGGTCAAAGGACGAGGTGTCGAGAAAGCACGAGCGTGCGCTTCCCAAATGCCACGTGTTCGTGCTCCACACCCCAGACGTTACCTTTTCTTGCAGTCCACCAAAGCTTCGTACACCAGCCTCAACAGTGTGTGTTTCTTCTCTGTGTTCAGGTTCCAGTCGACGATCCACTTGCGCACCTGAGGAGGAGCGCAAGGCCATCGCGTGGAATGAAAAACGCAGCCTTGGTTGCCTTTTTTCGCCAGGCTGAGCCCGTCATCTCCGTCGGTTACGCACCTGATCGAGGTCAGTGGGGATGAAGGAGATGGCGTTGCACGTGGCTGCCACCTTGATGAGGCTACAGAAGACCGTGTACCTCACAGGCGTGTTCTCGTCCATGCCATGGAACAAGTTACTGAGCCTGTGGCATCGCAACGGAAAGGGACAGTTACATTTCTACTCCGTCTGTTTGATAGAAGGATCACCAGTTTCCATTATGTTTTCTAGAAAGATTTATTCATTTCACTATTTTAAAGGTTCTTTTTCGTATTGATTCTTATTGTCTGGTGTCGTCGTACCCATGGGAACAAATAAGGTCACCTGAACCTGGATTTCCTGCCTGCTAGCACTATTTAGAGAACTCTAAGGAAAAGTAAAGAATCCCTTACAGCTGCATCCTGAGGGAGGGCCTCTCTCCTTCGCGGAACTTCACCAGCTTCTCGCAGAGACTTTCGATGAGAGCTTCCTGCTTGTCTGTCTCCAGGATCAGCAGCAGAGACACGATGCTGTTCATCACGCTCTCCACATCTGCAGAGAGATGCGGACGTAAGCACTCAGAGACCGTCTGTTCAGGGGACCGTTTGGAGTCAACTGCATCACACGCAGAGGGGCGTGGAGAGAATCGTCGCCTACCCTTGTCGTCGTCCTTGAGGCAAACATCGCAGGCCTCGATGATCTGAGCCAGATCTACGTGGAGTCCACCTTCAGAGTTTTCTTCTGAAATCTCAGCTCCTTTGGACTTGAGGTAGGCTCTCAGCTCTGAGGCCTGTGATGATGGACAGTGAAATAAATATGAAAAACCATTTAAGACAGCACAGAGATAACCATCACACACTAATGTACAAATAAAAATGCAAATATAGATGCTTGTGGTGCTTTTTTTCCAATTGCATTTATTATCAAGTAATTACGCAACTGTAAGGAATGTTGGAAAGTGATTGCCAGGTTTAATATAATTACGGCTAACAAAATATTAAAAAGAGAGAACTTAAGTAAAAAACAGGGAAACATCTGTATAATCTCTTTTGAATATATGAGTATATTTCCATCTAAATTTCATCCAAATCACATCACATCCCCATCTTGTCCACGTTGTACTATTCCCATATTCATAGACACAATGTGGCTTTTGGTTAAATTATGTTTATACTTCAAAGTAACTTCCTCCAAGTCATAGCTTCCATTTCATCCTCTACATTCAACTATTTACTATTCTACTGTACCATCTTGCTAAACGTGCCACATATGAACAAAGTGTAATGACAATGGTATTGTATCTTTTATGATTACACTGGCAACATATATATTGGGAGCTGGTGCTTGACATTAGTATATTGTGATTCTAATAACCACGTCAGGAACATTTACACACAATTTTCTGACAGGATGGCCAATGGGCTTTGTTTATTTGGATGTGGGGGCTGCGCAGTTAGCACGAGAAGCTGTGAGGACTTAAAAACTGACGTAAAAACACCGGTAGAAAGTCTAACAGCGACACTTTTCAACGTACATCCGTACAAACAGACGTGAACAACACGATTGTGACATATTGCCTCATGTGCCTCCTCATGTACCACAGTCTCCGTGTTATCCTCAGCCACTAGCTGTCAGCAGCTAACGGCGTTAGCATTCTAGCTCTCTCCCTCACTCCGTTTATTTCCACACATCGACTCATCCGCTGGCAGGATCACACTGAACCCGTTTTTGACGACGTGGGTCGTACCTGGTCTTCTTCCGTGATATCAATGAAAGCCGGGACGCTCATTGTGGGTGATTTTGTGAACCCAGGTGGTGAAATCCACGCTCCCACCGATGCTGAGACTGAGCGGAAAAGAACAGGCGACGGTGCCGGTGAAGCACTTCCGCTTCCGGGTCAAGTGGTTAGCGCTGCGCGGTTCAAATGAGCACGAGCTCATCTGGAATATTTTATATGGGACTATAAGAAAATAGTCTGTTGACTCCTTTTGAATCAATGCAGACATATGTCCGCTTGGGATTTGATTAAATAGAATATGAGGTTTCAGTAACTGCACTGTGACATATTCCTGTCTGTAGTCGAGCATGTCATCTTCATTTCTATTATCTTTCAATTGTAATTTCATATCTGTTTATCATGTTTACTTACGTAGTGTCTTTCAGTTGGGGTTTTGTGTGTGTGTGTGGTTTTTAGTGTTTTTTTTTTAACGGTATTCTTTTGCATTGTGTTTTACCATCACATGTCCTATGTCCCTTGGGACATTCTCACTATCATCTTCTTATCTTGTGACAATATTATTCTCATATAAGAATGGTCAGCTTTGTCTGTTGTAGCGGGGAAAAGCAAACAACACTGATGTTCCAAACGTATTCTGGTGCCAAATACCGTCTATTTTAATAATAATTGCTAAATTATGCTATCCATCTTGCCTGTTTTCTGTAATAAGTAAAATAAATAACTAATTTGTACACTGCATAATACTACTGTTGCTACTTTTAGACTGTGTTGCTACTTTTTTTATATTTTTATACACTTTAATTCCCACCACTACTGCTTCTACTTTATTCATGTAATTTGAGGTGCTGTTCTGGACACTCAATACCATGGCACATAGGTCAAACTCTCAATTACATATCATTCATTAATGTTTATTTTTTTGGCTGGTACTGGGACCTCAGTCACTGCTTTGGTTGCTAACTCGTGCAAGATTACACTGACAAAAAATCTTTTTTGAATCCTTAATCCTTCTTAAATCATTACTTCATGAGTTACTGCTATTTCTACTAAACACACCCTTAAACTCTGGACTTGTACTGGTACAAACACGACAGCATTCTCATCCCTTGGTAGTCTGAGGAATTTTGATTATTGTTGTTTCACTCGGTTCTATTGCAATGTTGCTTGAATGTTTTTTCCTCTTTATCAGTTGCTTTGGATAAAAGCATCTGCTAAATGACTAAATGTCATGTCATATCTTTGCTGAATGAGTTAACATGGAAAATTCAGATTGATAACATCTCTAATGATTTACACAGCAATGAGAAGGTCAAAACCCGATCATGGCTGTTTATGTTGTGGATTCACAGCTAAATTTAGACACTGAAGCGGAAGCAGATATTGAAGCTTAAGGCCACTGAAAAAAGTTCTGAATAAATGCACGCAATGAACACTTTTGAATTAAAAGAAGTGATGGCTACATAAAATGAAAGGCATTGGTCAAGACAGATCATTGCTGCCAAGGCGTGAGAGAATACGTGCTTTGTTTATGACTAAGACATTTAAACTTGTGTAATTAAGCAAAAGTGATTCAAAGGGAGGATAGAGTGTGTGAAACCAGCAGAAAAAAACTATTGTCTCATAAAACATGGAAGGTTGTCATGCACATAGGTTACTGGATTTCAGTGACTGGATTGTGAAAAATCCCTGTCAGTACTGCTTAGCTTCAGCTTGTGCAAACTTTTCCGTCAGAGGTCACCAAGCTCCTAAATTTTGTTAGTTACCCATACTTCCACCACCAAATCCTCATCTTTCACTCTTCCTTATCATGATATCAATCTTCTCTCGCAGAGATTAACCCTGGATGTCTTGGATGAGAGTTACAGAGGTGAACCTGATCCCCAGGAAAGGTTATCTGCTCGCGCTGCAGTCCATCTGTGTGGACCACCATGGCAGGTCCGAGATTTCCAACCCGGAAACACTGCCAGTGTCAGAGGGCAGCACTCTTCCAACCATCCAGCTGCTGACCTGTGTGTGCGCCTCTGCACTGAGTGGGATCTAATGTATAGTTACTGTGGCAGCTTACTTGGTGATTGAGATGAGTGAGGTGAAAAGGGTAAGTGGAGCAGAAGTTCACTCTAAAAACTGTGTAGTCAGGTTACAAAGATGTAATGTGGACCTTCAGTGTTTTTTCCTGTTCTCCACAATGGAACATTCGTTTCATCAAAAATGCCTAAGAGGCTATTTTACAAGTTTTTCACAATCATATAACTAGATGTGAGAATATTATGGTCTATTTTGTACAGATCAAGCTTATCTGGGAACCACACATAGGCTTTACTTTGACTGACTGTCTTACCAACCACTCACATGAATACAGAGCTTAGCAGCTTAGGACTGAACTAAGTGGTAAATGGAGTGATAGCGCTATGTGTGTGTGTGTGTGTTCATACAGATCCAGCCTTAGAGGAATCAGACATTGAGGAAGAACCAGGAGCACGTACACTGCCACTGACTACTGCAGTCACGTGTCTTCATTTATTTGCATACCTTAGCACACTCGTGTATACTGAAGTCGCTCTTCTCCCTACACGGACAAGGATTCAAAAGATCTTCTTGTCAATTTCTCTGTATATACAGGGACATGATGAAGTATCAAAAGGACAACGTGGTGATGTTTTAGAACCTGCCATGCAACTACTTATTCAGCCCCTTTTAAGGGATGCTGCAGTCTTTTTCATGTCGAAGTTCATCTGTCACAAAACTATGTGTTTTTTCAAGGGAATTGGTGAACTTTACAGACATATCCTGTCATGTCATTCCGTGAATACCTGCTTGTCACATAATTTCTCCCCGCATTGACTAAATGGGGAACTGAGCTGTTGCGGTCGGCAGGATGGAGGCCTTAAAATAGTGTGCAGAGGGGAACTGGCTGATGGAGTGTTTCACCACAGTGCTGGTACGATGCGTCATGCTATTGGGAAGGCGAGTGCCTGGTACAAAATCCCACCCTCACTCTCTCCCTACCCTTGTACGCTGTCACGGCAAAGAATTTATAGCGGCTTCTTTATAAGTGTGCTTGTGTAACTGTTAGGCTTTCATTATCTGATTAACAGCTGTTGTCAAGTGCCTGGTGTATTTCAAGTCCACAATAAGAGTTTTTGAGTCTTTGAAGCTCCAGGTGCATGTGAGACTTTGTTTTTGTCTCAGTTTAAAGGTCTTTAAAATGTCACAGTGTGTTGTGATGCTCCGCTGCCTTTATAATACTCATGACAGGCTGTCCTTGAAACATCATGGATGTTTGGCTACAGTAACCCTTTTAAGTCCAAAGAGAGTGTGCCTGCTACATGCACTAAGGCAGGATTCAAACTGTTTTATATCATTCGAGATCAAAAAAGTTTTCACAGGATTTGTGTTTGATCTGGACGCAGGCAAGGCCTATCTATGCCTTTCATTAATTTGTACTGGTGTCTGATTGTGTGTTCGATGTCAGTGTATGTGTGCATAACACAGTGGAGCAGGGTTGGTCACTCTGCTGTCTTCAGGCAGTGCAACTCTTCAAATCAACAGATTCCTCAAGCTTGTGAAATCATCACAAATATTGCCAGAAAAGATTAATCTAATCTCATTTTTGCAGGGAAATGCAGTGTAATGGCCTTCCTTTAATTCTTCCTTTGTAGAAAAAAAATCTCAATCAGACTCTCTTGTTTAGTTCCCTTTGCTTGAATAAAATTCTTTGCAAATTGTGAAAAAACGTGCTTCATTCTCAAGAAGTATTTAAAAATAATTTTGGGTGTATTTTAAAAGAGAGCTTTTTATAGATGTTATTTTTGTGAAATACTGTTGCACTAGCTCTGACCCCAGCAATGGTGTCTGTGTCTGCGTTCGTGCCAATTTATTTTTTTAGTATTTCTGACAAAGACAAAATGGTACAATAAAGTCTATATTTCTATACTATACATAGTATACTCTATATCTATCTATCTATCTATCTATCTATCTATCTATCTATCTATCTATCTATCTATCTATCTATCTATCTATCTATCTATCTATCTATCTATCTATCTATCTATCTATCTATCTATCTATCACCTTTCTATCATTTGGGTGTGTGTGAGTGTTTATATGTATAAAATGTATTCTGTACAGTATATACTATAGCTAATCCAAAATAATACAAATCCATTTTTGCATCTTTTGTGAGTAAATCTGGAAGATTCTTGTTGTTGGTGCTTGTTTGATTGGACATAACACATGCTCCTGCTGGCAAATTGCCTGCTCAGCCCCCTCCAAGATAAATGGCTGTGTGTTAAGCGTTGGTTGAGCCCAGGTGTCTGCTTTCTTGTTGTCAGCTCGCCAAGTGGTGAGTATCCATGTAAGTCAGTCTCATGGTCATCATCTAACATGGCTGCCTACCTTCCACCCACTAATTGTCTGGTTCCCACAGCTCCGACCGCCTTCACAATCTCTGAAAAATCCCCTTGCTCAGGCTCATCTATCAGCCAATGACCTTGTCAGCGTGCAGCGCATGAGTAACTTCCTCGCTTCCCTAGGTGGAGCGAATTGCTTGTTAATTACTTATAAGCTGACCCACCCTCCCCACACACACGCAGACACTGGAATACGAGAAACAAATAAACAAAGTTGAGGTATTAAGCGGAGCGCCACAGTCCACAGCACTCCTCGGCATGTGAAAACCCACAGGGCCCATCTGAATGTTTTTGTCCACTACTGCAGAGAAATGTCCTGAACCTTTAACACACTCTGTTGGACGTCATCCAGCAGTTGACATAGTTAAAAATAGGTGTCAGAGCAGTGGCTAGTCTACTACTGTTAATTGTCTTATGTTACAGCTTAGACTAAGGCTTGGAAGTCAATGGACCAAAGTGCTCTAAAACAATCATTAGTTTCTTATCTACTCCGTGGTCCAGTGAGTAGATGATGCCGGGTAGAACAAAGACTTTAGGGGAATCAGTGTGGGAGCTCGTAATTTTCAAAACTTTCTCTTCTTCACAGAAAAATAAAAATCCAATTTTCTTGAACATGTTTGTCTGTATTAACTTCTCCTACTTGTGACTCAGTGCGAAAGTCGGTCAGATCCTCTGGCCACTTCTTCATTCTGCCACCAGCTAATCAATCACACAGCCAAGCCGCACACCTCTGACCCAGCAAACCTTCTTTGACTATTTTCTTTTCTTTGTTCGAATATAGTTGCTTTGTTCTTTCGGCCGCCTCCCACATGTTACTAACGTGAACATAGTGTAACAAACGGTCCTGGTTGCGGCACGAAATGCCACCGTTATCTCGTATTATCACTTAATGACCAGCTTCATATCACACCGGGGACCTCGGCAATCAATCAAAGCGAGTTTGCGTTTGTGGTGTTGAGCTATCTGAGGTCGTTAATCCCCCCCTATGTGGAATGTGGGGGCTCTGCTTCAACCTAATGCCAGCGGCAGAAAAGCAAAGAAAAGAAAAAAGAGGGGGGAAAAAAAAAGAAGAAAGTTACAGTTTTCTCGGAACTCTGACGTTCCCGTCTGGATGGATCGAGTCACCGCCGTAGGACCGAGGCTCCGTTAATGATGGAGTGGTCACTTGTCATCAGAGCGTGTTTACATTAAACACCCGCCGGCCAGGAGGAGCAACAAGAGTTGAAAAGGCTCAGTCAAACAAAGAATCAAATTTGTTACACAATAGCTTGGCCAAATCTGTGAAAACACTAATGAGCAGCATGTTAAACTGCGTTGCCCTCTGGATTTCAGAAACTGCTCGGACCGTTTCAGTAGTGCTGATAACTGTGACATAGACGACACAGAACAGACAACCATGTAAACCATGTAAATGTCTTAACTATGAATGTAACCGCTCAGAGAAATCAATTTTCCAAAGCCTGTTAGAAGAATCCTACAGAACAATAATAAACTTTTTTTGTATCAGTGTCCACTAGTGTTAATACTTGAATCAATATTTGATCTGGGCTGAGGACTTTTCTTCTTATGATTGAGAAAGTTGCACTAAAGCGGCATTTCCCTTAAGTTTAGTGTCGGAGGTCACAGGATTGTGGTCATCTCTCAGCTTTCCCATCACAGCTCAAACCTCAGAGTCATCCTGTAAACTCATCTGTGCTTCAAAATGAGACTCTGGAGTATGACAACAGACTGTGACCGCTAAAGATATCTGAAATGTTTTCTGATGACTGCTGTGCAGCTGCTGGGGTGTGACACCATGAAGACACTGTGGTTTACTGTAAAGCACTGATAAAGGCCGGCCTTGATGCTGACACACAGACACCTGCTGGGATGAGACATAAGTTTTGCCCAGCAACGTTCGACAATGCTTTTAGCCAGTTCCTTGAATTCAAAGCTATGTTCAGTCATTACTCTGTCTTGTAAATTAGTTCCAATTTGAGGTTCATTATATATATTTTATTGACTTTTTTTAAGCGACTACTAATAGACAAAATCGAGTCATTTAATCACGTTCTTTGACTGATTTTGAAGCAGTGACTGACAAAAGCAGAGGAGCAAACCAGAAACAAATCATAATATCCTCTCCCTCTTCTTTTTTTATTGTAGAAAGGACAAAAGAGCTTTTTTTTGCATGTGGTGTCCACAGTTCACTCGAGGTGTAACAAACACCGGCGCTGTTGTCCAAGACATCAAAGTTTAATTTGTATCGACTTTCACCCGAATCAAGAAGTCATACGGCTTGGTCACGCAGCTGCGGGGAATTTGCCAGGGCGTCGGTGCAAAAAAGGAAAAGCTGTATGGTTTAGGTTGGCGGCCCGGCTCACACATATCATGTCATAAATTCAAATATTTAAATTAGAAGGAAAATGACGTGCAGGACGAGCTCTGCACAGTTTTAACAATGCCCAGTTCAGCCGCCTTTCTTTCTGGGTGTCAACGGCACAGGCTGTAACAGTGTTGGTGATTTCGCATTTTGTTTGGCTTTCTGTCAACTTGAAAGATTTACCGGCCTCTTTCCCCACTTAATGTAATTCTCTGGTTAATCTGGGAGTTTCTAGGTGTGAATTGATGTGTGTGTGTGTGTGTGTGTGCGGGGTGGGGTGGGTGGGTGGGTGTTGGGTTTAGTGATAGAGGGGAAAGGTGATCATCAACAAAAAGAGGCAAACGTGTGTGAAAGATCAGTGGACCGGTGCTGTGTCTGACACATGAACCATGGAGGTGCCTCCTCTCCCACAGATTCTTTCTCCTCTTCCACTAGAAAACTGGGCGACCGTTTGTCATGTGGTTTGCAGGAAAGGAGAGGAACAAACACACACAACATTGTCCGGCTGGATATGTTCATCTGGGTTGTAACACAAATGTTTCAAATTGTAGCCTTGACCCAACAGAACTTTCTAATCATGTGGCGTTGAAGACAGAGGCGCATTGTTCGT
Source organism: Karalla daura (assembly GCA_029224185.1). NCBI lineage: Eukaryota > Metazoa > Chordata > Actinopteri > Chaetodontiformes > Leiognathidae > Karalla > Karalla daura. The sequence continues at coordinate 21,035,121 of CM055190.1, forward strand.
TTGGAGACTACTACTACTGGAGGGGGCGGAGGATTATCGGTGTGTTATCGCTTTGTTTCCGTGCCCACATCCAACTGTCACGGCGTCAAACCAACACCTGCTGCTCTCATGAAAGCTGCTTTTTTTGTTTTCATCAGGCCGTAAGCAATGGTATGAAAAAAGAAAGTGTGTCTTGAATTAAAAGCTTTTCTAACTGTCTGTCATCGGACGCAGTAGCGCGGATACAGATGTTTATGAAAATGGAAAACGTGGCGTGTGCTGCCAGGTCACATATCTGTGTAGTTTATCAAGTGTCTCCCTGGCTGAAACAAAACCCGCTCAAATTACTCGCTGGAGAAAGTTTGAACAGCGTGTATTTCTTGTTAAGGGTCACAGGCAGTATTGACCATTTCCCTTCCCCTGCACAGTGATGTTGTTTTAAACCCAGAGTTGACCAGAGATTGATCTGAAGCGATGGGTGTATTTGGGGACTGCCATCCATCATAGGCCCTGAAAGGGTTGTTTTCTCCGGGCCCTGCACGTCACTTTTGATGAATCCCTGGTGAAGCCTCTGCTGAGGAAGGCACGGCCAGCGTTTGCCTTGGCTCTGCTCATTCCTCTCGCTGGTTTCTTGGCAGGATGCGTTTAATTGTGCTACAACCTTTTGTACACGTTGCACATTATTTTAGTTTGTGTTTGTTTGTAGTGGGTGGACCGCAGAGGTTTTTTTTCCCCCAAATTGTTGAGGGAGAAATTAATTTTCTTTGCTGCTATTTTAGAGTCAGCTACGTGGACATCCTCTTGAATCTCCGAGTGTTCCTCTGGGGCATGGGTCCGGCTTTGCGCTCGCCTGTTTCCAAGAATAGAGTAAGTCAGAGAGCACTTTATCAGCCCCATGACCACAAGCCACTCAGATGAATAGGTGGTCAGCTTTATAGGGGCATTTGCAGGGTTATGACTGTGGCAGTGGATCTCACTAAATACACTCAGACTGTGAAGTGCCCATTTCCTGTGCGTATACGGTGAACTAACTGTTAACTAACCTACCAGTGTGTGAAGCACAGGTTCCAGCATAGAAGACACAATATTATCACAAGCATATGATATGTTCATATAGATAAATAGATATGGATATAGATATAGATATAGATATAGATATAGATATAGATATAGATATAGATGTATGGACTCTTTGTTCCCTGGGTTCAGCACCCACAACATCTTTTTGTGTTCATGGCACAACACTAGACTCCTGGAACGCTCGGATGTGCAACACATTCTAAGAAGATGGATTACACTGTATAAAAGACTCATCAGTCCGGGCGCATAAGAAAAAAAAAAACAACAAGAATTTCCTAAGCAGCAATCACAAAAATATACACGAGTGATATTGTGAAAGAATGATTTCCAAGACTATACGACACAGCTTTCCTTCATGCCACCTCAGCAGTTTGCCGGTTTCATCACTCTTACACTTAGTAATGAAGACTTTGCTCCTTCTCACTCTTTCTCCACTCTCTTTGCTCGTTCATTTGCCCATTTCTAGGATCCCTCCCCCACCCACACTTCTCTTTAAGTTGAATTAGGGGTCACTGAAGTTTGCTGGAATCCTAGACTTAAATTCCAGATGGTGACGACAGGAACTGGCTGACACTCTTCACCTCGCGGCATCGTCCCCTGGTCTCCTCTCCATCAGCTGCAGTGTGCTTTTATTTTTAATACCACCTCAAAATGTGTGCATATGACAAAATGAATAACGCAAGAACCTGCTTTTAGTGGCTTACAGGTTTGTTTGTCTGTATGTACTGTGTGCCTGTGTATTCGTGTGTGGGTGTGTATGTGTGGTTGCAAATATGTACCGTGTGACTTTTGCTCATTTTCATAGCATAACGTCCAGTAAACCCATGATAGGATAATAGCAGGGCTAGTTGATGAACTGACTTAATTGTCAGTATTTTATAGGTCTTCAGTGTGATGTCTCCCATCATTTGATAACTGGCCAAATAAATGTGACTTTCACAGAGCCAACATGTGCAGCGTGCCCAAGATCACTTGTAGGATCACTGTGGTCCCTCAGGTCACGCCACAGCTCAATCGAGCACACTTTCATTGTAAAAGCTAATTTGCAACAAATTGTCCTGGTGCGAGCGTCTAGGGAGGGGAAGAGGCTGAGTGCTGATCCGACAAATATAATAATGTTAAAAGATCTGCAGCAGCTGTCTTGAATTTATAGGCATATTCTAAGTTGCTGCATTCCTGTGGAGCTCCACATCGAGTTAAGCTCGAGTTAAGGTCAAAACCTCTATCTCTTAAGCACTCACACGCACGCATGCACGCACACACACACACACACACGCATGCACGCACACACACACACACACACTACTCCCCCTCTCCTCGACTAATAAATAATTATCCTTTTGTGTGATGTGGCTTTGCTCCAAGGCCATGCAGTTTATGAGAGCTGCTTTTAGCGGAACCCAACTCTTTCCAAAATGGGAAAATTCGGAACATGCTTTCTGCATGTTTTACCATTTTTACATTTAAAGCGATAATTAATTTATCTGCCTATTCATCATGTTTGATTCGGTCTCAACCGTTCTCTTTTTTTATGTGCCTTGCCGAGAAAACAAATGACGCCTTTACTCGCATCGAATATATATATAAACTTCACCAGGAGCAACTTGTTAGTAAAAAAAAAAGAACCTTACCAAGAACTGAGATGATTTCTGGCCTCTGACTTATCATCATCACACAGAGGTTGCTTCAGCAACAGACTGGTAACTCTGTCTGAAAGTTGCATAAAACAGATGATTCAGCTGTTGGGGAAATAACGATGAATATCTGAGAGGTCACCGGGGTGCAGATATTTGTTGGTTATACGTGTGAATTTTACTTTGATTGATTCAGTGTGCTTTAATGTGTGCGGGCACATGCGGGACACTTAACTCCTCTCCTGCTTCCTAATACTTCGGCAGCTGTTTCGTGCTTTGAATGTGACAGGACCGTTTCAGAAAAATTAAACAAAAACACGCTTATACAAACACTTGGCGTGAGCAACACTTGAACTTGAACAACTGGTGAAGAGCAACACCCTGTCATGGAAATGTGACGTTAGTCAGAATGTAGTAAGAAGCGGAGCCTGAGCTGCCTGGGCCACGTTAAGGGAGTCATCCTCTCAGCCTCCCTCGCTCCTCCCCCTGTCCAATGAGTTACGCAGTATTTGAGCCTTCAGGAGAGTAAGGAAAAGCAGACATTATAGAGACACAGGGACAGACACTGTTACCTTCACACACACGCCCAGGGAGCTTGAGGCTGGCACCATCACAGATCCGCTTCTCTTGGTCCACTGGGCTCATTGCTGTTGGCGGGAACGATGGCTCCTCTTGTGTGTTTCGACCACTGATGCTCCCTCCCGCTCGGCGCGCTCGCTGCTTCTTCAGGTAGTGGTTTCGTTAAACTCTGAGGAGCTCATCACTGTATGACTTTTCAATCTCTCAGCTGCGTCTTCTACTGGAATACCGCCGCAGCTTCTCCGGACGTTCTCGAGCCGCCCACACCAATGCTGTCTGAGCCGTGTGGAGCTATGACCATGGGGTCAGATGTTCGGGATCTGACCCTTTTGACTCCGGCGCCTCCGGTCACGTCTTTACCGGGGGCCGGAGGAGGCTGTGGGATGTCTGTTGGCGGAGGCCAGTGGACCCAGCTGCTGGACCTCCACCCAGGCTCCCCCTACAGTTCCTTGCCGTCCCACCACTCCCTCATCAAGCAGGAACCGGGCTGGGGGGCCTCGGACCCCATCGAGGACCCTCACTGCAGCCTACGGGCCTTCACAGTGCACTTCTCAGGCCAGTTCACAGGCTCGGGCCCCTGCAGAGTCGGGGCCTTTGCGGAGCAAGCTGCGAGCCAGCCCAGGATGTTTCCCAATGGAGCCTACCTGCCTATGGACAATCCTCCTGCAGCCAGGAACCAGGGTAAGCACGCTCACCACCTGACCTCACCATAATATTCTCCAATCGCCTAAATATTACTCCATGAAACCTTCGATATATAACAAACCTAAACAATGCAGGTTTTATTTCAGGCTGGCCTTCTCACGATGTTTCTAATTTTTCCAGTTTTATTGTGCGCCTCTTCAGCAGTGTTGTGTCTGAACAGGATGTTATGTGCACAGCGCTGGGTCACTCTGTCCCATGTCAGGAATAGGCTTGACAGTTTCCTGCTAATGCTTTGGCAGAGTTGCAGTGCAGATCCTTTGGTTTTTTTTCCCCCTCCATGAGCCACAACAGCTGTTCTGGCATCGGTGTGGTGGAATCATAATTCAGAGCAGATGATAAATAAAATCATTTAAAAAGTCTCATTGCTAAGCAGTTTTCTGATCGAAGTTTAAAGACAAAGCCAATGATGGTGAACTCTCTCCTGCATGAGGTACTTCACTAAGGTTGAAGTACAACTAGAGTTGAGCCCGTGTGACGGCAGGAGTCGGGGTACACTTGCCCCGGACATACTGCCCATCTAATCAGCCCTTGACCTGACATTCATTCCTATGGGCGGATGGGTGACGAATCTAACCTGCACATCTTTGGACTGTGCGAGGATGCAGGAACACACGGAGGAAACCATTGAGCCCGAGGCCCGTACGGTTGGCGGGCCTGAATTTCCTGGCGTTCACTAAAAGCCAGTAGGTAACCTCACCCAGTCCTCCTGACCCGGAGACCTAGAAAGGAAAATTCGGGGTCGTCCTGAACTGGCGTTATCAGCCTGAACAACATTTTGCTATATCTCGGGTACATTTTCACATTTTCTTTTTATGTCTTTTTATCCGCCACGCAAAATGGATTGTGCAAAGTCAATGTGAATACACTGACACGGCACAGAAATATAATGAGCGGTGGAGGTGAATGTGCCATACCTGAACCTATAGATGGTCAGTCAATGAAATAAAACTGTTTTAAAGTTTTATTTTTTATCAAAAAGTCCAGGCGCAAATAAATATATAATAGAAAATAATTGTTCTATATTGAGATCTCGATACAGCTGTTATCGTCCAGAAAAATTCCAAATACCTCTGGGATGTTTTAATTCCTGTGAACCGGCGCAAATCTGAATCTTGGGGTTTACGAGCTTTTTCTTTGTTTCCCGTGAACATTAACATCCCTCCGTTTACTGTGAACTAGGCTTGCGTGTGTGTTTTCTGGTGGGACCTTTTTCTTTTTTCCAGAAGTCAGAGGTTTAACCTGTGTGTGTGTGTGTGGGTGTGTGTGTGCGTGTAGGCCAGACGGACTCTGCAGCGAGTCTTGTTTGCTCAGTGGAAAGTACGTTTTGATGAAGTGATTAAATACGCAGCGCAGGCTGCAGGGATTCAGGGAAGAGTCGTGTGAGTCAGAAAACTTTTCAAAATCCCTCCGAGGCCCGCTGGACACAGCAGAGCTGCAGTCTGCGTGCTCGCCCGTGTGTGTGCGTGTGTACGTGTGTTAATAAAGGTTGTGCAATTTCTTCTTAATTCTTTAACTTTCGACTGACCTTTGCCTTGCGACACTCCAATAATCGCAGCAGCAGACGCAACAAAAGGCGCCGTCGGGCCTTGTTGCAACCTTGTTCTGTTGACGTTGTCCGTGTAATGCATGCGTTCCCAATGAACGAAATGAACGTGCACGCAACTTTTTATTTCTCAACCTCGTTTTCCTATCACTGGGCACGGCCTACAGCAGTTCTTTTTTTCCACCTGCCATAAATATTACAACCGCACGGATAGATGGTGGGGGGGGGGGTGTTACAAGAAAAGAGGATTAGCAGTTGAATGGATGTCTCTCCGCGGTCACCGTGCCAGGGCACTAAAATCCGCTTCCAGCGAGACTCCGATAACTTGACCAGATACCGGAGACTTCTTGCAAATCCCACCGTGAGCTCGCTTTAACTTTCCGTTGACTCTCTCTCTCGTCATTTCCCCTCTCTCTCTCTCTCTCTCTCTCTCTCCCTCTCTGTCCGCCTTTGTGTTTTCAGGCTACGGAGCGGTGCGCCTAGACGGCAACCCCAGCTACGGTCACACTCCGTCCCACCACACCCCCCAGCTCTCCAGCCTGTCCTTCAAGCACGAGGACACGCTGTCGCCGCCCAACAACATAGGTAGCCGTCCGCGCGGGCCGGGAGCCCGTCACGTCGCGCGGCGGGGTTATATATGAGTAACCCGTCATTTCCCACGGCGCGACGGAATCGCTATTATCCCCTCTCCCCCCCGTCCGCCTCCGTCTCGTAAACGCACTCTCCTGGAGTATACGTGCGCCCGATGACTCTGGAAATGATAACCGGAGGAGGCAGCGTTACGCGTCTCCGCTTCAATGTCAAAAAAAAAAACAAAAAAACAAACGTCTGGGGACTAATATATATGTCGCGGGCCTGAAAGGAGCCGTTCTCGACCCGTTCTCCCTCGGAGGGGGAGCGCGTCGGTGCAGACGTGCGTGTGAGAGACCGCGTCCAGACGCCCGACGTCTTTGAGACGCAGCTCAAATCTAGCAGAAAAGTTCATCCTGTCTGCGTGGTCCCAGTCGTGTTTTGTGTCGCCTCCCTCGGCAAAGTTTTACAGGCTTAATAAGCCGTTAGCTTCTGAAGGGCGAAACGTTTGCCAGTAACAGTTAATCCTTCAAGTACCAACAAAGTTCAAGTCAAAGGACTTAATCAGGTTTTTTTTCTCTTTTAACGTGAACTGCTTCTTGTTTTTCAAATGCAGATATTTATCGTTTGCCTTGTCCTTTTCTTTTGTTGTTTTAAGAGTTTTTTTTTATGTTGGAAATATCTTCTCCTTCGCTGTGTTCAGACAGTTAATTAGCTTAAAGTTAACCCGTAATGTGAAAGACAATTGGCCATCACAAATCAGTACTGTATTTAATCTGATTGATCTGATTTTTTCCATATTCAGTTGACCAGCAGTACCCGGCTCCTCCTCCCATGTTTGGTTGCCACAATCCTTCAGAGTCGTGTCCGAGCAGCCAAGCTCTGCTGCTGAGAAACTACAACAGGTAGTGTTTTCTGCCTCGGCCTTGCTTTATTTGACTCCTGCTTCCTAAAATCTCCTCTTCGTACAATTCCACCCTTCCCAAAAGAGTTTCCAGCCTCCTCACTCATCAATTAATGTCAGATTCTTTCCACTAACACCACATGCAGCTCGCTCGCTTGCCGGTGATTTTTACAAGTGTGAACTCTCTCTGATCCTCGGTTGAGCCCCTTCCCTGCCTCTGCACTGTCTGGACTGTGAATCCTAATTTGTTCTGAGGTTAAGTGCTGCCCACTGGTGCTCAGCAGGCCAAAACAAACAGTGAGTGATCTACTGCTGATGTGTCCGAGTCCACCCGGAGGAAAAACGAGGAGAAAAGTAAAAGAGACAAGTTCAGTGAAAGCGCAAGTTGAGGGGGGTGGGGGTGGGGGTGGGGGGTTGGGGGAAAGCTACGGCTGGGAATATGCTCATTTTCATCTCTGGATGAGTTTCCATTCTGATTTTCGACAACATTTTGATGCAAAACATCACAAAGGGTGAATTGGGATCAAATTCTTCGAATGCCGCCCCGCAATGTTTTTCGAAATAAGGAACATGTGCAACCCAAATACTGGGGCAGGAGTTGATAAGGAAAGGGAAGAGTTTTGTGTTGCTCCAGCTCATGGCATGAACTGGAAACCCTCAAACACACTGATACACACGCACACACACACACACGGCGTGTAGATGTCAGATATCAGTGAGTCTTTCCACAGTTTAACATAGTTCGGAGCTGATTAGTGAGCCATCGCAATCCTTCCCTCAAGGACTTCTTCAGGAATGCCGTGCAGAATTCCCCCGAAACTGGTTCCCGCCTTAAATGATACTGAGGACAGAGTGATGTCATGCACCGGTCCATGGTGTACTAGGCACCGAGGTGCTCACCCCCACCGAGTGCACTGCATCGCCGAGCGTGTCTGTTTCTCTCAAATGTACGTGTGTGTGTGTGTGTGTGTGCGTGTGTGTGTGTGTGTGTGTGTGGGTGTGGATGGACGGCTCAGAGCCCATGTTTTTTAATGAAGCCAGCGAGGAGTGCTGTAGGTGGACAGGATGTGTTAATAAGCCAGCAATTTACCCCCCCGCCCTCCGCCCAAAAATGAAATGTCTCCATCAGCCGCGCAGGGGAAGAGGATGATAGGAAAACTAATATTGCCTCTTCTATTTTTAGGCTTCCCCAAAAACAAATGATTGCTAAAAAAAAAAAAAAAAAAAGACAAATAAAACAAAGACACATCTGTCAAAGACTTCATCCCCCAGAGCTGACCTGGCTCCATAACGTTTTCATCTATTAAAACTGATCCTACTCAGCTGCGCCTGTCCCGGACGAAATGCTGGTATCATCCAATGCTAATGACTGTGCTGTGTGTCTCGCCCAGCGACAACCTGTACCAAATGGCGTCTCAGCTGGACTCTGACCCATGGAACCAAATTACCACCCTGGCATCCTCCATGAAGAGGTGAGCCTCCTCTTTGGGTCTATTAGAAACGGCCCGCTGCAATCTTCAGCCGATGCGCGGCGGCGGCGGCGGCGCAGAGGAGAGGGAGGAGGACCGGACCAGATGGCCGTTGGTCCGCTGCCAAGAGAAATCAGGAAGTGGAGAGGAGTGTGTGCGTGTTTGTGTGCAGTCCCGTTCTACCGTTTGATGAATTTTTGAAACTGGGGACTGGACTTTACTTCTTCGAGGCCCCCATGTGTTAGAGTCAAGCGTAGGACAGTCATGTCGAGGTCGTTAGGGATGTTCAATAACAGATTTCCTGTCCGGCTGGATACTAAGTAACACTTAGGTTGGTATTGAAATGATACGATACGGTATGATATATACAGATACAAATATGATCCCAGAGAAGTGTAAAAACAATGTGGATATGATACCAACCCATTTTACAACAGCTCATTGTGTTTTGTAAATGGAAATAAACGGTTAAGAAACTTAACAAAAAAAAATGTTGCTATGAATTGCAGCATATAGTTATTTCATTACTCACTTCAAAACAATATATATGACAGTGTGTGTTTGTTTGGACGCGCACCCTGACGTATATATGTAAATACATAAAGGCAGAAGGAGAAATAGTACTTCTTTATTCAGGTATATAAATTCTAGTCTCTCCGTTGATGATATAATACACATTTGCCCTAAATTACAAAGTTAAGGTATCAATATCAATGTATTTGTATCAATCACTCTGCATGTCCCCAGAAGTCACGGGTTAAGTCCAAAGCTTTGAACTGAATGCTGAAAATGTTCAGCTTTTTCATTCTTTTAAAGTGTGCTTTATTTCTCTTGTTACTTCACTTTTGCTCAGCAGTGTCCACACGGCCAGCTATGACCCTGACCCCAAGGCGCCGCCTGCATCCATGCTCATCAGTGCCCAGTACCACATTCACACACCCAGCGTCTTCAGGGGCCTCCAGGTCAGTCGGGGTTCAGCCGAGCGCAGGGCGTTACTCACACGGACAGCAATGCATTCGCAGACGGCGCGGCCAACGCCCAGAAACCTCTTCCCCTTCCTCTTTTTCCTAAAGGACGTTCGACAGGTCGCTGGCATTGCTCCGCCGGTCGTGAGGTCAGAGACCAACGAGAAGCGTCCGTTTGTGTGCGCTTACCCGGGCTGCAGCAAGAGATACTTCAAGCTGTCCCATCTGCAGATGCACGGCCGCAAGCACACAGGTGAGAGGCTGTGACTTATACTCTTGTTTCCTCCCGCAGACCGCAAGCTGCCGCTGCTCTCACTTTGAGGGGGATTAAGTGGGGCCTCAAAGCCGCGCCAGAGGCGTATTAAATCTAGTCACGCGGATGTTGCCAAGAGGTAAAAACAACATCAGAAAGGAAACAAAAAGCAGCGGCTGATCTCCGACGCGGCGCCGGCCGGCGATGGGGATGGGGAACCGTGAAATCTTGAAATCGTGAACCTGACGGCAGCTCGTCTTGCAGGGGAGAGACCTTACCAGTGCGATTTCACCGACTGCGGCCGCAAGTTCTCCCGCTCGGACCAGCTGAAGAGGCACCAGCGCAGACACACGGGTACGTCCACGAACCAGTGTCGCCAGTCGCACCTGGACAAATGTCCTGTGTGTGTCTGTGCTCTAAGATGAGAAGCAGCTCCGATTTGTTCAGATATGCAGACCCCATGTCAATGCATTTTCTCTGTGCAGTCTCTCCTCCGTAATACCCAGTGCATTGAACGTGACCCTCTTCTTGTCGCTCTCCACTATAACCTCCTGCGTCTCTGTGTAGGAGTGAAGCCCTTTCAGTGTGAGACGTGTCTGAGACAGTTTTCACGGTCAGACCATCTTAAGACGCACACTCGGACTCATACAGGTAAAACAAGTGCGTATACCTTTTAATTTCTTCCTCTTTACCTCTCTGACTCCGCCGGGGAGGCGTCTGGGTTGCGCAGACTCACCCCCCCCCCCCCCCGGCTTTGATTCAACAAAACGCAAGCTGCCGGCCCGAGAGTTGACTTCACTCTAAAGCAAACGATTTCTCCTCTCCCCCCGCCCCCTCCCCCAACTGTTTGCCGCCTCCTCGTCAGGTGAGAAGCCCTTTACCTGCCGCTGGTCCAACTGTCAGAAGAAGTTTGCCCGCTCTGACGAGCTGATGCGCCACCACAGCATGCACCAGAGGAACCTGAGCAAGCTGCAGCCTGCCATCTGAGCAGCCAGAGGAGGAGGAGGAGGAGGAGGAGGTGGAGGAGGAGGAGGAGGAGGAGGTGGAGGAGGACAAAGAAGAAGGTGACAATACTGCATGTTGTGCCAGCTAATGGAGAGAGAGAGAGAGAGTCGCTGGTTCCTTGCCAGATTTACCAAAGTAGCGCGAGCGCAGCTGATGCCTCCCCCGGGCGACCGAGGTCGAGGGACTCGGACGATCCTCGGGACCTCCAAGACGAACGGCAGCCAGCGCTAGCTCTGCTCTGCCGACGCCGCAGCCGAGACGAGGCGACAGCGCAGTAACTCGGGGCGGCGGGAGAGAGGTTTTTAATGTTTCTGTGGCAGACGGCGAAAATGTCGACACGCGATTTTGGATATTTTAGTACTCTCGCACTGGCTACTTCTTCCTTGGGTTTAAAATTGTTTCACTTTGAAATTGTGCTGGACAATCTCAACTGGATTTAGGGAATGGACACTGTACCATTTTTGTTTTTTGTTTTTTTTTTGTCTATTAAAAATGAACACAGAGAGTCTTAATATTTTTTACAATACACTTAACATTCACCAAATTGCTTTGTGCTGTATATATGTGGTGTCTTTCTGTACCTTTATAGACATTCCTTTTTGTACTTTCTGTGTTTTTATATGTCTATAAAATATTGATTCACTTACGAGTGTGCGCTCGAGGGTCTATACGTGTGTGTGTGTGTGTGTGTGTGTGTGTGAGGCAGCGAAAGCAGAGGTGTTGGTGTTGTCAGGTTAAGAGGCCACCTTTGAATGGTGGTGGTGGGGTGGTGGGGTGGGGGTGGCTGACAGACAGTAAAACAGCACCCCACTGTGACTGTGACAGGGTGCAGGTCTCACCCTCCTAAATCTCTGACACACATCTTCATAAGCAGGAACATCTGGAGCCCAGTAAATCTCATTAGAAAAGACACATACCTCAGTGTCAGCTGGCTGTACTTCACTCCTCTGCAGAGGCCGGGCCCCATAATGCACACACACACACACACACACACACACACACACACACACACCAAAGCACACAGGCTCCAACCCTTGTAGTAAATAATAAGCTCCTCTCTGGAACGGCATTTTACATTCCGGGGCCACATGATGGCAGTATCAGCCCTGTGAGTCCGGCACGTTGTGCGAGTGCCGGAGTGTGACCGAGCGAGCGCTACGCTGCCCCTCGCGCCTCCACAGCCTCCACGTCGAGGGCGCGCGCGCGCTTCCGCCCTTGCCCTTTGTGAGCCGCGGTGAGCGTGCCGAAATGAATGAAGGCGAGAAACGGGAAGGCGTGCGCCGAGCACACCCTTGGCCCATCAAACATGCATGATGTGGATGGAGTCGTGTGTCAGCCCGCGCGCCCGTCTATGAGGGAGGGGAGGATTCAGCTGCGGCAGGTGTATTAATAAAACATGGCTGGGCGTGGGAAGAGAGGGCTGTTGCGTGGCACCCTGGGCCACTCGATGTCACACACCTGGAGAAGCCGTGTAAACACGCACACGCTGCGGCACGGTATATTTAGCCGATGGCGCCACGCTCACACGTGGGAGCGCCAGCGCGCGTTCGCCGAGGACATGGACACGCGCGCGGTATGTATACATACACACACACACACACACACACACACACACACACACACACACACACACACACACACATATCTGCAGCCCGAGGCGGCATCTCCACAGCCGATCTCCACACGGGCAGCGAAAAGATTAAAACGCTGCTCTCCTGTTTCAGGGTCACGGACCAGGTTGGTGATTCGGGTTGTTTTCCAATCCACTTAATGGCTGCGAGGTAGTATCTCTGTGATGTTCTCGTGTTTTTCTGCCTCCTAATCCAGTGCTCTTTGATTAAGAAGCACGCCTCTTTGTTCTGGCTCCGCGGGGGCGCCGGGAAGCAGAGGGAGATCAGAGGGACGGCCGCGTTGAACATTTTACTCACTCCAGTTCATTCCTAACCGGAGACTGCCGGGACCGCACGGGGCAGCAGGAACCCATGCTTTAAACACCATAACATCATTATCACACACACACAGACACACGGAAAGAAAAACTGGCCTTAACCCTACACTGAACTGCCCGATCTCAAGGTTTCAATTCTAATTAAGAGAGCGTTTCTGAGTGGGCTGCATGGTGACTCGGTGGACAGCATCGGACTGTGGGCCTGTCAGTGTGGAGCGTGCATGTTCTCATCTGTGCATGGGTTTCCTTTGGGTTCTCTCCTCCCACAGTCCAAAAACATGCCTTTTTGGTCAACAGGAGACTCTAAATTGCCCCTAGGTGTGAGTTAGAGAAGGAATGTGTGTGTTCATCCTGCAATAGACTGATGACCTGCCCACGTTGTATCCCCACTGTTTGTTAAGGTACAAGGTAAGATGGATAAATTCAGAATGAGAGGGAGTATAGGCCTGTCCCCCAATCCCATCCTATCGAAAACGTTACTGCCGAACGCATGATGCGAACGCATCTGGATGCATGAACACACACATTCCCGTGCACACGCAAACACTCGCATGCACACACGCCACCAGATGCCCCCTCAGCTGTACTGCTGGCTGTTTGCCTTTAAGGGGTGTCGGCGTGGGTAATCTCAGGTGACGTACACCTGGTAACGCGCAGCCCAAGACATCTGTAGGACAGCAGGCCCGCTAGCTTCCACAGCCTCCACAGCCACGTGCAACCCCCCTCAAAGCTTCCCCTCCGAGCACAGAAGTGCGATATCGCCTCACCGACGCAACGGCGGCCAGCAGTTTGCTCCACGCAAGACAGCTCCGACTTTGACTTTCTTTGGCGCCGTACGGGTAACAGCAAACGATGAAGTCTTGGCCGCGTGAGGAGCGTTCTTATTTTTCAATTTGTCAATCAGGGAAGTCCCAGGTGTATCCAGCATTGGCACAAAAGCTCCCCCGCTGGCGGACAAAAAGACGTTATTTAACCTCGGGGAGCAGGAAAGGTCAGTGCACATGTAGCACACGGAGGCCTCCGTGATGAGCCCCGAGGGATTGCTAACAAGGTCAAGGCCCCAGAGAGGAAACTTAACGGGGTTACAAGGAGGCCCCGCGTGCAAAAACAATGCCGCGCCAACAGGAGGCGCTGTCAGGGACCGTTCAGATGTGAAGTGAAGCATGCTCTCAGTTGTATTCCCAGACAGCGTCTACCCCCCCTTCCACTCCCCTCCCCTCGGGCTAACTCTCTGGTGCAGAGCTGCTGCTCGGCAGTCTGAGGGGCCTAGGGGTTCTTGGGGGTATATTCCCTGTGGTATTGCAGGGAGCCTGAGGGGCTCCAGTGTGCGGGAGCTCTGGGAATGCCGGGGCCTTGGGGGGCCGGGAGCTCAGATGGGGCCTAGAGGGTAAACTTTCTCACTCAGGGAGCAGAGATGGAGCAGAGACAGAGCGAGAGTGAGGGGAAAACACCTTGAGAGGAGTCTGTCAGATACGCAGGCAGCAGCCGGGGAGAGATCCCATGAGAGGATACACAGGCACAGGAACACAAACAAACACACACACACACACACACACACACACACACACACACACACGTATGCATACTCAAAGCCAATATGTGGGCCAGCAAACAGAAGCGGATGGAGTTTTTTCGAATATTCCCCCTTTTTCTCCTCAGCCATCACGTCTTTCATCTTCTCCTCTTTCCTCCCTCCTGCTGTCTCCTCTATTCTGCTGTAAGATATTAATGCCTAACAGGATTAGATGTCTCTCTATCATGTGAGACACAAGATCACAAACCAACCCCGGGCCCCCTGGGGAACAGCGGGATGGGAGGGATGAAACGAGGCCTCCTCTCTCTCCCCTCTCCTCTCCTCCTCCCAAAGGTATCCAGATGCTGGGACGTGGGGAGAGAGGACCAGAGGAAAGGGAAGAGACAAATGTTGACAAATGGAGCGAGAGAGGCGTTTTGTCCAAAGACATCAGTCTCTCAGGGATCGCACTGTCTCCACCCTCTCTGTCAGGAGCTCCAAAACAGCCCCGTTCGTTGCAACTTTGCCCATCTTTTAATTAAAACTTGAAAAGTTTCCCTCTGCATATATCACATGAAATGTGGCGCGGTGCGTCAGGAGGAGTGGGCGACTAAGGCAGCCGAGCAACGTTGTTAAAGCCGTTTGAGGCTTATTTTGAGTCATCCTGACCTCAGTTCAAAGGGCTGCCATTACTCAAGAGGCACTTACAATTAGTTACCATCTCACTAGGCTTATGGCTCCTAAATTGAAATGTATCGCTCTTTTAAGTCTTCCCTCTAATTGTGTCCCCATTAATGGCTGATTCCCCATCTGCAGTGCGTTGATGGCCGCATAAAATCTCATGATGATGGACGAGCACAAGTGCAGTTGTTTAAAAAGAGAGAAAGAAAGAAAGAAAGAAAGGGAGGAAGAGGAGGAGGCTGCTTCTCTTTGGTCTCCTCACCACTGGGGGGAGTAGAGGCCCATGGTGTTAGAGGGGCAGGAGTAACCACTTTCTCTGAGACGACATGAAAGATTGATGCATTCCTTCAAGCTTCATTGTCCAGGAGTAGAAACATGCGAGGCTCTGAATTAGCCTACATTCACATGACACGCACATACAATCACAAAAACCTGCATAAACACAGAGGGGAGGTCAGCATTTTTGTAGTTCATCCAGGGCAGGAGATTTAACATCTTAAATATAAGATAGTCCAACACCAAAAATATATAATGGAGAATTTGCAGATAATAATCGGATTCACCATCCGCAGCGCAGCAACATTTAAACCTATTGGGCCTTAAACAGTGTCAGGGCTAAATGTCTAAGTGACTGGATGGATGTTGAAAAGAAACTGCGCTGAGCTGCTTCAGGAGCGGAGTGTTTTCTGTGTCAGGTGGTATTTGCAGAGACAAGGAACACAAGTCTTTGTTTGTGATGCTTTGTAAAATGTTCTGCTCGAGTCCCAAATATTTTACTTCTGCAGCAGCACGCCTCATCCGTTACAGGCCTCGATGCTCCCAATGGTGAACCACCTTCCATCAGTCAGTGAACTGGCAATTACAGGAGTAAATTCAACTGGACCACATGTTGAATGAGATGTTGGCGCTGTTGCTGCACAGCAAAAACACTCTGGGCCTGAAACCCATTTGTATCCTCTCCCAGTGTGTGTTGAGCCATTTCTGTCTCTTGTGACACTGCTGCGAGATAAGGGCTGGATAGATGATGTGACAACAATATAATTCTTTTAAAAAAGTCCTATGTGCAGTTGTTGAATTGAAAAGAAAAGAAACAGTAATTCAATCTCTAACGAGAGGAGAGAGAGGGGGAGGCCTTTCCCCTTAGCTGTCATGCTAAAGCAAATAATCCAGCTCTTGTTAAATACAACACGTTTTGTCTAAAACAGCGCGATAATGAACAGAGTTTACCCCCGCCTCTGTGTTTTTGCTATTGCGGATGTTATTATATAATGGGCTGGAAGCCTGTTATGAAAGCGGCAGCGCAGGATGGGTCAGATGTCCCGAAGATCATTACAAACAACACCCTGGGCTACAAATCCCCGGGGTAGGGGGAACAAACACAAGAGATGAAAGACAAAGATGAGGGAAGTGCAGACATATTACGATGAAAATTAGGGCATCGTGAAGAAGAGTGAGAGCGAGCAGCGGGGGAGCCGGGGAGCTGGGGCGGGGGGAGGCTGGACGCGCTGTATAGTTTGTTATGCAGGCAGTTTAATTGTAGTAGTCAATTCAGGTTTGCCGCTGTTAATTGCAGACACGGAAATGGAAGTGTACTATGGAAAAAGCTCTTTAAAGGGAGATCATTGGCAGACAAGAGCAAGTGAACATTAGACTGGACGGAGGGGGGGGGCTTATAGTCTCAGACATTAATATTCTCCACTTTATGACCCTCCGCTCCCACCGTCTCCACCCTGTTCTCACCCAGAGGGCTCATTATTATCAGCAGAGAGGGGTTGATCTACGCAGACACTCATATGAGGGCTGTCTGAAGGCATTACTGTACACACACTCCCCCAGTGTGAATGATTAGGAACCTATCGTAAACAGGAGGGGCAGGCTGTTAAACATGACCGCGAGGCAGGCTGCGCGGAGACTCCATGTGCCCCCATCGAGCCGAGGCAAAGACACATTTGGTTCTTTTACATCTCTGTGCACCACTTACACTCGTCCACCTCCACTCACACATTGGGCCAGACGCGCAGATGCACCCTGACACATGACAAAGCTCATATGCTATTTGGAGGAAGTGTATTGAGCTACTTAGTGTTTTAGGCCTCCCAATTATTCAAATGTACGATGCAAGACTGACCCCGGCCTCTTTAGCAAGGCAAAAGAGCCACCATTAGATTATCTAATGGACGTTAGAGAGGCTGAAAAAAAAAAAAATTTAAAAACTTCAAATGCCACCACGGGCAACACCTCCACTTCAAATCATCCTCAGACTCGGAGCGTTTTGTCAGATGAAAAATTCTGTGTATCCGAGAGGAGATATGTATTCTTGGATGACGCTGTTGAGGTGGATCCACGCCAGGAATCGGTAGCCTATTCCTGCATTTTCTAAATCTTTTTTTACAAGACAGTCCCTGTTGATGTCTTGCAAAGTTTCTCAAACCTGGACGATGCGAAAGATATTTGTACATACGTGAAAATAAGTATTCTTTGGCCCCTGAAGAGGTGGTCTGAGAGTGTGTGGAGAGGGCCCTACATCACAACAGAGTAACACAACCCACACATACATCGCCCTGTCCCTTGTTCCTAATGAGCTTTATCGCATTGGTCCCGCTTGACTTGTCTTGCTAACTGGCACACATATATCCATATGTTCCACATGAGCAAGCAGAGGGGACAGGCTGGGTGGCAGAGCAGCTTTCTCAGTTACATCTGAGAGTTTTACTGCAACAGCCAGCAGCAACGGCAAGTCAGCTTAACTCCATCTCCGCTGTGCGTGTGAGCGGACTGTAATTAATCGTGAGAAGTGTTAACAGCGTCTGCTTGTTCCTGACGTTCCCCGAGTCAAGAGTCGATTACAGACTTGGACATTTGAGCCTGATGAAGCTGCTTGAGATATGAGATCACGTGCATAACGCATTAAGTGTGTGCACCGGGCAAGGAAAACGCAAGCGTAGGTACCAGGGAGCCAGGCTCAAACGCACGACAAAATGGAAGCGTGATGTCCTAAAAGCTGCATTCAGCCAGCGAGGGAGAATACGTGTAAGTAAAGGTGTTTCAGTTATTATGTGACGTTGGTTAGTGCACGCTGCAAGACATAAGACAGGGTGTTCACCTGCTGACGAGTTGAAAGATAAAGGTCAGACTTAGGTTACTTAAAAAAGTATGTAGTCTGTAGGGATAGTAAATCATAAGCAGCTCCAATTCTTCCATTGAAATTGCAAACGATTCCCATTGGTTCTCAGTGGGTGAGGGTATGATAGTGTAGAAACTGGTTTTGCATTACCCCCATTTTATATTTTCAGCTCTGAACATAAGTTACCCGACACATCCATTGTGTAATGTTCTGCAGTATTTATGCTGCAGCTGAACTTCAAACAAACTTACAAGCGGCATAGAAAAAATAGACTGCGAACGTAGACTGTGTATAAAAGATGGACGTCGTCTTCCGGTACGAAAAATGAGGCCAACGCCGAAGGGACTTTTCTTGCAATACCACGGAGATGCGCTAGGCCTGGCCCCAAAAAACACTTTCTCCAATGCACACCCAGTCACAAAAATGCCATTTTCAGTCATGAAATACTCATTCAATAATTGTTTTTTTCATAACTCACACCGGATTCAAACGGTTAAGTTTCCCGTGCCAGCGTGTAACATGGTGGTCAATTTGCCAATAATCCCATGCTTATTAAAATATCAGTTTACAGAAATGAATGAATATGGGCGCGTCCATTTAGCCGAGATGGGAGCCCCACAGAAGCGAGGGCGCGAGTCACATTAATTGGACCAATAGACTGTGTTTACCTCGTTCGTATGGCCGTGTTATTCTCCGATATCCAGTATGGATCGCATGACTCAGTGGGTGTGTTGAGGAGGACGGAGGTGAAAAGTCTTATCCGTCACTCGTCACTGGAAGTTTTACAAACAAGTGGCTTTCATATCATCGCGCTCATTAAACGTTTCTGCCTCGGCGCAATATTTGCCGCGGTCAAAATGATACAACGTACGCGTGACGTCATTACGCATTTGCGACACAGCGGAGCCGATAAGTGGAATCTTAAACCAACATGCGTTTAACAGGGCGTAAACTATCCAGACAGAGCTAATAGTGAAAAAATAACTTGTTTTAGTGTGAGTTACGACTGACAATAATGATATAACATGTCATGAGGTTGCATTTAAAGTTTCCACTCTTTTGGCGTTCAATCCCCAGGATTTAGGGCTGAGGCAGGGAATACATCCTGGATGGGTTGTCGCTCAGTCTGTGGACGGAAACCATAGTATCTTGAGAAAACCTGCGCACACAGGGAGAACACGCAGACTCCACGCCCTCAGTCTGACCTTGCTGTTAAGGCAACAGCACTATCTATCAATATGCCCTTTTACGACAAATCACACGATATCTTAGTTCTGAAATGCAAGAAAGCCCCATTGTAAAATGTTCTTATAGTAAGTGACAGAGCTTTGTTGACAGTAATGTTCAGGAATCATGACCACAGCGTTGCCTCATAAGCAGGGGGTACAACAGGAAGTCAGGGCAAGTCTTCTTTTCAGTCATTGTGCTGAGCTAAGCCAACTGGCCATTAGCAGTATCAGAATTCATTCTACTTCATCTTGCTTTTCTCTTTGAAGCACATCTGAAAAGACACTATTCATGCAGTGCGCTCTCTCTGTCCTTGGAATAGCTACTACACTCAGAGCAGGAGTAACTACAAATGACACATTCAGCAGCTTAAGATTCCTCTCAACATAACAGGGTATACAACACTTGTCTTTCTTTTTTTTTATTTTGACACTTTCATGAGCATGTGCAGTGCAGAAAAGGAGACATGATACATTTCTGACTAATTGTAGTTAAGGATTGGAACAACAAAGAACAGCAGATGAAGACATAAAGGAGTTAAAAAGATTTTGAAAGACAGAAATCTGTCTAAAATTGACCTTCAAGTTCTGGTCATAGTTTGTTCATTTCTTGAGCTGCATTGTTCTTTGCTCACATCACACATCAAAGATAATAACTATACAAAAATGTAACTAGAAAAGACAAAAGAAGAATCCCTTGTGTTCAAAAACACCAGGACAAAATACAAAATGACAAAAGCGATGAAAAAAAACATCAGCACACCTGAAATAGAAGTTGACCTCAGAGTGATGTAACAGGAATCAAAGTCTTGTGTTAGGAGTGGAGGAAACATTTTCAGCCTTGAGCACTTCTCAAACAAACAAATCCTAATACAATTAGAAATCTGTAAGTTTGAACATGGATCATACTGTTGGCCTTAAGTATACCAATAAATATATTTCAAACTAAGAAATAAAGAAGAAAAATCGTTCACAGGCAACACTAAAACCAAAGGCGTGCAAAAAAACATCATTGAACATCAGTTATTTAACACACTTTGCTTATCCAGGAAAAAAAAGAGAAAAATCACAACCTGTAAACAAATATTTCATAATCTCTAGTTGAACACTGTGTATTCCTCTCACACCTGTCGTGTTCAGAAGATATTCAATAAATAAATAAAATCAGAATAAGTGTTCTGCTGTAGTTTCACATTGAAGTCACTATCGATAACTGTTCCTGGATCTGAGATTTCATGTGAAGCCCGTCGATCAGCTTCTTCGACAACAGATCTGTGAGGCAGCGAGGCCGGCCATGCGGCTGGAAGGCACCGAGGATGGAAGACAGGGTCCACCGGGGTGGGGGGGCTAGCTTTGCTCCTGAATGTCAGAAACACAAGCGTTGATATACGTCGAACCCGGGCGGATCTGTAGTGTTAGTGGGAGGACCGACCGATCCCTCCTCCTGTTATATGTCTACACTGTTGGTTTGCAGTCCAACACACTGTCCCAGGGGGAGTGAGGAGAAGATGGATCGGGGGTGGGAGGAATGGTGTGTAAGAGTTCTGGAAGATTCTGTCAATAGGGACAAAGATGTTCTGAGACCCTACTCTGTCTCCTTCTCTCTTTCTCTCACACACACACACACATACATACACACACATACACAAACACACACACACTGGGAGCTACACTTAAAGCTCATCATGGCTCCTGGTGAGGTCCTCGCCATAGTTTGTGGCCTGACTCCCCACAAACATGTTCCAGTTTTCCAGGATCTCCTCTTTGGTCAGCTTCTGGTCCTGAGGAGAGTCAATAGTGCAAAAAGTTGCAAAAGTTATTATGACTATATCAAATGAATTACGCATGCATTAAGCACGTGTCCAAGAGGAAAGATAACCATGGCGGTATGAAGAGGACACTGTACCTTGTCCTGGTCAGACTCATACACTAGGTGTCTGGCCTCAGCCTGGGCGTGGTCGTAGTCCTGGGGCATGATCCAGTGGCGGATTTCATCCTGGTCCATCTTCCCATCCTTGTTCAGATCCCTGAAGTCAGAGAACTGCTCCCTCTCCGTCTTGACCCAGTCTGGCTCCGGACCTCCCTCCTCATGAGCAAACATGTCGGCTGGAAAGGTAATGGCAAGTGGACAGGTCCTTATACAGTTTACAGGACGTGTTGCATTCGACTGTACACTACCTACACAGTCTGTCTGTTCAATCAGGAATTCTATCCATTACATGCTTAAGACACAGCATCAGGCGCAGTTTTGAGGTCAGTGTCTTGACCAAAGGTACTTTGACATGTAGGTAGACAGGAAAAGTCCTGTCCACTTTATGCCAATATTTCAATACTTTTCCAATTATTACTAGCAATAATTTGTTTTCAATGCAACTATTATTTAAGTCTTTTTCTTAAATAATAATAAAACACAAATCAATTGCTTAGACCTACCAATATACTCGTCTTCATCCACATGCCCATCTCCATTCTTGTCAATGTCCTCCAGGGTTTCCTGCAATCAGAGTTAATGACGTCATTACAGGTGTCAACAATGGAGGCACTTTCACTCCGACCAATAAAAGAGAGGCATGTCGCTCCAGGCAGGATCAGGTTGAGGGTCAGTTTACATCTGGGCTGCCAGACTGTGACTGCGATCGGAAGATTCCCTGCAGACCTGAGACAACCCCTCCGCATTAAAAGATGAAACACACTTGTTTTTAGCAAACAATTCCTGCCAGGCTGCGTTTTAAAGCCTTGGCAGATGATCCCTCTCATGTGCTGGATCTGATGGAGTGCGGATTAGACTAAATTGTTGCTGAAGAGGCCTGCCGTGCGAGTCGATCATTAGTTACCAACCACGCATGTACATGAGTGCTCCGTGTAATGCATCTGGGTGAAACGTGTGCTCGTGGCTACACAGACTGAAATCACAGCATGCATCCTTTCGTGCAGGTGAGAGGCCCTCTCAGAGACCTGCTGAATGATTAATAGCCATGCGGTCCTATAGCTACCTAATAATAAACAACATCCATCTGTCTTCTTTGCCCACTTATCCAGTGAAAGCTTGTGTGCAAACAAGAGGGAATGTTCACACAAATATAGGAGCCAGACCACCGGAGACTTCTGTAAACATGACCGTGGAGAGATGCACTGTGCATTACAGAATGTGATGAATAGATCACTCTAGTCAGGGATGCGTAGATTTGCTTCTGCGGTCTGCCTTTACATGGATGATACAATAACTTTAGGGTTATATAATAAAAGAAATTCACTACTACTGCATTTCTGTGGGTCTCCCTTGTGCTACTGTAACAGCTCAGACCCATCAACACACGGACACAGAGCCTCTGAGGACTTCCCATTTGTGTCTGGTGCCAGAACGTCTGCGGCAGATCTTCTGGGACGTGTGGGATGCGAGCTGGAGCTTCTGTGGGTCAGAGTATCTGACAGGGACCTGGGGAATTTGGACTCTTATCGTGTTACTTGGGTCAGCTCTCATTATGTTGTTTTTTTTGTTTTGTAGTAAGAATTATCGTCCTGATGTGGGAGGATATCAGACAGAGCACCGTTGTGATAATAGAGGTCTGGGAGGGTGTAGGTGGGTGGAACGAAACGCTGCCCGGTTGTTATGTATGACGGTGGGTGTGTGTTTGTGTATTAAGACGACATGGTTAATGGCCGGCGTTTCATTCGATGTACTATGTAATGCAGTGCAGGTCTCTGGCCTCTGAAAGCAGATAGGAGCAGGCAGATATGTGGAGCCAGGCATTTGAACAGAGCGCTCTTTTGTGGATGAGCGTGTTACTGTGCAGTGGGCCTGGAGTTCCTGCCTGAACCTGCACAACAAGCTCCATTACATATCTGCCCCGCCAGCTCCACAAGCACTTCTTTTCTCGGGCTGTAAAGCGACTCTTTGCCTAAATCGTTTTTCCCCCACTCGTGTGACTAAGCATCGGTTTCTCTTTCCTTGCATCGGTGGGAAAGATTTGTCTTGTGTGTAAAAAAAAAAGACGAAAGACTGAGGCCTCTTATTAGGCTAAGTGAGTTTCACCACAATCAGTGGAGACGCCCCCGGCTGAGCAGTTCTTTGGTAACATTGGGTGACATCATAAAAATGAGAGATGAATAATTAACTCCGTCAAATGGGTAGTACAACTTTTATGAACATAGCTGCATAGTGCATTCACCGCTCGCATTTGCCACGCTACTTCTCCATGAAGCCAAATTTATATTTCAAGATTTGAGTCTTAAATGGGACAGTCGGTCCCATCCCACAGGACCTGTTCCAAAAAATATGGCGACTCGATCATTTCCTGGCCCTGTTCAAAAACGTCCTGAAGGAGCTGACCAAATACGACGCACTTCTCAGAGACGAAGTGTGCGGAGAAGAAACTCAGATCTGTCCCTGTAATAAAATAGTATTTCACGGAGATCAGACAATTGACACATTTCTGAGGGGTTTCATTCCCTCCTGCTGAATGTCTTCACACTGTGCACCCTCCCCGAACACTCCATGAGGCAACAGACATGACCACCCCCCCCCCCCCCCCCCCCCCCCGTGTGGTCACAGAGAGCTTACCAGAACCACGATGTCCTTCATGTGTTCAAACTCCTCAGGGTGGAGGAAGGAGGTGAACTCCTCTCGGTCGGCCGCCTGGTCCCCGTTCAGATCGGCCGTCTTGAACCTCCTCTCGTCACGGGGGAGCATCTTCTTGAAGCTGAACTGGTCCGTTGTCTCGTCGAAGTCCTCTGGGTTGGCTGAGGGGAGCAGTTCCAATCACTGACAGTCGGGGACACTTCAATACGGTGAAAGTTAGGCTAAAGAGAGGGAGGGAACATGAACCGCACGTACCAAGGTAGTACCCGTACGTGGCCTGCTTGTACTCATCCCACGATATCTTGTTGTCTTTGTTGAGGTCGTAGTCGGTCCACACCTTTGCCACGTTCTCATACACATAGCGCTTCTGGACGCGTTTTATCCAGGCCTTGAGCTCGTCTGTGGTGATGTAGCGGTCGCCGTCGCTGTCTATCCGCTCCACTATTTTCCTGCAAGACGAGAGGGGAAAGATGAAGAGCCCTTCCAGACCAGTTTTAAATTGTCCATCCATGTTTGACCCTTCATCCGAAAGACTTCTTCAGGTCATTTTGATGTGGAATAAGAGGCAAAACGTCTTCCAGGACCTAGAAGAAGTCGAGGTGCCTTTGTTCTCAGCATCTTGAGATGATTCACGACTGAGAACCTCCACCGACACGTTTCTTTACACGACTTAACGTTGAATGTGGAGCAAGGTTTCTCATGATAAAAAGAGGGATAAAACTTTGCTAAAAGACGATGAAAGCAGTATGCAACAAGTCATGTTTCTCTGAACTCTGCCGCCACCCTCTTCTGCTCAAACATGGCGGCATAATCTCTGCCACAGGTTGAACTGTCGAGCATAGAAGTCTATCAATTTTACCTCCACTTTGGGCTGAGGAGTGACTTTTTATTTTAACAGTAACAAACATTTGTTTGTACCACGTTCTGCCATGAAGAACACGGCTTCAATGGGAGCACTGTAGTGGGAGGAGCAGGCGGACCCATCCCACCCAAGTGCAATGTGGCCCTGGTGTATTCTTAGACCTGGGCTGCCACGTTGTGATGTGAGGGGTCCTCCCACTCACACCAGGGGGAAAGCCCGTGGAGCCAACTTGTCACCCTCACACACACACGCGCGCACACACACGCACACGTTTAAGAAGCACACAACAACCACGTAGCACCTGGTGACAGCAGGTCTGGACCATTGCAACACAGCTTTGCTCCCCGCCCACAGACACTTCTGTAAATGACGATGATCTATAATTAAGATTTCTGCAGAGCAGTTAACACTAATGTTTCTATCTGGTCTTTCTATCTGGTCGCTGGCACGCACATCTCCACGCTGTGGTGAAAATTTAATGCCCTCCACATCTGCATGCAACACACGGGAGACACGTCTCTATAACACCATAGTGTGCCATGATCGCACACACACACATCTACACACACCTGATGCTGTGTGCAGGGGGACAACACACAAGCAGCCTCCTTACCCGAGCCTGTCCTTGCTCTCCTCTGGGGTGAGCTGGTCAAATGTCTTGGCCTCCTCTTTGCCCAGAAAGGCCTCATGGTCGTACTGGAAGCTTTTGTTGTCTTCGTGGGCTTGTCTGGTCAGTTCTGGGTCCTGGTACAGGACTCTGTCCTTCCTCAAAGTGGGTTTCCCCTGCACCACCGCGCTGCACAGCAACACAGCACACACGAACCCGAACATGTCCATCAGTGGGTGTAGATGAAGTCTTCCTCCTTTCCCTCTTCTCCAAGGAGTTGTTGCAGGGCAGGCCCGGGACCCCCACGTTAGCTAGCGGCTGCTATCAGCTGTTTGCACTGCCGCTGCGTGCGGGGACACGCGCTCACCTCTCCCTCCTTCTCAGAGAGGCTGTAGCTGCACAGTCTGACCTGCTGGGCGCACCTGAGCCTGCACACAGGTCCGCTGAACTCAGGCCGCAGATGGTTTTAGGCAGTCCTGTCTCTTTCCTGCCGGAGGAGGACGCAACCAAACCGGGGTTTTTTGGTTGTATCCCGGGCAGCCAACCGCAGGGTCCGTTTCGAAAGGCGCCCCACGTGTTCGCCGTGAGAAGCCCTCCCATTGGTCGAGCGGGCTGTCAGTCAAACCGAGAGGGATTTCAGACGCCACGTCGCAAGCTGCAGAGCATGAAGGCAGAGGAGCTCAGGCTGGGGGATAACCTGAGAGGTGTGAGAACCTGTAAGAGCTCCACAGCCTGCAAGTTGCTCCAATATCATGGTCAGTCCGATGTGTCAGTGCACTGGTATGTATTATGGTTAAAAACAGGGCCTCAAGCCCTCCTCCATTTCCCTTTACACACACTATAAAATGCCAACCTGCAGAGTACTGCCACTCCATGTTCACCCACACATTCAGAAAAGGTTCTGATATAAAGTCATTTTGGGGACACTGTGTAAATGTGTAAATACTAAGTATGTATCTCATGAACTAATCCACAGACTGAGTAGCCCTCACAAAAATAAAAGATGTCAGCTGAGCTCAAGAGTAGTGGTGAAGGATTAAAGTGGTGGTTTGGATATAGCGACAAAAGTTATGGAGGCACAACATGCAAAGTATAGATAGATAGACAGACAGACAGACAGACAGACAGACAGACAGACAGACAGACAGACAGACAGATAGATAGATAGATAGATAAACCTGTTACCTAAAAGAAGGTAATTGACAGACAAAAACACTCAATATCTCCAGGGAATTATTTTGTGATATGAAATCATGGTTTATTAATAATTTCAGACATTTAAGATTCAACAATATTTTCTTCAAAAAGAAAAGGAATTGGCTCTTATTTGATCAAAAAATATAAAAACATTTTGTGGCGCGTTGCATTTTCCTCGGGAGGATCTATCAAATATGTCCATGCGCATTCATATTTTACTTTCATACCCTTATCAAAAGTTCTTAACAGGTTTAACCACATATAGTGTGTATGTGTGGAGTGTGTTCTCTGAAATCTTGAACATTCGTATTTATACATCTCTTGTGAGTGCCACAGCTATGTGCAAGTGCATTACTAGATTGTTAGTATTTTACAAACACAACAAAATTATGAATCTTGTTCAAATATATCTACAAGATGAGTTGAGAACAAATACAAGCTTGATATGAAATAACTTGAACTACTGCCTACTGGGGCACACGGCCACGTTCCTCTTGTCTCCAAAGAGCCCGAGGAGAGGTCAGGAGAGGTGGTCATCAGTGGTCAGGGTGAGTTCTTGCAGCAGCTGAACTGTATGCTCCTTCTCCTCAACTCCTTGGACTGGAGAGACGTGAGGAGAGAAAACTGGTGAAAGACGTCAGCACTGGAGATGTCGCCTGCAACAGGGACATTTAAGTCAGGGACGGTGGTGGTGGTCTTTTGTTTTGTTTTGACAATTGAGGAAGAAAAGGAGAGCAGATTAACAATGTGTACAAGGTACTTTATATAAAGTATTTTATTTATGTTATACCAATTATTAGAACAAATAAAAACAGCAACAGCAAAAATAACCATCATCGTCACCATCTTCTTAGACAATCTCAGTTCCGATTGACAGATGCTGTAAAACGCACCTTGTTGCTGTCTGGCTGTTTATACTGTGGGCAGTGCATAGGGAGAAGTCCAGCTGGATCTGCTGGATATTATCTCTCACTAAGGCCTGGTCACTTAGGTCGATAGGAGCCTTGAACCTTATGGTCAGGGAGAGGTAGCCTGTCCTTTGAACAACAGCAAGCCTTCCAGATTTCCATGTGATACTGCTCTTGCGCTCAATGAAAAGAGAGGTGAATGTGATTATTTATGTGAGTGCCTCAAATGACACAGTTTACATTTAACACTAGCTGTCAAAGCCACAGTATAAATTTGACCTGGTAATTAACCTGAGAATTGACATTCTTGTCTGCAATGTTCCTGCCTATGCCATCTCTGTATGGTATTTCATCCTTTTTATGGCTTTACTGGAGAGAATGGGGAGTCATACTCAACAAAGGGACCCAAGGTTGGAATCAAACCCAAATATGGTGCATAATGGCTGACACCACAGTGTTGTAACCCAGCCACTCAACTACTGGGTGCCCCACCTCTGTATGATGTGATTATAACAGTAATAAAGATAAACTCGTACATCTTTAGCATCCATCCTAGCAGCTTTCTGTCTAAACATTGTTGTGGGGTCTCCTTGTGCTAATCCCAGAGCACACAGGGAGAAGGTAGGGAATACACCCAGGATAGGTCTCCAGTCAGTCACAGGACACACAATTAACCCTCACACCCACACCTAGGAGTTATTTATGGTCTTCAGTCAGCCTGAGCATGTGTGTTTTTGGATTGAGGGAGGAAACTGGAGCACCCAGAGAGAACCTGCACACACACAGGGAGAACATGGAAACCTTGGTCAGAGTTGCACCATCTAACCCTCTCTACGATGGAACAATGTAAGAACAAATTTCATTCTTTTCTTTTTTGCAATCTGACTACGACAGATCACAATTTCTTGAAATGTTCCGAAGAGTCCATTCGCCTTTGTTTTTATCATTTACACACTAGTACTGGCAGGTAATTGAAGTTAAAATAAGCTCCACCCTGCAGGCAATTTAGGTTCATTTCAGATTTGTGGGACAGAGACCGCTGTGATGTATCCTAGTTTAGAAACGTAAACAAACACAGGTTGGCAACGCAAGCTCCAGACTGTAGTAAGTGAGTGTTTCTCCTTCAATTTATTTAAAGAGATAAGTCAGTGTGTTAGTGTGAGTGTCTGAAGGTGACCCGGTTTTATTAACTTGCGACATAACATTTTGAGAAAGACGCAGACAGAGTTTGCATGTAGAGTCGGGGCAGGGTGGGGGATGCGGTCCCATCTACATAAAGAGCACGAGAGGAATCACATTACTCAACTGCATCTCAACATGCTGTAATGTGGACGAGCAGACTCTCTACCCTGGAAACAACTTGCTGACACTGCCATGCCTAATCCTCCTTCGTGGGCAGAGGAAACATGTACTTTGCCATTCATCAGTAGCATAATAAGCCAACACATGGCACTTTGCTGTTTTGCATAAATAGTACACCCCAGATTATGATTATAAAGGGGCCCTGGGGCTAACTAGCCTCTTCATTCAATTAATGAATAGTTAATGTATTTAAATTAGTCCTGCCTGGTCAATTTGAATCAGTGTGTTGTGCAGACATGACGAAATACAAATGCATTTTTTTCCAGTTGTATAGCTGCAATATAAATAAAATGTAGAAATCAACATTTTAAATGTAATAAATAAATATATATTGATAGATATTAAACACACATTTACAAATTTTCTTTTTCCAACTTTATAGGCATTGAAGCATTCAAGAATTCACTCGCTTGAATTTACGTATACAGTATTATTATGGTGTGGTCCCCTTTTGTTGAGGCGTAGTCTTAATGCAGAAGGTTACTGAGAGGCCATACTAATCAGAAACAATGGTGGCATGGCTGAAAAAGTGCAGCATTAACATCTTGGAGGGTGAAAGTAGATGGGAAGAGTGGCTTTCAACATGAATATGTCAGCGAGGAAGAGAGAGGGGAGGGGGCCGCAGCTACAGGGGTGCTCAGTTAACCATGAGATTATACACAGTGCAGAAGGCATTTGGTTAATGTAATTAAGAAAACCCTATGGTAGGAGACACAGAGCATTAGTGTCCAGGATATACAGTTCTGTAATGGTCTGTTCCCGCCTCACCATCACAGCCACAGACTGTATTTATTAATTTTGCTAATAAATTTTCCGCATGTATGTCTGTGCAAAGACGGCTTTGTATTTAGTCTAAACACGAAAAATCCATCTCGACACGTGAGTGTTTGAGTGCTTAATAATAACTGATGCATTACGTGGATTCATGGAGGTGAATTAGCAATTAATTTGTTACCGGGAAGCTTGTTTGAGTCTAAATATGGCTCATTAAAGCATGGCTGTAGACTGCTCCAGCCACATTGCATTTGACATTGAGTTGAACTGTGGGGTTTGCTTCCTGGCTTCCTGTCAGTCAGCTGCTGCTCACAGCCAAAAAGACTAAGTGGGTTCACCGCGTTGCTGCACAGAGAGGGAAACAATTACAACTTTTAAATAGATTTTAATGTTGAATGAGACGGTGCTGCCGTCTTTATTTCCGCATTCAAGCTGAGTGAGAGGGATTAGTTGATTAATCCTTTAGTCCCATCAGCAGAAAATTTGTTAATAGATTTTTCACTTAAGATTATTCTCATGTAGAAATAAAATGGCAGACCTGGCCTCTCAACTGTGGGGATTTGTTTGGCTGTTCTTTGGGTCATATTGCTGGGTTTTCTTGGTGCCCCTCCCAGCACACATTGGGCACTCTCACATTTCTCACACATGCATATGAGACACTTTAGACTCTCAAAACTGAGCTAAACATGCATGTTTTGGGACTACTGGAGGAAACTGGAGTACTATTCCCAGACCTGTAAACTGTGATCATGTATTGATTCATAAGGAAATGACTGTGGGAGGAGGCATGTGTACAATCTATTTGAGCTCAGCTCAAACAGTCCGAGGTGAGGATGTTCTACTCTGTATAACAATGTGAGGATTTAAGCAGATGCAGATGACTCTGCATCTTCTCTGCACAACAGAGACTTTAGTATTTTATTGTCATTTTACCTTTGAAACCACAGTGTTCTCACATATTTTCTGCAGGAGCGGTAATTTCGCTAAACTTTATCCATTTATTTTTCTAACAAATTGTTATTGCATTTGGACTTGGAATGCATTCAGCGCAATGTGTTTGTGGGATTTCCCAGAGCTGCTCTGAATTAATATGAGTTCTGTGTCACTGCCTCTACAACAGTTTTCTGTCAGGTTTTAGGTCTGTGGAGGAATTGAAGTAGAATATTGATTTGACTGAACAATAACAGGGAATATAGAGTCTCTCATCACACAATTACTCTCCACAATTTCCCTCTCCCTTGTGAATTTTCATGGTTATAATAACTCACCGCCCCTACTATTCTGGATAGATTAATAAACTTCTTATTGCTGCCACATAGGAGAAAAGAAACCTTTGCTCTGTTTAATGACAACTGTAAAGTGGAGGCAATCATGGGAGGCCTCCCATGACATTTCCCCGCTCCTGTCCGCTCCACTTATCTTAGACAAATGGCTGTGCCAGGCCACTATCGAGATGAAACGTTTTCCCCGAGTCATTACGTCTGTCACCGGGGCCATTTCCATATTGAAAAATCTGAAACAATAAACGACGCCTGAGCCTTTAATAACTGTGAAGGAATCATATTTGGAAAATTGCATTGAAGCAATAACCTTTTCTCCCTGTAATTAGATGACAGAGAGGTCCTGGTTTTAATTAAGTCAGCAATTTATAGGCACGCAGCCATACCTCAGCGTGCTGATTAGTATAGGAGGGATCACAGAACAGCGTTGCCTCAATTTGAACAGATTTGATCTAGTAATTACTGTGTTATATGGCAAAGGCCGCGGCAAGTCTCCGACTCAAGACTCTGTCAATGCAGTGCTCCGTGAAGCACGGCCCTTCCCATCGTTACTCAAGCTGCAAATGTGTGGCGAGCAAGTGTCTGTCTGAATAGGTCTTCAAAGGGGGTCATCAACAGAGGACATAATGTTTGAGGAGCCATATTAAGGTGGCACTGTGAACGTGTGGTCCTGTTTGTGTGTGTGTGTATGTGTGTTGGGGGTGGGTGGTTGAGGTGGTGGTGATGGGGGAGGCGGCGGCGGTGGGGGGGGGGGGGGGTTTGTTTGGGTGCAGAGCATTTTATGCCGTGCCTTAATTGATCCCATTGGTCACCGTGAAGCGTTAACATTTGCACGCGGGGGCAGAACAGTTAAGGATGCTGTTTTAGTGCAGTGTTAATAAACATGGCAATTTACTGTCAATTTATGTCCTGACAGGTCGTAATGAAGACCATGAAAAGAAGATTAGCTGGAGCTGTTATGGCACACCGTCTGGGGACAGTCATCATGAGACTGTGGGGACCGGTGCTCGTTTTGTGAGCTGGCGCCCTCCGGCTTTCCGTCCTCTCCTCGGCCACGTGGTTGATGTTAACGGCCCAGTTTTTTTTTTTGGAAAGAATAGCGAATTCTCATTCTCTCTTTTGGGAATGTGACATTTATCACAGACATGCGTCTATAGGCGATCACAACAATAGCACATGGCAGCCCCCTTGACACATCATTAGTGACATCAAACAGATGCTCGTGATCTGAGCTGCTAATTTCATTAGCCTCTCCGGATAAGCACAACAAGGTTGGTCCATTTAAGACTGTTATAAAAAAATTGGGAAATATTTTTCGCCTTCCCTGTGACATTTGGTGCTTATTTCCTCCGTTCCTCCATTTCCTCAATGGTGAGACAATTAAAGGAATTCTTTTTTTTCATCTGATTGATTTCCAAAGTATCTAACAAGTTTTGGACACATTAAAAATTGCGTTATAAGATGTTTCAGTCTGTTTTGAGACATTATGAGTGAGATGTTTTTAAAATTGAATGTGAAATGTACACACCTGGGAGCAGGAAAATGCGTGCGTGCTCCTCCAGCTCTCCCAATTTAAGAAATGCAAATCCCAGAGGCCTAATGGGAGAATGGGGTTAATTAATCCCAGAGGACATCTCAGATTGAGGAGAGGGCCTCCTCAGCCCCCTAGAACTCCCCTCCATAAAGGTCATATTTCACAATAAGAGACCAACACATGTGTCGCCCCTCTGAGGACTTCTCATCCTCTACCCTGAAAACATCTAATTTGCTCTCCGTCCTTCAATCAGCGCGACTCTATCGCCTCGGAACACACCCTGGAACACGCCGGGACATTAAGTGCTAATACTAAGTGCCGTCCCCAGGCCTTGAATCATCCATAGATCTGTGACAAAGTGCCCTGAGAAGTCGTGGAGTCTGGTGCTAAATGTGCGCCACTGGCTAAACATCATTTGTGTGCTGACGCTGGATGCTAAAGACTGTCTCTAGGCCTCGGCTGCGTGACTGTGGCCTGTGATTTATGGGTCATCGTTTGGGTGACATTTTCCTCTGGTCCAGCGTTCCAGTCAGTTGTGATTACAATACTGTCTTTACACCTTCGTTGCACTGTGGCATGTTGGAGGGAAACTGCGCCCGGGTGTGTGCGCGTCACGCAAACGCCATTTCCAGCTTGTGTGCTGTCGTTGCTGCGGGCTGGCTCCATGACGGAGGACACTCTAAGATCATAATAATATGTGATGTAAAGAGGCTCGTCTCTTTTGTCTGATGCCTCCGATTCTGCTCAAAACGTGAGTGGATGATCAATGCAAAGCTGGCACAATGATTATGGCAGTGGAAAGAGAGGTCGTAATTTCACCTACACTCCAAACTCCTTCTCCACGTTGTGTGATTTGCCTTTCTTGCTCCTCCATCCAGCAGATAGGATGGTGGAGCAGTTTTGGCTGCAGAAAGAGTGTCTCCCCTGGGCTGCAGCACGGCTCCTGTCCCCCTTCTCTCCCTGCAGCTGGAGCTACCAGAGCCAGATGCTACGTAGCTCCACCACCCTCTGTCCCCCCTCTCTGCCTTCCAGGAGGATGGTGCCCAGAGAGGAGGATGACAAACGCCTGTGCCTCCTCTTACTGACGGATTTGGACGACCTGACTCCAGCCTCGCACTGTTCCAACCGCCAGCACAAGATGTTGACTTAATGGAAGGGGGTTGGCTGTGGATGGGCCCATATGCGTTTGTATTGGGAAAATATGGCAGGGCGGTGTGCCTGTGTATCTGTGTATTCAGTAGGATCGTGTGTGTCTGTGTGTGTGTCTTCACCTAGCCCAGACTGCCTACATCCATCATGCCATGGCACTCTGGCAGAGAGTGGGACTCAGACAGCTTCACTAACACACGGCCAGTTAAATTGCCTGTTAAATTGTCCTGGTCCGTCGCTATCTTAGGTGTAGATAAAAACACTGCACTTAAAGCCTGCACTTAAAGGCAGAAATTGTCAAGTAAATGCCAGCCTCCCTCCATGCACAGGGGGAAAACGAGAGGGAGAGAGGGAGAGACAGAGGACCTCTGAGGGAAACACATTTCCATTACCAGACAAAATTCTGCTGCACTCTCAAACTCAAGGGAACGTCTCTTGTGT
The DNA here is from genome assembly GCA_029224185.1 of Karalla daura. NCBI lineage: Eukaryota > Metazoa > Chordata > Actinopteri > Chaetodontiformes > Leiognathidae > Karalla > Karalla daura. The sequence goes on from CM055190.1 coordinate 21,068,992, forward strand.
AGATGCCACAGCTGTTTGCATGTTTAAGAGTTATTTTCTCAAGTTGGAATGTCAATAATCTTTACATTTTCTACTCATTATGCAAGGTCTGCTCATATATGTGACCAACAAGATCTTAGAGTCCCCCCCCCCATGTCTAAGACACTTTTTCACTCTGGAAGGTTCCCTGTAATTGAACTAGGAAACCAATATATTGGCCATGTGAGTTCCAGACCTGATCAATAGGCTAAATCATGCATGAGAAGCAAAAGCCATACACCTCTTCATCAAGCGTCTCTGTGCTCCCTTGATGATTAAAACAGCGGTCTCAATCCAATACGTTTGACATTTCTCACCACGCAACCAGATGGAAAATTAAGTCTCATTTTTTTAACATTACAGGGATATTATGGATAATTGCCTGTATCCTGGTTGTAGACCCGGAGCGGAGAGCTGCTCACTTGCTGTGACCGCTGACAATGAGGAGAAAGTTAGCTTCATCAGAGCGTCTGGTTAGTGTTCGATCATTAATCTGCACTTGTTTTCTACATATAAGCTGTTATGTTAACATTACACATGTCCTCTGAGGAGTAAAATCAAAACGCAGCAATCTGTGTAATGAAATTATAAATAGTTAAAAATCCTACTTTCTCCTTTGAGGTATCGTACTGGTATTGTTTTGGGTCTGTGTTTGGCCCCAAATCTAATCCTTTGTGTGCATTCAGATGATTTTTTAAAGACCTATAGTTATTTATAATTTACACTTGTAATATATTTATGCCTCCTTAAATTACTTAATTTAATTTCCGTGGATCATAATTATGATTCATGTACTTAGCCAGCGGTATAATAACCCCTCACTAAGGCATTCAATTTAACGTCTATTGATGCACATGAGTCTGGTTTGTCATATTATGCATGAAATAATAGATTCTTAAATATGTAAATAAGGAAACGCTCTCGGTTCTTTATCATATCCATAATTTCTGTTTCCGTAAATAATGTGTCAGATGTTGGAGGCCACATACTGTGGCATTTATATCAGCATTGCTTGACCCTCGATGGGTGGATGTAATCTGCCAATACAAACTCTGCAGTATGAGAGGTCATTTCTATTGACATGCCAGGCAACCACATACATACATTAACTGCGCCACTGAACAATGTTCGACAATGACAGTAAAAACATCAATTTGTGTCAGCAGCCATTACGCAAATATTTTCATAGTAGGGAAAACCTGTTATAGACTCAAGTTAGCGATGAATGTACCTATAAACTTACTTTCATTCAAGATTCTTTATGATCATTGTACGTAATTTGTTTCAAATGAGACCAGCTCCCTTAAATATATAGATAAGTATAAACTTATAGAAGAAAAGAAAAATGTTCTCTCTACACATCCGGGCAAGACATATATTTTTAGTCGCACACTGTTTGCCCTTGAATTTAAAACCACATAGTGCTCAGTATTGTTATTATTACATTTGTTGTTATAAAGTGTGATAATTTAATAAAGTATGAATATATATATCAGTTTGGTATAAATGTGAGAATGTTTTCTTGCCTGTCCCTCAATCCCATGGTGCCGACATGTCTACACTTCACCTACAAATGAACAAAACATTTATTTTCTAATATCCATGATTATTGCAGATATAAAGTGCTGGTGCTGGATTCATTTAGAATCACAGTACACCGGAATACAGATAGTATAAAATCAGCCATGTTCAGGGGAAAGGTTACAAACCTAGCGATGTGTTAAATCCTGAACATCCTCGGTCAGTCTTGTGCAGTTCTGCGGTTGGACGCTAGGGGGCAGAAAAGCTCCACAAGTGGCCCTGGCAGCGCTCAGCCAGAAGTTTCCTGCCGTCTCTCATCATCTGAGCATGCCTTTGTCAGGTTTGGCCTCTGCTTCGCAAGAAGAGCCTTTGATATAGTTGATTTGAACTCGTTTTGAGTATTTTTTATATCCGGTTTGTTCACCATTGCACATGTATTACATCCAAAGTTGGCAAGGGCATGTTTGAATCAGCTCCTGGTGAAGGTGCCAATGCAGCAAAGGCGCTGAGGGTCCAGCGTTTTCCTAACCTGAGTCCTGCCTCGGTTTTCCACCATTTGTTTGGGGATGGAGGGAGGAGGGGGCGGACAAGGTGCACGAGCCCTCCGTGCTCCAGCGGTGGCTGCGCAGGCAGACAGTCAGGCAGGCGACTTTGCGGGAGATTTTGGCTAAACGTCCTCCCATCTGCTTGCCCATCTGAAGAGGGGGCAAATCTTAACTTTCACAGAGCAACTTAGGGAGGAAGATTTTCTCAGAGAGAGAGAGAGAGAGAGAGGGAGAGAAAGAGAGAGAAAGATCACAGGAGGGAAGTGAGCGCGCACTGATTGAAGCCAGCGTGATGAATATTCATAACCACACATGACACACGTGTGTGAGTGTGTGTGTGTGTGTGTGTGTGTGTGTGTGTGTGTGTGTGTGTGTGTGTGAGTGTGTGTGTGTGTGTGTGTGTGTGTGTGTGTGTGTGTGTGTGTGTGTGTGTAAGCAGGGTTCCTATGCAGGTGCACTTTTTGCGCACAGCATACGCTGTAAACTGATTCATTTGCAGGCTTGGATGAGTGATTAATAGTGTTGATTCCCTTATTTTTCAATTTATGTGTGTTATTAATAATGCCATTGTGTAGCTTTGCTACTCGAACAAACCTGTTCCCAACCTGGGGTCATTGTGTGTGCGGGATGGATGTATTACATCATCTGCTCAAGCAGGAGGATTTCTCTCACTTGCAGTTTAATCCAGTCTCTAAATCATCCACGAAAGCGCGGATTTAGGATCATTATCCCATAAAGACTTCGCTGTATAAAACGTGACAATCATATTTGGCGATGCTCTAAAGTAGGAGACCGTGTTTAATAACGCGTGATCCCAACTTTTACGCACGTCTTCACTTTGTCTGATCGTGATGATGATGATGAAGATGATGATGATTATATCAACCCTCACATGTGTCTCAGAGCCGGATCAATACCCGTCACAGAAATATGAAAAAGTGGTTTCCTCCCTCTGATCTCAAACCAGTGGTTAAACGCAGCACCACACCTGGCTCCAAGTCCATGACAGCTCAGTCCTCTTATATATATATATACATATATATAAATATATTAAAATATATTTTTTAGCACTGTTATCTAAATATCACATCTAAGGAGTGTCGTAATTCAGTTTTGTGATCTGTCTCTCTCCATCTCCATCTCTCTCTCTCTTTCTCTCTCTCGCTCTCTCTCTCTTTGCACCGACGCAGGAGGAGGGATGCATCTGTTAGGGTCCAATGTTAGTCTTAATTACTGGCCTTCATGTTCTCCATGGCCCTCAACCGTCTTTAATTAAAACCTTGATTAGGGGGGAGGGAGGTCTCGGGGCAAGACTATTACCAGATGGGTTTTCCAGCAATAATAATAAAGACTTTATCCGCAGCCTGTGCGCCATATAAAGCGCAGCGAGCAGAGAGAGGGAGAGAGGGAGAGAGGGAGAGAGGGAGAGGGAGAAGCAAAGAGGCTGTTAATTACGCTGGTAATTACTTGTCTAATTACGGTTCGTTTGTGATTAGATTTAGAAACGTTTCTGGTCTATACAGAGGCTTTGGGGATGTAGGCTTAACACTGTATGGGCTGAGATGTAGTGTGTATGCACAGCGGGGTGCTGCTGAATAAGGGCCGCACTGAATGAGATCAATAGTGAGGCGCTGACCCGACACTTATCTTTATTTTTTCCCCTCAATAATCTGTATGCTCAAGGTACAACAAAGTGCCTCCAGAGCGAGTGACAAACATGTTGTCAAACACACATTTCTTAAATCAGATTTGGCACGTTTCTTTTTTTTACCCTTACACATTTCCAGCACGGACTTTCCATTTAAAAAGTCCTCAGAGAGGGCAGAATCTTTTAACGACGACACGTCCGGAATCTCCGAGCGTCCAAGTCTCATTTGTGCGCGCTTAAAAGGCGCCTCGAATCAATAATGCGCCCTGACATACTCCGCAGAATTAGCGCTGTAAAGATGCGCCACATTATGAATCTATCTCGCCAATGGTCTGAAAGCCATTATGAGAAAAACAGAGAAACTTGCAAATAACAATCAGTTCAATTATCCTCAAAATATTTACTGCAGCCTCGCATTTGTCATCCCGGACACAGAGAAAGGAGGAAAAAAGGGGGAGGGAGGGGGGGCGGGGAGGTGATTTCTTGCTGTACTGTGTGCGTCCATTTTCCAGACGGTTTGTCGTCGTTATTGCCTGATTTAGTGTGTGTTGTTTTACACGCGTCCCCGTTATCACATGCAGCGGTGGCGTCGCTGCATCCATTTCTGCGCATCACCCAGATCTGCGCTGAGTTTGTCACATTTGCTGCTTTATCTTGCGTCTCCTCTATGGCTCCGAGCCATGCGCCTGTTTGTCTGAGCTCCCACCGGCCTGTGCGCCACTCTGCACTCACATGCGCCCTTATTTTTTCCGCAGCAGGCTTTGCGCAGCTTTTACAAGAATGTCTATCTATCTATCTATCTATCTATCTATCTATCTATCTATCTATCTATCTATCTATCTATCTATCTATCTATCTATCTATCTATCTATCTATCTATCTATCTATCTATCTATCTATCTATCTATCTATCTATCTATCTATCTATCTATCTATCTATCTATCTATCTATCTATCTATCTATCTATCTATCTATCTATCCCTGTCTTATGTCCTTTCTTCCTTCCGGCAGTTGTCAGACTGTGCTACTCTCCTCCCAGTAGACCACATTCGTTCACTCATTCATTCATTTGCGTTGTTGGTATCTGTTGATTTTGAATATATGCTTGTCATTTCTGTGTCTATATTTATATATTACTTTTTTACTTCTCTTGTTACTGTCCATTGTATCCATCCACCCATCCCTCATCCCTCCATCCTTTCATCTCTCCATCCACCCCTCCACCCCAGCTTCTCTGACCTGTCCTGCAGCACCATTGCACACTGGCCAGGACCAGTCCCCAGCTGATGACGTCAGTGAAATCATGCCCCTACTGCTTCAGGTAGGCTCTCCATGATCACCTGTCTCTCAGTAAGGACAGCCTGCCTGCGCATTAATCACGTTTCCATCACGTAGTGGAGTGCAGCCCTTTGAGGCTGTAATTACGATTTTAATTAATATCCATCACAGTCAGTAAAGTGTTCTCGGCTTTGCAGAAACAGCTCGACGCTCTTCTATCGCCTTGGCTGCTGTTGGCTGCGTGACATCCATTATTTTTGTCAGTCAAAATCTTCAGTCTGCACTGAGTCTAATTTTGTCCTCAGTTTCCCAGCTTATTTATTTTTCCTCTGGGGTACAAAAAGAAATGAAAACAAACAAACAAGCAAAAAAAAGGCTGATTCCAGTCACTGTGAGTCAGATGATGATAAAGAGCATATAGAGGGACCAGAGAGCAGGAGCCGATCACTGAGGGCTCTTATACATCAGCTGCTTTACAATAAAAGATCAGAGAATTATCAGTCTCTGTGAGCTGCCCTGGGGATTGTGGATCATGACCACGTCTGCATCACATAGCTACAGACACACACACACACACACACACACACAGAAAGAGAGAGAGAGAGATTACCCACAAGAGTGCACAACTCTGCTATTCACAAAAACCATGATGAGGGAATCCCTCTGGGTGCAGACAGGTGACTGGAAGTGTGTTTCACCTTCATTAGAAGAGATGTGGAAGATTTATTTATTTCATTATGATGATCATCTGCCCTACTGCTTTGGAAAAATGTGTGTTTCTTATCCCAAATTTCCAAATGGAATCTCAATTTCCCACCTGAACCTTATCTATCTATCTATCTATCTATCTATCTATCTATCTATCTATCTATCTATCTATCTATCTATCTATCTATCTATCTATCTATCTATCTATCTATCTATCTATCTATCTATCTATCTATCTATCTATCTATCTATCTATCTATCTATCTATCTATCTATCTATCTATCTATCTATCTATCTATCTATCTATCTATCTATCTATCTATCTATGTTTAAATTTCCGTAAAATCCTTAAGAGGGAGATCCGTGCTTTGTTCTGCTCTGTTTTTTTTCTCTCTTTCGGCCAATTATTAGATGACAAACACTGATTCATTTTCCGGTTTAAGATGTGCGCCTACACACTTTAAGATCACAAAATCCCTTTGATGATCTGCAGTTTTCACTGCTAGTAACACAAACCCATGGTCGAGATGCTATTTTGGTCAAAAAAAATAACCCTACGTGTTACATAGATCCGGACATGTTTGGATGGTGGGGGCTGCATCCAGGCCAACACCCTTTAGCTCCTGCGTAATTTACCTCGCCGTGCGTAATTAAGTACGTCGCCGCCATGAGCGCACAGACGTACACACCACTTTTATTTTGAAGGGCGCAATACGTTTCCATTAAACGTTATTAAAGCAGAGGGTGGGTGGGGTGTGGGGAGGGAGTGACGAGCTCTCATTTGTCTTGTCAGGACATCTGACAACCTCGTTAGCTCCCATTTTCCCCTGTCAGCTCACAGCGCGACACGGACACTGACTTCAGCCTCTCCTGGCAGAAGAGGCGCTCACATAGATGCGCCTCCTCAGCCAGAGCCTGCGCAAAAAAAATAACAAACAACAAAAATAATACTAATAATAAAAAGAAAACTGCAGCGTTATTGTCGCGGGCGCCGCGCATCACTATCAATCACACTCAACTATGCGTGGCAGGTGTCACTCCTAGGTTTAAAGCCCAGTCCAGTGTCAATCTTTAATCTAATTTAAAGGGTCATAGGTTTTGGGGGGCTTAATATTCCTTCGTTTGCGTCATTGCGCACAGGCCTCGGCGGCAGATTAGAGGTGTCGCAAGTGGAATTGTTTGGAATATTTGTGCGCAAATTGAGGATCTTGTTATTCTGTGTGTGTATGTGTGTGTGTGTGTGTGTGTGTGTAGTGGGGAAAAAATGGAGGAATAGGGGCTGTTGGAGATGGGGATGGAGGGGTGGGGTGGGAGAAGAACACTTAATGGCATGGGATCTTTCCGCTCGCTGCACTTTCAGATGCAATTGTAGATCGAAGTCAGACTTGTCACGTTGAGCCAAAGTGAATTCCTAACATCCAGGACGTGCCTGTCTACTCCGGACAAATTGCATCCAATCACCCCGGGGGAATTCGGCTAATGTCTCGATCCAGGGCCGGGGAGCATGGAGAGAAAACAAATCAAACTCTGCACACAGAGCGTGTAGGGCTTATTAAAACATTTCACACAGGGGGAGAGCGACAGAGAAAGGGAGAGAGAGGCGAGGAGTGTGTGCGTGCGAGTGTGTGTGTCTGCGCCTGAGTGTGTGTGTGTGTATGAGTGTAAATTCGGCTAATTAGGCTTGGATACTGTATCTTAAATTGCAAACATCTAAACACTTCTGCACACACAACACGTCCGCAGTCCGGAACAGGCCTGGACCATGTTGCCTACTCCGGGTCTATGTTTCTTTTTACCTCATCTGGTATACTTTGTTGGTATCACAAACTAACTTTTAGCAATTAACCCCCCCCCCCCAAAAAAAAAAAAAAAATCCCCAATTTTACGCACCCGGGTAAGTTTCTCAACTAAAAATGAAATAAACTTGGAAGTTCAGATGGGACTTACCTCCTGTTTTTCCACTGCGGATTAATCCTATAACCGAGGTGCAGGAAGTTGCAGCATCAGCTCCAGCCGCTGACTGGTGACTGGTGTGGGTGTAGACTCGCAGCCCTGGACATTTTTCCCTGTCTGCTCCAGCCGCAGTAAACAATCCGCGCATGCATGAGGCGCAGGCTATGGCAGCATGATGTTCTGCATGGCTAGAGAGAGAGAGGGGAGGTCGATCATTACACAATTTGTTTCAAATTTGATCAGTCAGAGGCAGCAACAGATTGGGCCCCACAGGTTGGGCTTCCTCCATCTGAGTGTAGGGATGTAACATCACATGTGTAACTTTGAATTGAAAGTAATGTGATTTGGACAGCAAAGAGAGGGAGGACAGAGTTTAGTTTTCACCTTTGAGCTGTGACAGCAACAGATTGACGCTGTTTACATTCATATATTTTCCAGATATAAGGATATCTGAATAGTTACTGACTTATTTAAAGTTCTATGAGTAAATTGGCCTCAGAAGATCACATTGTGTCTATCCACATATCAAGAGTGTTCTAAGTTTTCTGCCTTCTCTGAGTAAAGTTGCAGACCTGTATTGGATTTTCTGTAAATCTACAATTGTCTTGTGTTTGTTTGTACTCTTATCCTTCATTTTGTACCCCCAAAAAATCCTTCAGCTGAATAACTAAGTCATTTGTAATGAATTCATTTCTGATTCTGAAATACACTGGCATTTAGACACTTTTTCTGACGTTTCATAACAATTGTCAGTGACATCAATCAGTTCGAGTTGTCATTGTTTTGCATGTTTTACTGCTGTTTCACATTTGAAACACATGTCTTTTCGTGGGTTATAGCAAAGCTCCCAGCAAAAAATGTACTTTGTATATAAATTACACTTGAGTTGTCTGCTCTACAGTATTTCTGTTCAACAGTGTTGTCAGTACTTTATACCTTAGTAAACATACTGTCACCACTGCCTACAGAGTCTGATGACAAAGCAGCTCATCCCATCCTCGTTCGAGTTTTGTGTGGGTCCTTGCCTCATGGGGCATTTCCTATAGAGTGTCCCACAATTAACCACCTTGTTACATACAAGTATCACAATCTTGATGTGATGAATGTCCTTGGTTTGAGAGATGTCACTCAGCCATCAGTTCCAGGAGCACGACCCTGGAGCCCTTCAAACCCAACAAGAACCCAAAGAACTTTTTTGCAAGATGGCTTCAGTTTCCTAGATGACCAAAACCTAGGTGATATTCATGTTTCTCAGATTGTCTCACATTTCTGCTGCACAGATTTTCTTCCATCCACATTCCCTTTATCTTTTAGAGCTACAGTGGCAGATTGTTGGGTTCTACTGAATATCATCTATTAGGGAATTTTCCATCACCCCACATGCCACACATTGACTTTCATGAGTGTGAGGCCTTGAGGTCCCTGTCACTCCAGCAAGAGAGACACTATCTTCTCTTGAGGGAGCAGATAAAGACTGAAGACATATTCTGATGAAGTTGTTGTGACATCCTGTTTCGGATGTTTATTTTTTTTTTCCAAGTCACTTTGGTTTAAAGGTGTCTGTTAAATCATTAAATACATATTTAAACACAATAGACTAAAAAAGTTAGAGGTTGAATGTTTTTGATAACTTTTAGGAATTGTTACGCAGTGTGCCGTATAAATAAGTTTTATTAACAAGTGCAGCACAGAAGAACAACACCACAGAGTCTTAGAATGAATGTATACCAAATGGACTCATGGGTTCTTCAAGACGTTTCACCTCTCATCCAAGAGAGGTGAGGCACAATTACCACAGCTCTGCAGACCCCAAAGGATAACAATGAGACTCCACATAAACAACAGAACAGAAAAAGTTGAATATAGAGGAAACTGTTGGCGGGAATCATGACTCAAAATATTCCAGGAAAAGACCCTGGGTCCTCTCTCTGACACCTTTACAACGAGGAAAGTTGAAGAAGAAAATGTGAATCAACTGTGTGGTTCAGTGTGTGTGTGTCTGAGCGTGTGTGTGTGAGAGAGAGATAGAGGGAGAGAGAGGGTGGGAGGGAGAGGTGGCGTGGTGACGGCGCAGGGAGACGCGGCAGGACAGATTTGTCTTCACGCCTGATCTGCTTCTGGAGAGCTGGGCTGTGTGGGAAGGGAAAGGCAGCACCTGGCTCCACCGCTGCATCCCCATCTCCTTTTATTGACAGCCTGATAAGCAGGGAGCAAGCCGTGCGGTTTCCAGCGCGCATGTCGAGCACCCTGCTGCGTTGCACAGTACCAAGGCCCGTTAATGGCCGTGCCTCCAAATAATGGCCCAAACACAGGCGGCCCCGGCCGGCCCGTACCTGCGCTGCCCCGGTCCCTTCCTGGGAGACGGACGGCGGCCTGGTTGCCCCCATTTACTCACCGTCTTGTTCAAATTGACACAAACATCAGAGGTTGTGAAACAGGACTGGAGGCTTTTAGCCCGGCGCGCTTAAAGGGAAGCAAAAGCCCCATTACCAAGCCGCGGATGACGACTTTATAGGGCTGTAGAAATAAAAAGGTGTTTTAGCGCGCTGACATCGTTTACAACATAATTCATGTAATCCCTGAAAGAGCGGCGCTGTAATACCAGGGGCGTAAGGCCCGCTGCCCAAACACATCACGGGAGCGCTGTTTCCATTTAAGTCTGTTGAGGGTGACCTGCCTGCACCTGTTCTATCCACACCTGTTGCGTACTGAGCATGCTCAGACTGAACACTCGCGCACGCGCACGTGCACGCGCCGCGCCGCGCGCAACAGCAGCAAACGAATACGCTTACCTGTACGGAAAATCACAAAAATAAACACAGGACAACAATTCAGGAACCGTGCACAAAATACACGTTAACGCATGCTTGTACATCTGTATCCATTCGTACTTACCGTCATGGCTATGAACTGCAGATGTTGGGAACCATTTCATATGTTTAAAGCTATGTAAACAACATCTTTTAGACCTCAAAAGCTCCGTTATGTGAGAAACTGTGATTTTTTTTTATTTTATTTTTTGAGAAAAGGTTTCTTTAATTATCATGGACAACATGGTATCCCATATCCTATAATAAATAGATACACTAAGGCAAAAAAATAAGAAAAAATACATAAATTCATAATTGTGCAATTATTGAGGTTCAGACGGGATTCATCCTATTATCTATTCTGAAAAATATTGAATAGTTAGATGGGAACTCAAAATATGAAATGTCAATACGAACAAGGAAGTCATTATCAGAATGCTGAAACAATTCAATCCAATATAAAATTAGCTTTAAAAATATCATTTACACAGATGTACAACGAGATGTGGCTCCTGCTGAGTGGGGTATTAGCTGTCAGTCCACACACACGCGCACAACACACACACACACACACACACACACACACACACACACACACACACTGGGACTGTAAACAGGCCGGTGTGCTCCACATGGACGCACCTTGCGCACTTCCCCATTCTGCGCTCCCCGTGCTGTCCAAGGTGTGACGTCGCCCCGTCGCTCCAGCCAATCACCGCCGACCTGAGGGGCTGATGCTGAAGGGAAAGTTGGTGGTAAGAGCCGCAGATTTTTTTGCCCCCCTCACTCTCATTGACATTTCAACTCCACGACGGATCCAAAGGTAGATGATAGACAGGCTTTTAATCGGGGACCTATAAATTGGCGTAGATCCGGCGGATAACGCACAGGGATACCCTCCGCACGTCCAATCTGGTGAGTCTGGGCAAACTGTTTCTGTGTAGACGTGGGTTTTTTCCGTGTAAAGCCCGTGCGAGCTGCCAGCTCTCCTGCTCGGTTGTTTAAACTCTGCAAAACTGGTGCGCGAGCAGAAACTTTGCGCGCATTGATTATTGGCACAATTATTGGTCAAATTGCGGTGTGTGGCGTACACATACGCAGGCACACACTCAGTGGAACACAGCGAGGCGACTTCGTTTTGTTGTCATCACACACACACTTACACACTTACAGCAGCGTGTAATTAGCGATCTTCCGCTAAGAATTAAGCGTACGTCACTTCTTAAAAAGCGCCCATTATCGGGGGGAAATGAACGGCTTGGCTCTGGACAGTAAAGTAAATGTGCATGTCTCATTCCACGATGGGATCCCCCCCACCACCACCCCCACCCCCCCGTTTTTGTGCCATAGCAGCAATTTTGGCGTAAATGCTATCTTGGGGAAGTTTCTGATCGAGTGATATTCACTTTAAAGCAGAACATTAAAACAAACTTTTGACTTGCAAAGGGAAAAGTGTGTCAAATAATCACATGTGCAGGGAAATGACATGTGCGCCCTTAGGGTTGATTCTGCTCTATAAAAAGAGGTCCGGGCCTCGTCGCACTCTTTATACATGTGTGTTTTCAATCATATGTATATGTATGTATATATATATATATAAATCCATGCCGTAATGAGGTCATCCTCCAGTCCCAAGAGTTAAAAATACGGTGTGGTTGCCAGACCGGGTCCAGTGTTGCTGCCTCGGTCACGCTCGTCGAGCAGCGCTGTGACACCATTAGCCCCGATGTTTATCCCCAGCCTGCAGCCTTTTGCCAGGAGAGGGCTTCTGAGGACCGTGGGGCTGCACACCACAGCTCCTCCGCGCTGCCCCGTGCTCTCCACACAAGCTCAGCTCAAAACCTTGACAGAGAAGAATAAGTAACTGCGTCGAGAGAGGCGAGTGCGGCCGCGCTCCGCGTCATGGGGAAAAGCAAAGCAAAACAAAACAAACAAAAATCACCCCCGTGTTTGACAAAAAATACGCGTACGCACAGGCGAAATGGGCGTGCGCTCTCTTCATTATATACGGCGAAAAGAGAATCAGGTGTCGTAAAAAAAAGAAAGAAAGAAGATAGAGATAGCGAAAGAAAAAAAATGCTTAGAATTTATGTAAATAAAGCAGGGATCTGCTGATCCTATCTGTGATAACCCGGCTGTATGATAAATGACAGGGCATCCGATAATAACAACAACAGCAATAGTAGAAGTAGTAATTCTAATAATAATAATAATAATAATAATATGTGCTTGTACATTATTTATTATGTTATAAAATGTCTTTAAAATACTGTTTTTAGTCAATCTTGAGTCATGAGTGGCAAATATATAGTTGTCGAAAAGACTGATTTAGATATTATATAATAATTTCTAAAAATAATAAAAAGAGAAATCGAGATAATGACGGTAATAGTAATTATAAAATAATAAAATAATAGCATGTATAAAAAATATTATTACAATAAATTCGTTTTAATTTCAAACTCTTGACAGCATTTATAACGTGTGTGCATTATAAAATAATATGATGATTTAATGTTAGAATAAATGCCTCCAGTCTTGCCCTTTGCATGAAAAAAATCATCCTTTTTTAAAATATAGATGATTGCCTCAATTTTCCTTCTTTTGGTTAAGCGCCAATAAATCATTGAGCTCAGCTCAGCCTTTTATTTACCAGCTAATGTCGTGACAATATTGTCACATTTACTAATGGAGCTCTCCAGATGTCCCGACACATAAAAGGTGAGTAAACTGTGACCTCCAGTGGGAAGGGAGGTCATCACCCAGGCAAACAGTCCCCAATAAAACTATTTACAGACAAACCCTTTTTGAAAAATACTTTTATTCCATTTCATGTAGAGTTGCGTGTAAAAAAAAGTGTAAAAGTGTAAAAAAAAATACAAACGAAGTGAATGGCTTTACTCCCTTAGTTCAAAAACAATATCACTTTTTTCTCAGTGCAGCTCCCTCTCCCCTTATCTTTTTTCCTTTATTCTTTCTTTTTTGTGTGTATTTAAAAGTTTCTAGATGGGTACAAATACCACCTTGCCTGAGGGGGAAAATAGCGACCAGATTAGGCTTTTCTTTTCAAGGCCTTTGGCATTAGTTTCTGCTAATCCGAATTGGGCTAATTGCTTTCCCAACATCAGCATATCCCACTTTTTTCACAGCCTTCCCACAGCTATCCTGACACTAAAAAAACTCAGTTAAAACAAAAAAATATATATGGTAACACCAACATAGGCTTTCTATATCGCAGGGTTAAAGATGAAGTTCTGGATTAAAGAAAAAAAACAAGATGGAGGAAAAGGAAAAAAAAAAGCAGAAATCTCCCGAGAATGGAGACAACGAATTAGCTCTTGGAGCGGATTTACAGCTTAACCATAGAAATCAATAACCTAGTGGAGGTATTGTTTCCAAAGAAAACTACTTGACACGCACTCATCGGGGAATCTGTCTTTCAGAGAGCGAGAGACAGAGAGGGAGAGGGAGGGAGAAGGCCAGGTTAGTGCTGTGAATTTTTCTCTTTTTTGACAGCTGCAAGTCTGCGACAAGTGCCTGGTAATAACATTTGCACTACAAAGGTTGAGACAGAGGCAGCAGAAAGAAAGAGTTTTAAAAGACACGAGGTGGAGGGGAAGGAGGGAGGATGTTTAGGGTTTTTAATTGGACGAGGTGTTGCGCGTATCTGGTGTTTAAATTTGTATAAAAAAGGACATAATTCAGAATCTATGGCCAGGGTCCTTAGTTATAAGAGTGTGTTTCCAGTCTCCGATTTCTAACTTTATAATCCAGATTGTGATGAAGTCATGTCAGGCTTGGTGAGGATATATTAAATCCAGATTAAACTGAAACTGAAGGTAAAACTATGACTCATACAGTAAAACATGAGGTTCCCCTCATAGTCCAGATCCAGTCACTGGGGGTGGATGGAGGGGATGGATCGGATGGGGTGTGTGTCTGTGTGTGTGTGTGTGTGTGTGTGTGTGTGTGTGTGTGTGTGTGGAGAGAGAGAGAGGGGGGGGTGTTTGTGGTCTAATGCATGTCTAATAGGGGGGTCCTTGACGGGAAAATGTTTGGGAAACCCCCTCCCTCCCTCCTCTCTATGACCCCCTCCCTCCTCTTCCTCCCTTCGCTGATATAGTCCATTCAGGGCCGAGCCACCAGTCTAAGTGAGCTAGAAACAAAGCTGCAAGGAGAAACAGATGAATGTGCTCGTTTAGTTTACGGGTTGTTTGATGAAGGAGCATTGGCCGAAGTGTTGTTCCTCACCGCGGGACCCTCGGTGACAGTTTGGGCCGCTCCTCTCTCCCTCTCCCTCTCCCTCTCCCTCTCCCACCCTCTCTCTCTCTCTCTCTCTCTCTCTCTCTCTCCTCTCAGCTCATTATCTGAGGGCCCACCGAGGGCCCCATTCAGTCTCTCTCTCCGTCTCTCTCTCTCCCTCTCTCTCTCTCACTCTCTCTGTCTCTCTCTCGGCCTCTCTCTCTGGCAGAGAGTCGTTTGTCTACTCATTGAACCCGCAGTCAGGAATGCGATGGTTGTTAGGGAGCCCTCTTTCACCTCCGAAGTGTTTTATTGATGAGCTCTGACTTCTCCTACTTTTCTCACATGCCAAAGAAAGTCAAGTGTAGGCCTCCATGACTTCATTTCGTGGCCTCGTATCCATGTTTCTCTTTTTTTCCCCAAGAAAAATAGAAACAATTTCCTCCCCACGCTGCCTAGATCTCTCTCCAACTTTTTACATTTACAAGTTGCAAAATGTCACTTTTATGTGTCTGACCCCTAACTAAGTGGAGACAGCTGGTAGAATTGAGGTGAATAGGAAAAGTTTGTTTAAATTTTGAGCTGAAATGAAAACTTGAAATTATTTACTTTAGTGTGATTTTAATATATATTTAAAAACATTGCACACTAAACACTAACCTCACTAAGTTAGGTTAGGGTTAAAATTGGCTCCTAATAAAGCAAAGCTCGTAATAAACTTATAAAATAAACACAAACTGGAGCCCCCAAAACATCCCTGACCACAGGTACAACTGAGGAGGTACAACAGAGGAGACCACAGGTACAACTGAAGTAGGAAGATCACTTTACATTAAGTAGAAGCTTTTCCCCAAAGGATAGGGGGGGAACAACACAAAATAGACTATAATATAACAATAAATACTACTCTGTATACACACAGTAGGGTCAGCACTAGAACAAGTGCAGGGTTTAAGAGGAGATGTCAGTGGGAGAAGGAGAACAGGGGCCTCTCTCTCTCTCCCTCTCTCTCTCTCTGCCCTTTCATGCACCCCCTCTGTTCTGCCATACAAGTCTCTGTCTCCCCTCTCCCTGTGCTCCTCTCGCTCTCCCTCTCTCTTTCTCTCCCTGTGTCTGTCTCTCTTTTCTGGCCCTTTTTTGGAGCAGCTCGGAGCCGGGGCTGGTGCTGCGGAGCCCCGGGTGTGTGGCACTAACACGGGGCGCAGAGGGGAGGCTTTTGGGTGCGCTGAGGTGTGCCTTAATAGCCAATAGTCATTCAGTGTGTGGGAGCGTGTGGCCGCGGCTGCACAGTCATTTGCTTGACTTTATTTACGCGTGCTATTTGCTGTGGAGAAGTGACGTCGAGCGCACCTCGCAACTGCGCCCCCCCCCTCCTCACCCATCCCTCACCCCCTCACTCACCCACCCCTCCATCCCCCATAAACAGCAGCCCATGCAGCCCACTGCCCTGGAGGCTGCGCTCTTTACGCATGGTGCGCCTGTTGACAGCGAGGGGTAAGGCCATTCAGGGGAAGGTGATACCCAAAAGAATCAACACAAGCACGTGGTGACATTTCTCTCATTGTGCGTTAGTGAGGGAGGGTCGAGCCTCTTCCAAGTGCACACTGAGGGTTTGGACGTAAATATGCTCTCATTAGGGAGCTCTGGGTTCAGATGGAAGAGCCAGCTATTCCTCGGATAACTCCATCTCAACTTCTCCTTCCTCCTTCTCCTGCTCCTCTGCTACGTGTACTAGCACTTGCACTCACATTTATTATGACACCATGGTCTCATTTGTGAATGTTATTTTTCATACAAGTCAGCCTTGATCTGCTGGCTGTCTAAAATAATAGGGAAAAAAGTGAGGATGTTTTGAGGCTCCATTTTGTGCCTTTTTTTTAAATGTATCACCATTAGTTATTATTATATTCTATATACAGGTAATTAATGTATATATATATGAAGCTGATTATTTCCATCCACATAAGATGCTGGTGAAAAGTGCAGAATTTGCTCCCACTTTTCATATTACTAATTTAAGATTAAAAAAGCAAAGGTAAAAATTACCACCTCACTTGTATCAAGGTTGTTTTGGGGCTTAAACTGAATCTGTTTTTTAAATTATTCTATTTATTTTATTTTCGTATTGATCTGTATTTATGGATTCATATCCCCAATCTGGTGAAAACATTCTGTGAGAATTTGTGCTAGTTCTGTGTCAAACAAGAATCAAACAGCCTAATAATCAGATGGGACATTTTGCAACTGATTCCCTCCAAAATTAAAATAAAAACTGCCATGATAGATTTTTTCAGTCCTTCAATAAATAAGATATTTACACGTTTTACACGTAAGAGTTACACGAAACTCGTTTTTTATAACCTAAAAATTACAATTTGCATACCCCCAAATTGCCTCAGATGCAAAAACTAAAGTTGGTACGCCCTGGTGATGGCTCTGTTTGTAGCAACACGTCCCCAAACTTTCTCTGCACCATTGCGCCCTCTCTCCCACCCCTCGGACTGCACGGGGCTAGAAAACACGACGCTGCGGCGCTTTGTGACTCGCTACTCCCGGCTGCCTTCCTCCACCTCTCCTCCTCGGGGTCGGAGCTGGAAAACATGGCCGAGGTTTCCTCGCCTGCTGCACGGAGCGGAGCGTGTTTCCAAGGCGGTGCCTTTTACAACAAGGGGCAAAGAAAGAAGGGAGCGCAGGAGGGTGTTTGCATGCGTGGGCTGCTGATTAGTGGGCTGGGAAAGGAAGAGTCTCTCTCTCTCTCTCTCTCTCTCCCTCTCTCTCTCGCTCTCTCTCTCGACCCCGTTTCCCGCTCGGTCTTGTGTGTGTATGTGTGCGCGCGCGCATGATGATGACAGAGGTCGGGTCTCGCTAATGGGAGGCGCGCGCACGGACACACACACACACACACACACACACACACACACACACACACACACACACACACACACACACACTGCAGACCAGGAACACATACATTAATACACTTGTTCCATCACCAATCAGCATAGGTGTGTTCATTCTCTTTACCCCCACCTCCTCCTCCTCCCCCTGCCTCTTCCTCCCTCCTCCTACCCCTACCACCACTCTCCCCTCCTCCCCTCCTCCTCCTCCTCCTCCCCTCCTCCCTCCCTCTCTTTTCTCTTCCCCACTCTCTCTCTCTCTCCCGACTCTCTCTCATTCGCTCTCTCACACGCCAGCGCACATCCTCGCCAAACTCCGTGCGTCCTGACATCTGAGTTCACTGTCAATCTCTGTCCACTTCGCAGGGATATCCCCTCCGTCTCCGGCTTGGAAGACCACTGGAACCTAATTTTTTTTTCCTCCCTCCTCTTCGAAACTTCCCCGAGAGAGACTCAGATCCCTGGTCCCTGGTCCTGGCCTCCTCTCTCTCCCCTTCTTTTTTTTTCTTCTTCTTTCCTGTGGCGTGGAGGAGAAACTGGGCTGCAGCCTGATTATAGTTGGCCAAGGACTTTGACAACGACGCAGGGATGCCCCAAAAAGGTGAGACCCTGCCCTCCTGCCCCACAAAAAAAAGTTGAGAATTATCACCAGGTTATATTGTCATAATGTGTTTAATTACCAGCATGTTTGAGCCTCACTATGTGTGTATGTGTGTGTTAGTTATCCCAGGTCAGGCTGTGTAGAGTTGCAGTGGAGGTGCAAGAGAGTGGTGGTCTTCTCCAGCGTGTCTTTCTGCCTGCTCTGGCTGCGTGGCTGTGTTTAGGCCCCACGGATAAGCTTAGCGCTTATTTATGACAGGAAAGAGTAAAAAGTCACGTTGGGCCAGGACAGTGATCATCGTGGAGAATGGGGCGCAATGACCCGTTGAGGAAAGGTGTCAGATTGATTCATGCAGGCGAGTCAGCCAAGCGCCTTCTGCAATAAGAAGAAGAAGAAAAAGAGGAATGAAGAGAAGAGGATGGAGGCACTTTGGGGTGGAGACTTGCTTTATATTGTAGGAGAAAAAATAATCTATTTTTCCCATCTTTTCTTTTTAAAGTCTGTCCTTCATGACAGCAACTATTTTCAGCACTTGCAGTTTTTGTCACCCCAACCATTTATCACCCCGACGGGCCTGTAGCAGCCTGCTGTAATAATTCTTATATAAATAAATCTTATCACTAAAATTGCTTAAAATAATTTAAGATATTTAATGTAACACCGAGAGTCGCTGCTGCTTTTTAACTGCGTGCTGTCACAGTTCGCCCCCTCTCAAAACAATTCACCAGAGCAAAATAAAACAGATGCACTCATTTCCTCTAATTCTATATTTCCCTCTTGTGCCACTGCAAACATAAATTCGGAATAAAATGTATATGTTGCAAGAAAAATAATTCTGAAAAACTACGCCAAGAGAGGACATAAAAACACACACTTGAAGTTGAAATTGTTGCTGCTATGTGAAATGACATTAAACCTGCATGCACGCTCGAGCCACACTCGTCAGACGTGTTGTAAAATATGAAAGACATTTTAGAAATGGGCCCTGGCATCATGCATGCACCTTACACAGAGTCTCTCTGCCCCGCTGCATCCTGCACCGGGACGCTGAGGCTCAGGCCTCCACTTTGCATGTGTGTGAGAGAGAGTGTGTGTGTGTGTGTGAGAGAGAATATAATAAGACATTGATGTAACGGATCACAAAAGGAAAAGAAATGCAGATTAGATCGCAGTTAACCTCCAGCTTTCGACCTTTTTTTTTTCCATCAATGATTAACCAACACGGACCTTTTGCGGCAACAACGGGCGCTGTGCGTCCACGCTCTGCGCGCAGCCTTTGCGCACTTTTCCTTTACGCAAACTTCAACCAGCCCTGGCAGCGGGGCGATGGTAACAGCAAAATATGATATAAATAACCGGTGAATGGGCTTGTTTTGGTGCCGTGTGATGGAATCTGAGGGTGATGAATGCAGCCCGTCTGGGGTTTGCAGGAGGGGGACATGAAAGACGTGTACGCCTCTTTCTACCCGACACAGCCCTCGGACGCTGTGGTCCCCACGTTATTATCATCACCAGGGCCATTTTGCTCTGCACACAACACAACTTTGCACACGGAGGGGAGAAGGAAGAAGAAAAAAAAACTTTGAGACTTCTCCCTCCCTTGGCCCCCTTTTTATCTGCACCCCCCTCCCTCAGTCAATAGCTTCTTTAATGCATTTGTCTTCCCCAATTGAGCGCCCTACTGCGCCCTTGTGTCTTTCAACCCGCTTTTACAACTCGCACCAGCAGCAACGAGAGGCAAAAAAATTATCGGTAAAATATTTAGAACCCTTTTTTAAAAAATTATTTTACTCCGCTGGAAAATAATAATAATAAAAAGATCGGAACAGCGCAAAACAAAACCCACATTCACGCACTGTGGCTGCGTCACTGGGGTCACGGTCGTGTGTGTGTGTGTGTGTGTGTGTGTGTGTGTGTGTGAATGGTCCCGGAGGGGGGTGGATGCATGCCTCCGGCTCTTTGTATTAATCTGAACTTGTTGGTGTGTTTTAGTGGGGAAGCTGTGTGTTTCTAGTTTGCGCCCCGGGTTTGAGGTATACGAAGGCAGGGGAAAAAAGAGGTGGGTGTAGAGGGGTAGAGGGGGGTATTGTTGGAGTCCAGCAGGCTTTGTACACCAGCTTTGTACCCTCCATTCCCTCCTCCCCTACTCCTCCTGGTCTGGACTTTTTTTTTTTGCAGAGGGGGCAACGAGGCGAGGTAGACAAACGTGTGTCACTTGTACAGTTTCCACCCATAGAGTTCCACCAGAGGAGGGGATATCAAGTCTGGAAATAAAGAGGAGAAGAAAAGAAAAGAGTCCTGCTGAGACGACGAGGGCTGATTGCTTTATATGAAGTTTAAAAAAGAAAGAGAGACAGGGAGAAAGAGGCAGCCAGGCAGGGAAAACACACAGGGCCCAACAGAGGCAAAGTGCAGTAATTTGCAGGGGCAGCAATGCAGGATGCAGTAAAAAAAAAAAGAAAAGAAAAGAAAAAGAAAGAAAAGTAAAGATAAAGCTGAAGTGCACCGGTGTAGCTTGTGGCTGTGCTAATGTTGTTGTTTTGCTTTGTCCTATAGGGAGACATTAAGTAGTGAAAACGGCAGATGATTGACTAAATTGTAATAGAGTGGACAGTCAACTCTGTTTCCAGGCAAGTTTAAAATTAAAATACATACATACACTGAGGAATACATGCAAAACAATTGTAACAATTATGTCTGTATGTATATAATGAAATGAGTTGAGATTAGAAACTTTTTTTACACATGTAAGACAATAAAATAATTTTTAAAAATGTTGCAAATACAGTAAAATCCAATGTGTGGCCGTCATGTTGTTAACCAGCTTTTGTTTCTTTTTCCTTGTGACGCTCAGAATACCACAACCAGGCCACCTGGGAGTCTGGCGTAGCCTCAATGATGCAGAACAGTAAGTTGCATTTAATTTCACTTTATGTTGACTTTTTTTAATTTGACTTTGTCCAGACAACTTTTGCTCCCCAAACCTCCCCTTGCATGTGGTTTTCCACATGTTGAAGAGGAGCTAAAGGCAGCACCCACTGACACTGCTGCTCTAACTTTTTTTTTTCTTTCCCAGAAAAGTGAAACGTATGTGCAGGCAGAAATAAGACATTTGCATGACTTTGAGGTTGCAGGAGTCATTGCTGTTAATTTATTACCCCCCCACCCCCCCTTCCTTGCTCGATGATAGGGAGGCAAGTTATTATTGAACAAGTTAATCACACGTCGTCCTGCTCCTCGGAGAGAGGGGAGGATAGAGGGGGTTGTGATGTGAGGGAGATTTTTTTTCTTCTGTTTCTGCTTGAGTTGGTATTAAATAATTGCACAGCCGTCTGCATTAGCGTTAGAGCTGGCTGCCAGGCTGCATACCAGATTAAGCCGCGCAAGAGAGAGAAGCGAAGAAGGAGTCCCTGCATGAAACATGAGGGAAAGAGCAATAATGTCTTATGTAGATGAGTCCATATATTCTTCTTATTCAGCGGACAGCAGGCAGCATGCAGCAGAGAGGAAGTGCCCGTATTATATAGACACAGCAGGGTAGACAGATATTAACCACCATCTTTGTCGTGGGTGCCAATCAAAAAAAATAGGGAGCGTTTAAAAAAAGTGGCACCAACATCCCTGTCTTCTCCTGTGTGCATCTGTGGATTTTGTGTTTTTACCTGTGTGTGAGTATGTATGTGTGTGTGTGTGTGTGTGTAAATCTGTGTGAGCGTGTGTGTTGAAACACTAAAAAAAAAGGTTAAACATGAAACATTTTCTCTCTTGCTGCTGGACAAGAGGTGTATGACATCTGTGATGAAGGTGTGTGGAATAATTTTATTATATTATTCTCCATATACCTCGATGACGTGTCTGTGCTGTAAATCTGTGCGCATCTATAGCGAACGTGTCTCGAAGCCACGTGACAGCGTGGCTCGCGAGTTGGATAAGTATTGTTATCATCATTACTGTTATTATTTGAAATAAGCGGAGGCAGTGCAGGGGTATTTGCCGCGGAGATGATGGGGGTCTTCTCCCTTTGGGTTTGTCTAAAGGTCGGCCTCGGCCCTCGGTGGCTTTTGTGCTAATAACTCCTGGGTGTATATGAAGGGGAGGGGGTGGATGAGTCCAAATTGACACCATATGTTTTCCTATTAGTCGACTTGCAATAGAATACAAGGCGTTATAATCAGCGCCGGCGGGGCCTGCTCTCCACTCTCTGTGCTGCTTCTTGAGGGCATTGAGATTAGGGGAAGACTTAACCTTTTTTTGATTTTTGTTTTCTGTGATGTCCCCGACTGACGGTTTTATCGATCCGGAGGATTTATATGATAGCTATAAATCAAAGGTGATGAAGCAGCAGCA
The DNA here is from genome assembly GCA_029224185.1 of Karalla daura. Lineage (NCBI taxonomy): Eukaryota > Metazoa > Chordata > Actinopteri > Chaetodontiformes > Leiognathidae > Karalla > Karalla daura. Next base: position 21,091,562 of record CM055190.1, read on the forward strand.
GCAGCAGAGCAGACCCCCTCCCCTCCTCCTCCTCCTCCTCTCCCTCAGCAGAGCGCTTAGTGCGGCCAATTTCAGTGTAAGAAGTCTATTAATTCCACTTAATCCTGGAATTAACAAAGAGCAGGAGGGATGATAATGGGTTTACTATCAATCAGATCCTCGCTGGAAGATTATTGCACATAAGCGGGTTTATTTACCTCCCTTTTTGGGGGATCATTTCTGTGAAATCTGTGACATATCTCAGAGCATGGACGCCCACCGATTGCACACAACAGGACTGCAGTGGCTGTGAGCATTTGTTGTCAAATACAAACAAGGGGGTGGAGGTGGAGGATGGAGAGAGAGGGGTGAGGAGGAAGAGGGGGAGGGAGGAGGGGGAGAAACTGCATGTCACTTTTAATATGTTAAGAATCCAGGCGTGTAGCCCCCGGCCACCTTAAAACCCAAGTCCTCCCCCTCCGAGGGTAAACGAGTAGCGTCCAATTTTGTCTGAGTGATATCCAAATGCAGACAGAAAGGGTCGTTTTATCATGCTACTATTTGTCGTGACGATGCGATTTTCAAAAGCAGAGCGGTGTCATAAAGTGACATGCCTGCCACAAGTGCTCCAACTGATCTTTTCAATTAGCCTCCCATGCATGATCCGAGGCGACTTCCGCCTATTTCCAGAAATTAAGCTCAAACTTGACGTGCAGCTAGCTTTATTTTAAAGACAAATGTCAGGCAGGCTCATCATATTTTCCCCCCTCTTCTATATTTGGAGCTTATTTATTGCTAAGGAGCCTGTGCTCCCGGAGTCAATGCGCCGGGCGGCAGCGCAGGGGAAGGCAGCGCGCAGCGCACAGAGCGCACTCCGGGGAGCCGACGCTCCCGTTTGGCTGCAGGTTTGCGGGGCTTTATGCATGTGATATTTTCTCTCGCCTGCTTTTAGACAGATGCTATACGATACGCCTTTTAAAGGATAATTTGCTAAAAAAAAATAAAAATAAAAACAGAAAAACAAGAAAGTAAAGGTCTTTCTTTTAGATAGTAATGCAGGGCGGTGTGCCACTGGCTTTTTATTTTGTTGCGCAATTTATGGTGCGATTTTTCGAGGACCATCGGTGGCGATTTTAAAAGCACTTTTCTGAAAAAGTGACTTTTGCATGAGAGCTAATTTAACGCACTATTTCAGCTATGGTGCTTGGTGTGATTGTCGCTGGTTGCTGGTTGTTTTTTTTAGGGGAGGGGGGGTTGTAGTTTGTGCTGCTGTTGCACAGCTGTGTGAGGCATGGATATAACGGAGCTGGTGTAAAGCCTAAAGTTTTTTTGCCGCTTTTGGTGCAAGAAAAAAAAAGCTTGTTCGAGTTCTCTCCGAGGCTGTTGTGTTTTGTGAACAACAAATCGAGGTGTTTTTTTTTGTCCAGTCTATGTGACGTCTCTGAATAACTGCGCAATCCTCGTCTCCAGAGGGGACGACTGGACAGTTGCGCATCAGCTCTTCCTCTGTTAACAACATTTATTTCGACAAACTCGACGTCTTACTTTTTACGTGCTTCTGTCCTCATGTTTTATCTCTGACTCGCTTTTTTCCCCCTGCCATCCTGCTCCTGCCCCTCTTCCTCTTCCTCCTCATCCATGTTCCATCCCATATGTCTGGATTGCAGTGTATACGTGCGCTCGGCGGTGCGCTGATCGCCCTGCCTTTGTCTCCATGCAGGTCACAGTGGTGTGAACCAGCTCGGCGGTGTGTTTGTTAATGGCAGACCGCTGCCGGACTCCACCAGGCAGAAAATAGTTGAACTCGCACACAGCGGAGCTCGACCCTGCGACATCTCCAGGATCCTGCAGGTGACCACAACGCACTCCTCTCCGACCGGACACTGTGCAGTTAAAAAAAAGAAGAAAAAGAAAAGAGACAAAGAAAAAAAAAAACACTGGCTACAAACTATTAAAACCAAACAGAGCTCCAGGTTTTAAAGCGCAACAAAACAAAGGGTTGCAAGTCTTTAACAAATTGCTTCCGATAAAGCGCGAAGTGATGTGACTGCTTCTTATATTCAGAATAAATCTCTTGTTTAAAAAAAAGGAGAAGAAGAAATGCCTAATATACCATTCAAGGCATATTTTTTGTGTTTGTAGACCCATGATGAAGTCCAAGTGCTGGACAGTGAAAAGGTGATAATTATTTGACGCCATCATAGAAATTCCGTTCACTAGTCGTAAATAATGTATGTGAATTCTGTCTTTTGTTTTCCATCCAGGTGTCAAACGGCTGCGTGAGCAAGATCCTGGGCAGATACTATGAGACGGGCTCCATCAGACCCAGGGCGATAGGAGGCAGCAAACCCAGGGTCGCCACTCCGGAGGTGGTCGCCAAAATCGCGCAGTACAAGCGGGAGTGTCCGTCTATCTTTGCGTGGGAGATCCGTGACAGACTCCTGTCGGAGGGGATCTGCACCAACGACAATATACCCAGTGTAAGTGCATTGACTGCAAGTTATGTGCATGATTTAATTTGCCACATGAAGGGACTTTTTTCCCATGCACTGGAGGAAAAGGAGATGGGCACCCAAGCATTCACTCCCATTAAACACACTGCCATGCATGCGTCCCCATGTATCCCGCTGCAGACGCAGGAAATATGACACGCCTAAAAATGCAATTTCTTACGTGTTTTGCTACATCACTCGACGTCAGTTATTTTGGATTACTACCAATGATCTCTCGTCTTTTAGTGGAACCCATTAACCCAGACGGTCCACAGCCTCCATTTTGTGCAAACTTAACACACGAAATATGTGTGATATATTCTATATAAAATATTGTGCAATATTCAGCTGTGCATCCCCTGCAATTGTCTGCGGTATCTTCCTCTCGTTTTATATTTATATCACTTTTTTTAAAACTTACATTGTGTATATTGCTCGTGCAACAATGAATTTCCCCGCTGTGGGACTAATGAAGGAATAAACCTTGATCTTAAATCTATTTTCATCTCATCTTATTTTACCTCATCTTAAACATGTGAATCAGTTAACTTCATCAGTGCAGTGCAACTGTATTCTGATGGACACATCTTTATACACTGGGACTGTGTCGGAACGCAGTCGAGGAGAAGCGCAAGTGTGTGTCGTGTGGGGTCTGCGAGCGTGTGTGCCTATGAGAAATTTTGCCTAGCCCTGCTGTGTGTTTACGTGTGACACCTGTGTGTGTCGTGTGTGTGTTTGTGTGCGCGCGCGCGTGTGTATATGTACACAGACGCACAGCCTCCGCTCTCCCTTATCCTCACCTGGATCATATGTGATTTGTCATTCAGGTGTCATCGATAAACAGAGTCCTCCGCAACCTGGCGAGTGAAAAGCAACAGATGGGCGCAGATGGCATGTATGACAAGCTGAGGATGCTCAACGGTCAGACAGGAACCTGGGGGACCCGGCCCGGCTGGTACCCCGGGACATCGGTGCCAGGGCAGCCCAACCAAGGTGAGCCTCATTAGAGATAAAGACACCTTGACGCATGAGGGGGACAGGTGAATGGGAGATGCTAAATGGGCCGGTTCCTCCCAGCTCCTCCCACTCCCACTCCACTTTCGTATTACACCAGGGGCAGTTTGGGGGAGGAATCTTGAACAGGGATACTTGGACATGCAGGCTGCAGATAAGCGGACCTCCCCCAATTTGATTGCCATTAATTAATACCTGATGGGGAGATGACCTTCTAACACGAGGTGCAACTGGGAATTTCTGGGACTTCGTGGCCCAGGTTTGGGTTTTGGAGGGGTTGAGGTTGGGCTCAGGTCTGTCCCTTTTAAAAAACAATCCTGTCTGACAATCCTGCCTATCTGCCTTTCTGCATGCATGCGTGTGTGAACTCCTCAGAGGTCACCGGGAGCGGCCATGTTAGAATATGAATAGTTTTTACAGCAGTGTAATGGCCCCTGGTGCCCCGAACAAGACCCCCAATTAAGAACAGTCGATTATTGTCATTTATTTCAACTCAGCCTTTATTTATTAACCAGAACAATCAAAACTCCCCTTTACAAGACAGACACACACATTAAAATTTACATGAAACACCTCTAAATTATTCTGAGTAGTGATTTCAATTCAGTGAATGTGGACAATGCAGATAAATAACAAGTAATCATTGCAAGTGTGCAAATATAAAAACTCATCCCTATTGGTGCGAAAAAAAGTTAATTTTCTCACTTAATTTATAGAGAAAATAAATTGCGAATCGCGACTCCTTGTTTCCATTTGAAAGTAGAATTGAACTACACGAATAATGTCTTTGTGGATAAATACGCAGCAAATCTCGTTAGAATAGATAGATAGATAGATAGATAGATAGATAGATAGATAGATAGATAGATAGATAGATAGATAGATAGATAGATAGATAGATAGATAGATAGACAGATGGATAGATAGATAGATAGATAGATAGATAGATAGATAGATAGATAGATAGATAGATAGATAGATAGATAGATAGATAGATAGATAAATGGATAGATAGATGGAAGGAGGAAGCCGCAGGCCCAAACCTGCGGCCTGAATGCCTGCTCTGTCCAGGCCGTGGCTGTGCGTGACAGCGGCCTGTCCTTTCAGTGGAGGTGTCCGTCCAGCAGCCAGAGAGTCCACAGGAATGCGCTCCTTCACACGCAATGATTGCTTATGGGAACGGCCCCGCACTACGTGTAATTGCTCATTAGAGGCTGCCTTTGTGTGTGTGAGTGTATGTGTGTGTGTGTGTGGCGGGCATGCAGCAGCAGCAGCGTGGAGGAGACGCTACAAGCTCAGAAACATACTGCCTCAATGCAGCAAACTCCACTGTGTCTCCCCCATTGTGGCTTTCCACACTGCTACTGCTGCACCCGGCCGGGTCTGATCCGTGCGCAAGGAAGTGCTGGAATCCAGAGGCTGCGAATAAGAATTAGCATCTGTTTGAGGATGAGACACGTGGGTCTGTTATCAGCGAGCAGTAAAGCGGAAAGGCTCATATTAACATCCACAATCATTAACCTTACCCAGAAAAAAAAAACACCAACACACGGTTATATTGTTATTACTATTATTGCTATTACAATTATTATTAGTTTTATCATTATTATTATTATTACTACAGTAATTACACTAAAAACAATCCAATAATAATAATAATAATTATTATTATTATTACTATAATTTAAATAATAAAAAGTATTATTATTTCCTCACAAAGAATTATCAAGAAACATATGTTTTACTTTAGTTTGGAAAAGCAAGTTACGACACAATGACGAATAACAATTGTTAATACCAATGGATGAACGATAATAATTATCATTAATGGGAATTGTGACTGGTAGACCTATTATATTTAATTATTATTGTATTATATGACACATTTTCGTATTGTTGCACAATTTATCCCGATGGTGACAATACTACTGCCACTTCTACTGATTAAAATAAGAGTAGGCTACCACCACTGCCTCTGAAATAATTAGCCTAGGACAAAATATTATGAAATCATTTTAAGAAGCGATGGCGATAATGATACTATGAATGCGTCGTTGGCCTACGCTGGGCTTAATTCAAAGTACGCGGTGAAAGCAGTTGTCTCGGGGGAACGAAAATATGTTCAGCATGCGCCAGCCGACTGGGCAGATATAATGGTCAGATGGAGAGTGACAGGGCCCCGAGTAGAAGAACAAATCCGTCCACATAGAGGGGAATAAAACTCACCACCGATTCTCCCTTTTATGTCTTTCTCCTTGCTCCCTGTCTCCCTCTCTCTCTCTCCCTCTCTCTGGCTATATGGCTCCAAATCCCGTCTATAGGATTTAGTCTCTCACTTTCTCTTTCAGTTCTAAGCGGTTTCTCAAGAGTGTTTTGATCCGGTCTCAGCAGCTGAAAGGTGCCGCAATTGGTTCGGTATCTCCCTCTCTCTCTCTCTCCCTCTCTCCCTCTCTCTCTCTCTCTCTCTCTCTCTCTCTCGCTCTCCCTCACTCCCTCTTTCTCTCTCCCTCTCCCTCTCTCTCCTTTTTCTCTTTTTTTTTTTCCTGCTGCTGCTTTTCCGCCTCACTGGCTGAGACATCGTGATACTAAAGAATGAGTTTATTTCCCAGCGCTTTTATAAAGAAAACAAATCCCATCCCAGCGTCAGTGGGTCTGGCAGACGGATAATAGCTGCACATTCACTCCTTTTTATGGATTATCCGCAGTGAAGAAACAAATACGGTGGATACAAACTATTGGCCTGTAGAGGAACGCCGGGGAAATCGTCAAGAAACACGTCCCATCGGGTTTCCGACGGGCCAACACACACAGAAAATATATGTTCGGGACCTGCTGAAAGGCTTAGCCAAGTTATCTCGCAAAAAACCCCATTAAGTTTAATTTTTACGTGTCGTTTTTGACGCACACAAAATATAAAGACGCACAAAAGTTCTTTTTTTATTTCTTGCATACAAAATAGCAATTTGGTCAAATACAGTTGGCCAATTTACACAAAAAAATCCACATTTTCCAGTGTGAGGATGTGTGCTGGTCCTCCCTGATTGCTGTTACAGGGACACCTGTAACAACCTCTGTTACACACACACACACACACACACACACACACACACACACACACACACACACACACACAGACACGCTCTCATGCACACACACAGACACACTCTCATGCACGCACGACTAAAACAAAATGCAAAAAAAAACCCTTCTCATGCCTTCACATGCACATGCACACAGGTAAAACACAGACATTTTTGCTTGTTTGACACACATATGTGCACACCAGGAAAAATTAAAAACATCATGGCCTTTAAACACCCACACATACAAACACAGGAAAGCATAAATATGTATTTTCTGACATAAGCACACACCAGGTATAGGACAGATTTTTGGGGCCTCAAGCGCCTCACATTAAACACAGAGGCCTACGACCACACTCATGCACACACACACACACACACACATGCACCACACACATCAATGTGATATTAGATTAAATAAGCGCACCCCCGCTTAATTTCGCATTAACTCCTCGGTGTGATAATGATGTCCAACAACAGGACAGACATTAGGCGATAAGCCTCGCCCTGCAGCTGAAGGGGCAGTGAATAGATTGGCCTTATTTCGGTTGTTCAGGGGGTTGCATGCTCTCTCCTCACTCATTTGTTTCCAATTGAAGACAGAAATCCTGAGTGGCGTGGAGCTGGCCGGGGGACGTGATTAATGATGGTAGTGGATAAGGGTTAACACACTGGACTCAAAGCTCTGTTGACTGGGATCCTCGTGTGCACAATGGCACGGCACTATAGCCCGCGCGCCTCCAGAGAGAGAGGATCCTTTTGTCATCTCCTCCAATAGCCCCCCTCCCATATATTACACCCACCGAGGGCTCTCTGCTCGTCCCTGGCTGCGGCCATAGTTTAATGGTTTCCCTTACTCCTGGAGGCATTGTATCATTCTGAAAGGCGTCTTTTCCTATTCAAAAGTTGGTGGTCACCTCAATGGCTATACCAACGCCCATATGGGAACGACCATTGAGGCATTGCTGTGGCCTGGAAAAAAAAGGTGGGGGGGCTAGTGAGTTTGGGGTTTTAATACATTTCATAGGCCCTGAAAAGAGGCTCGCCACATCTTGTCACATTTCTCTTAACCTTTTGAGAACACACGGCATTGTTGGGGAGCGATAGGCTTTTCTCCCGCGCCACCATGTTTTTCCCACAATATTTTATAAACACTTTAAACTGTGAGGCCTGCTTCATATTGTCCCCTTTCACCGGGTCTGTAATCTGGGCTGGGGTGGGGGAGAGAGAAAGGAGAAATTGCAATCGTTCCCCCCCGATTTTGAAGGAAATCAACCATGATAGGGGCTTTAATTAATGATGCTTGTACAATTAGCCGCAGCCCGGTGCAACACAGGAGCCCAGAATTCATTATTCAATTAGCGTAATTGAATGTATATTTTCATTATATGGTCTCTCTTTGTGTCCGTGTAGATGGCTGCCAACAACAAGACGGCGCAGGAGAAAACACAAACTCCATCAGCTCGAACGGGGAGGACTCAGAGGAGACTCAGATGCGACTGCAGCTCAAGAGGAAACTTCAGAGAAACCGCACATCCTTCACGCAGGAGCAGATCGAAGCTCTGGAAAAAGGTGCAGAAATAATAGACATAGACATTTGGACCCGCCATGTCTTCACAAGGCTTCACTTTGGGACTTGGTTTACTAACTGTCGCAATTTCTTCCCTTACAGAATTTGAAAGAACTCATTATCCCGACGTTTTCGCCCGAGAGAGACTAGCAGCGAAAATTGACCTGCCCGAAGCGAGAATACAAGTGAGTGATCCCAGCTTTTTCTCTTTTTGCCAGCATGATTTGACATTTTTTTGGAAAAATAAGAAGGTTTCCTACCAAGTGGCACGACTAAAGGGACGCTGTGATTTCTAGGTATGGTTCTCAAACAGAAGAGCGAAGTGGAGGCGAGAGGAGAAGCTGCGGAACCAACGCCGTCAGGCCAACAACTCCTCCAGCCACATCCCCATCAGCAGCAGCTTCAGCACCAGCGTCTACCAGGCCATCCCACAACCCACCACACCGGGTAAGTCACGCACACCACACTGGACCACCATACCGGGTCGGTCCAACAATCTGTATGTCCAGTGAAGGCATATTGTATTGTGTTCTATTCTATTTACTTCACCACCTCATAGATTAGGCGCTCCACATTATGTAAGTCAACAACATTGGTTAGGTCCAAGTCATGCGGTAGGTCCAAAACTGTAAAAGTAGGAGAGTAAAAACTGGTAACTGAGATGTATGTGTAAGAGCTTTACTTTACAAAGATTCATAGTCTTGGGGCTATACACTGGCTTTGAGTTTGGGATTGAAACTTGACTTATCAATGAAGACACGAGTTTGTGTTGGCAGGTAGCTTGGTTTTATTTGTAGGTGTCAGCTGGCCATGAATTTTGTGTGTAAATACAATATACATTACGTAGTGAGTCGGCTGTGGAGCTGTTCTGGAGTTATAATTGTGATAACGTGGGTTGGAGCCAGGCCCCTCGTGTGAACTATTACTAAATATTACTGTGTGTGCACAGCCGGCGGATTAATACAGAAAGGGGGAGCGAGGCCTCCACGGCGGTGCGCTCTAGTTCACACGGAGAAGCTCCGGTGGTTTCCTTTGTGATGGATGATTGAGCAGAACTTCTCAGCTGACTCTCTGCCTAATTACACCGGCAGAGCTTGAGCCCACAAGTCAATCACCTGAGCCTGTCCGGTCGCGACGGCCCCCATCAAACGGGGTCTTTAACCACGCTCTCCCTTCTCTTCCACAGTGTCCTTCACCTCGGGGTCAATGCTGGGTAGACCGGACTCTGCGCTCACAAACACCTACAGTGCGCTGCCCCCCATGCCCAGCTTCACCATGGCGAACAATCTACCTATGCAAGTAAGTAACAAGTCACCGTTACTGTCGACACCTAAACCTTGTGATGGCCGATGAGATTGTAAGAGTGGATTTTAAGTCTAATCGGGACTGAAGCCAGAAACTTTTCTTCCTCTTATTGTTGATTAAATTGTTGACTTGAGCTGGAATGAGAAAGAAAGTCAGCACAACCCTGGAAATATTTATTTAAATAGTTAACAACATCCTCCCAAAAACAAACCCACTCACCGTACGCATGATATTATAGTATATGTTTTAGATTTGGTGACTTTTTGCGAATAAGCTGAAACACGACATCTTTTCGGACTTCATGGATTTTGACTATTTAGCTGCCAAATCTGCACAGCAGATCTTAGATGCACATACACACCCACAAAATTGTGAGCTCAATGGAAAAAAAAGACTAACTTCAACAGACTTAGCAGGGCTGGAGTCATCATAAAATTAGAATCATAAAATTAGGGACATGAGGGTCTTGACCTAAAAAGTCAACCTAAACTGAACACTGCACGTTGCATAAAATTGAAGAAAATAAAAAAAGAGACGACAGAATTTGTCCAGTGCAGCCATGTAGGTGTGAATCATCAGTGTGAGACTGGTGATGTAACCAAACTAAAGATACCTTTAGGAAATCCTTGCAACACTTTAGCTCATCCTGAGGATAAAACCTGAGTCTGATTGCAAAACCATTTCAGTGCTGCAGGGTTTGTGTTGATGAAACGAGTGAGAGCGATCGGTCCCAGGACTTCTTTGAACCCAACTGATATGACTTTGCTCTCCTTTGTGAATCCATATAAGCTCGCTCGATGCTGCTCGTAGTCTTAATTTGCTTCCCTCTGTTGAGCGCCTGAACCCAGGATTTCTGTTTATGGCTCTAATTCACACCTGGCCAAACAAACTGAAAAAAGCCTCCTCTCTTCAATCATGACCCTTAAAGACGTTTCTCAGAGAATCAGAACTATCGTGATCGTAGCGAATGAAAGCGACCGAGCTCTGCCTGTGAAGACCTGTTAGTATTACAGAGTGCGACTGTGGTGGTGGCCAAGCTAATGGAACGTTCTCTCCCCATCTATAGCCCAGCCAGACCTCCTCTTATTCCTGCATGCTGCCTACCAGTCCGCCTGTGAACGGGCGGAGCTACGACACATACACGCCCCCTCATATGCAGGCACATATGAACAGCCAATCAATGACCACTTCTGGTACCACCTCAACAGGTAGGCAGAAAGTTCATTGTTTACCGCCGTGCTTGGGAATCAATCGCTCCGTAAATAAATTTGACCTTAAGCCTGGCAATCTGTGAGCTCTCTGAAATATCTGCCACCTCTCCTGTAATTTCGGGGGTACTACATAGCCATCTTTACTTCATGATCTGTTGCTTTCCTTTTTTGCTCTCTCTCTTTTTTTTAATGTCCATGCGGTGGTTTTAAACTGTCTGCGGATCAATACATCACACGTCCCTTTCCTCCCGCTTCCAGCTGCATGAACGGAGCTCATTTCATCGCCGCTTTAACGCCATCATGTCAATCCCACTCCTCCGGCCCATAGTTTAGTTCCGCCCCATTAGGGTGCTGTTACTGAGAGCCATATATACTGGTTATAGTCATGAAGAGTTAATCATGCATAACCACATTTCCTCTGTACTAAATTGCTAATTAATTTGATTCATTTGCTGTTGTACTCTCCCCGTTGAAATGCCATTGCCAAAACCTCAATTTATCGAGCTCGCGAGCCTTTTACTGTGCAACCATGTGCAGAGCATTGTGACTCATTGCAGCCCCACTGCTTGTCTACCTATTTGCAGCGTTTAACGCACAGTGTTCAGTGCTACGGGGCTAACTAGTGTTAGCTGTCACACTAACTGTGCATGGTGCATCCACTCATCTAATTTCGCATGTTGGCTTCTGGGTGTGGGTTCGTCTTTGCATGTGTCCTTTTTTTTCTTTTTCTTTTCACATTTAGTTTTTTTTGCTCAACTGACGTCTCTCGTTTCTTGTCTCTGCAGGACTCATCTCTCCTGGAGTGTCTGTCCCTGTCCAAGTCCCAGGGAGCGAGCCTGACATGTCTCAGTACTGGTCAAGACTACAGTAGAGAGAAGAGCTACTTCACCCTGTAACCACCCACTCCACCATCGCCCTCCGGCAGTGCTCCTCACACATACACGGCACAGGAGAGGAGAGAAGGCGAGAGAGGGTTGAGAAGAGGCAAAGGACGGGAGAGGAGAGGAGGAAAGAAGAAAAGAAAGAACGAGACTCTGGGAGAGCCTTGGGACGTCTGGGCTTTGTTTTTCCAGTGGGACTGCGTGCTGTTCTGTAGCTCTAGGCACATTCAAGGGAGGACTTGGAAGAGAGAACAACGATGGAAAGACAGAAAAAAAAATGGACCTCTGTAAAGTGCCCGGTGTTAAATTTTTATGGAACAAAAACTTATCTGTTTTTTTTTTCTATTTCCAACTTCAGTCATTGTTTCCTTTTTTTCTCTGGTGTGTTAGTAAATGGCCATTTGTATGTTAATATGAAAAACCAAGATCAAGTACTGATAGATGGACTGCTAGAAAACCATGTTGGTCTTGCGTTTGTTTGAGAGAGGAGAACCCGAGAGATTCTGCCATGACTATCTTTTTAATCTGCTTATATCGAGACTTTCTACCAGCCTTTGCATGGTCTGCGGACGCTGTTGCATATCATTAAAGACGAAAAAGCTGGAGGGAAGACTCTTACTGTGTCAAAAAAAAGAAGAGAAAAACAAGCAAACTATTTATTGGTCTTATTTCTTACGAATGGATATTTAGCGGAGGAAACTCAAACTCGATCCACCCACTGAGGCTGTGGTCTTGACTCCTCTGACACGGGCCTGCAGTCGCTGGCCTATTAAACACGGATGACTATCAGCAGCTCAAAGTGTGCAAAGACGGTGCGGCGTGCAACACAACTTGGACCTCTTGCTTCGGTGGTTGGATTGACTCTAGATTACCACGAAGAACATTAAATGTGGAAAACAGGTATAAAAGAAAACCTGTAGTCTGTAAATGGTAGACTGCGTCTTCGATATAATCCAGTTTGTTTATGTCAAAATGTAAAGTACTTGTCTTCCCTAGAAATCTTCCAGAAAGATTTCTCCAATAAAAGTTGATTTCATTTATATCCCCGAGAATATTCTATAAATGTTCCATGCATCATAAAATACATTTCTTTAGGGTCAGGTACAATTTGTCTCTTAGGTATAGTTGTATTATAGTGTCCTATGGTCAAAAAAATTTGTGCAACTAGAAATATTTAATTCCTATAATTATGATTAAACATTGCTTGACAGAGTTTTAAACTTAAGTGTTTGGCAGTTGTTTACAAGTACATATCAGATTTAATCATTGTTGATTGTAAAACAGACCAAAGCCTTTGTATTTCATCTAGTACACAGTGTTTTTTTTAAAGATATTAGTCTTGTGTTGCAAAATTTTGTAAACACTTTCTGTTCGATTACATTGGCTTCGAGTTTGTGAGACTGCAGTCGAACCCCGCAGTCCTTATTTATAATTGAAGACCATGGGAGGGTTTTTCTAGCATCATCTGTCATACTCTTTTGAGTTTTGCATTTTTATTTCAGTGTGTACGTAAAAACATTGACACACACTGGGTTTACGTCTGAGCAATGCTTCTGAGATAAAACGTCTACACGCTGTCTCTTAAATATTTCAATTTAATTTTATTTAAAATGGAGCTTTCTAAATGTATTTTGTGAAAACTATAAAACATTTTGTACAGTAAAATTGTGTCTTAAAGAAAGCCTTTTTGCCTGTTCAATGCTGTGTCTTATGCAGTTTGATCTTTCCTAAAAAAAAAAAGAGAGAAAATAATAATAATAATGCATCGTAGCTGCGAATCTCAACAAATCTAATGCTGACAAATTCCAGAACAAGGGCCTGTAATGCACACACAACACCTCTAATTCCCACCGAACAAAGGTGTCCACAATAACAAACCTCTCTTGATGTACGGGGCTGAACCAAGTCGACACAGACCACACAGCACAACGCCACCGCACAATGAGAAAGGTCAAGCAATTCACTATCACCGGCTCTTGTTGTAGCAGAGTTACGACGGTATGAAAAAAAAAAATACAGAACCAATGAGGAGGAGGAGGGAGCAGAGAGTAGAGGGAAAAAAAGTCATGGAATAAAGCAGTCAGTGCCTAGAGCGAGGCAAAGGAGCGATTGTGTGGCAGAGTGAGTTATTTTGCTTCACTTGCTGCCTCAGCGGGGGTGTGTGTGTGTGTGTGTGTGTGTGTGTGTGTGTGTGTGTGTGTGTGTGTGTGGATTTGAGGGGGTGTGTTAGAGAGAGAGAAAGAGAGAGAGAGCATCTAAAAGGAAAGGATGTCCAAGAGAGAGTGAGGTCAGGTACCATTCACACAGCATGCATCACCACCACATATCTAAAATTGATTAATGGCATTTACACATCCCACTCAATATTTAATAGCCCAATCAGAACTTTGAGGATTGGAGGTTAATCAAATTTTTCTTCTTCTGAGTCCAATGCAATATCTCTATTCATTTAATCCAGTTTATCAAGCAGATGCTGCTGTTTTGCGCTGGGAGAGGGGGAGGAGAGAACAGGTTAGGTGACTGCGTCCAGGACTGAAGAGGAACATTAATAATTACAGAGGGAGAATGAAAGAGAGATTCAACATGCAAGAAAGACTGCAATTAGCGTAACTCTAAATAATACACAGCTTCAGGATAAAAAGGTTCAAATGTAATTCTTGCTCAGAAACCAGTCAGGCAATCTAAGTTTTTGCAAGAAAGTTCAAGTAAACTTTATTTTCCTTTGGCTTTTTTTTAACAAGGCATGACTGTTCTGCCCCGGCAGTCTGAGCCTGAACCTCCACAGTTGCTTACATTTATAGTTTAATTGTGTGCTCTCAGTCGATAGCAGTCTTAGTTTGTGTGTCGTGTAAACTGCATTTGGCATCGGTGCGGCGTGACCCCATTATTAAATCTTTAATGCAACATGTTTGCAGACAGATGTGCTTTATTATTGACAGGGGGCCGTCACGTGGTGAATATCTACTGTCCCACATTGTGCTACTTGAAAAGTGCTGCAATGCGATGGCCATTCAGCAACAGAAGCCACAAGACCTGAGTGAAAGCCACTGCGGGGACACAACTATGGCTTCTGTTGGGAATCAATAGGACGTGAGTGGCAGCTGCCAAAGACACGATTATAAAAGCGTTTTCTCTTTCCCCTCTCTCTCTCTCTCTCTCTCTCTCTCTCTCTCTCTCTTTCCATTTACTAAAGGCTCAGAAAAGCTTTCAAGATGTAGGTCCTCTGAACTGTGCCAGCAGCAGGGAGTGTTCAGCCAGTGTGTTAACTTTGATAAAAATGTTTAGCAAAAACATTAAAGAAAACTGAAATGTACTTTACACCTCAGCTTTAAATACTCCTTGAGCACCAATGAATAGAATAAAACTAACATAAACCACTGTCAGTTTTCGATATTGCAAGTACTAAGCTTCTTTGACGGTGAGAGGACATAATCGGTTACAATCCTTTAAAAATGCTAACCTGACTGTCAGATTCCAGTCACTGTGTTGTTGTTGTGTTCGGAGCTAAATTAATGGACCAGAATCACTTATTCATACTAATTACATTCTGTAAGCATGTGCAGCCAGTCACGACACAGCGTTGACTCATTGGCTTGTTTATCAAGCGTAGGAATGGGTGCAAATTCGGGTGCAAAAATCGCACACTGCACTGCAAATCCACGCGTAGATTTGAAATGATCACACTCGAGGTTTGATCAGGTGTGAGATACGGTTGTGCTGGAAGTGCTCACGTCCAGATTAATAAAAGCCAAAGTTCACCCGCAAATGCCTAATGAACAGTGGTAATTGTGTGCAAATAACATTAATTTGGCATTCACATTGACGGATAAACGGACGGATAGTCGCAATTGAATTATAAAGATTCATGTCAATCGGGCAAAATGGGCACAGCCCCCAACAGTGTTTGTGGTGAACGTGCACAAAGATGACCCTCAGATGAACGTGAGGAACGAGAGACGTCGACCTACTTGTCTGTAACACCTGGGAGCCCTCGGTCTTCGCAAACACACTCAGGAGAAACTGACACTGAAAAATGTTGTTGATGGCTCTGAAAGATCTAAAAATAATCAAGACGCAAGTGGAGTCGGCGCCGAGACATGGCGAGTGTGCGCAGAAGTGTGGCAACATAAACAAGAGCCAAACTCAATCTGTTGCATTTTAATCCACCTCAAAAGTGTACCCTGAATATGTCGGCTCTTTGACAACAACGACTTGGAAAACGGTTTTTATCTTGACAACACAAGCTCTCGCTCACCTGTATAAGTGACCTGCGTGTGTCATCTCTCCCTCTCTCTCCCTCGCGCGCCCGATGTACGAGTGCTCCAGTCATGCGTGAAACTGTCAGGTAACACTACCCTCTCCCAACACGTGCTGCAGATGGTTACCAATACTGCCAGTTTTTGCGGGCGAAAATATTCAAACTGGCATCGGCGGCGGACGGAGAAAAACAAAAATGAAACATTTAATTTTTCATGTTGTTTTTTTTCCTCCCGTTTCTCCGTGTCACCGTTTGACCTAATTTGTTCTTTTGGGCTTGTCGTGGCAGAGCAGCTCATCCAGCAAACATGCCTGATGAGGTGTGAAGCCTGCGCCCAAATCCAGCTCCGCTCCTTCCCGCTGCCCACATTCCTGCTCCGCTCTCCGGCTTACTGGAGGTGGACGTCAGTCACCGGCGCCGTCCCAGGGTCAGGCGGAGGCATCCCGCCACTCGAACCTGGAACCGGCCATGCAGACCGCCGACCAGCCAGTCGTGACGCGCCTGCAGTGGATCCCCTCGCAACTTTCCCCGCACAGCTGCTGCCGAGACGCAGTAAAGCTAAAGATTCATCCTGCGCTATATTCTCATTTAGCCGAACAGAAGAATGTGTTGTAAAAGAAATGTACCAGCAATGTACCTGGCAACTTTATTTGCAGGCCTGAAGTTTTGGGGGAACGCAATTAAGTCCACGAAGTCTTGAAGTATTTATATAAAGATTCGTTCGATGTGATCACATTGTGTTTGTGCATTTCAGGTCGCCTGTTGTTTGACTCAGCAAAACTACAGGATTAAGTACAGAAGACATCTGTCAAATTCCTGCATGGCACAAGAGATGTATGGAGACAGGAACGCATTGTGCTGTTTCTTGAGGAGCAGCCATTTTTTTCAGGGGTTTATTTAACATATCCTTTTTCATCCACCGGGTACCTGACATACACAAATGCCATGTGATCAAAAACTTTGATAAGTACACAGAACAAACCTGATTAACATATCTAATTTGTAATTTTTTCTTTTTTTAAATTCTAGGGAGACTTTATGGACACTGTAATACTTGCAGAGACTGAGTGTCAACAAAATAAATGAAGTTAAATCATCACTCGACAGTTAACAGTCACTGACAGATATCCATTTATTTAATACAAATTTTTCTGTCAACGACATAAAAAGTTGCGCAAATGTCAATTGTCCGTGGTCACAATGTTTGCGTATGAAAGCAGACATGCAGGATGGAAGGTGTCCATTATGAGAGGAGCTCCTGTGGATGTTTAGATCTTCACCCCTGGCAGGGGCAGTTGGCAGGTGGTAATGGCTGGCAGGGTTATTGCGCTTGACATGACGTGGGCGAGGGGAAAAACCTGGTCGCCGTGGAAGAGAAAAAAAGAAAAGAAAAGAAGAGAAAAGAGGACAACGCCGCGGCGTCCCAGGTGCCGGGCTGGCCCGTGGCGACTGTGTGGGAGCTCTAGAAGTCCAGGTGTTTGTTGCCGGAAGTGGCTGAGCCACAGGCTGAGGCCACGGCGGACGTCGCTGCTGCCAGCTCGCCCCTGCTCACACGACTCACCGTCTCAGACAGGTCTGGAGGCAGATGTAGTCTCTGCAGAGAGAGAAGAGAGGGAGGGAGGAAGGGAGGGAGGGAGGGAGAGAGAGACGGGAGGAGGAGGGGGGGGGTATGTTAGCTGGGCCTGCGTGGAGAGAGGAAAGAAAGCGCTGCGGTGGATCAGCATACAGTAGATGGTACACTTCAGTGATGTTTATTCACAGAGAGCCATGTTGGGTTGAAATTGCATTAGATGCTTCAGCACTTCCTCAGCCCTGGCAGCGAGGAGTAAACCTGCCAGCGTGCTGCTAAATGCTTCAGAGAGCTTCAGGTCTGTTACAGCTCACGGGGAATATGTGTTTGTGTGTGTGCACGCGCGAGTCTGAGGTAGGGGTGTTTTGGGAAGTTGTGAATTGGACACAACAGCGAGCCGTTGTCAAGGGGAACCCTAGGTCTGCTTGTGAAACGAGAGCACGTTTGCGACTTCTGTGTGTTAATTAGTGTTTCCAACTCTGAAGTTCGACTAATGCCGGAGTTAAGGGTGTTTTAGCCGTCCCGTAGCAAAGCTTATCTGTGGAGCAGCCCTGTGCCAACTCAAAGCACAAAGACGCTGAGAGGTTAATGAGGGCCACTCATGTAAAGCCCCCTAACACCAACACGCTAACCGCTGTAAAGCTGAAGAGGGCCTACGCCACTCTGCTCTCTCCACCGGCCGCAAGAAAGGGAGCTCAGAGAGTGCTCCGCGAACAAAGTGCTGAGGAGGTGCTGAGAGCGTGAGAGGAGGTGAAGTATCTCCAGAGTCAAGTGTGTGCCCGACAATGGTGCTGAGTGGCGCGTTGCTCGAGTGCCTATCGAGGAAGTTAAATCAGAATACAGGCATCCCGGGCTCAAGAGACCTTAAACCCTGTAATTTGTCCCTGAAAGAATCTGCCATGACATCTGAAACCCACTGGTCAAAGCCTGCGCCCCAATCCCCCCCCCCCCCCCCCCCCCCAGCCCCACCTCTCCCCCCAGCCCTCTAAACGCCCCCGCTGCCCCACCACATCCTCACCCCCTCCAGCCATGCAGCTTTGGGAGAGCCCCTCCACTCCCACAGATACTTATCTTTTTCTTAATGACTAGGTGTTTGGGTACAGGGTTTAACAGCGTCATTACTAAGAGATAATGCAGGACTACGCAACACTCATTACCCCTCTAGGGTAGACCACTTCCTAACTTTGCTTAATACTGTTTTTTTTCCCCGAGTACATTTAGCAAAGACCTGAATCTGCACCGCAACGTGTGTTAAAATCTCAATGACCAGGTCTGATAAATAAATCTCTGTGCTCTCGCTGCTGTGGGTCAGACGCCCGTCATGCTCTCTGTTCAACACATGGCTTTTGTGTGTGTGTGTGTGTGTGTGTGTGTGTGTGTGTGTGTGTGTGTGGCTCAGACAACTGTTTGTCTGGCAAGTGGAGGAAACAAGAGGAGCAGCCTCGGCAGCCCTGCAGATTATCTGGGGCAGGTGAGCTCTGAGACATTGTGAAGGACCTATAATTTAATGTAAGATGGTAAAGGTAAGGTTACAAAGGACTTATGGAGGCATGGCTGGAAGATTCCCACCAGGAGAGGAGACAGGAGATTCAAACTCTTGTGACACCGCAAGAAGAGTTATTATGCTGCTGGAAGCACGCATGATGAATTCATTAAACTTCTCTCCGTAAGCAAACCTCTTGCTCTCTCTCGCTCTCCTGCTCGCTCTCTCTCTCTCTCTCTCTCTCGTTCACCTAACATCCATGCAAACTCGTATTGGCCTTGAGGGGGCCAACAGAAGCTCCGCTCGGCTCCCACCCCTGCCAAACCTCACCTGCGTAACCTTTCGTGTCTTCAGCTCACTCGAGTGTGATTGAAAAAGAAAAACAATGCATTGATCAAGCCTGGACTCAGTCCTGCTTAGCGCACTGCAGCGGAAACACGGTAGAGAGAGGGGCGGGAGAGGGAAAAAAAAAATCAATCACATATACATCATCCTCAGTGGGTGAGTTAAAAAAAAAAAAGACATCACACCGTTGTCTGGCTGTCACGCACCCACGGGCCTGGCTACACCGTGCCCGTTTGGCTCTGGGCTCCACGAACCCACTGAGCATGTGCAGAGCGAAGGTCAAAGCAATCCAGAAGTGCAGCTCCGCTCTTGTAACCTTTGAGTTCAGGGGCAGATGAGAACAATCAATGGTAACATCAAAGTTGGAGGGAGGAGCAGACAAAACCAATCGATCCGTTTGACACACACAGAGGGAAAAGAGGGCCTGGTAACAGTCAACAAGCGCACCGCACATCAGCGACAGCCGATATTAGAGCTGTTATTGGTTATTAGGGCCACAACAACCTGAGTTATCTTTGCTCCTGGTCCACACCAACGTGTTTCACATCACAGCCAATCGAAACGAAACGGAGGAGGACAATCCGACCAAGACTTTCACTCACATTTTACAATAATAATCCTGGATGTGGCGTGAGTGTGGCACCATCAGCATGGCGTACCGCTGGCCGGCCGTGAGGGCGCCACGAACATTTGCATTGACACCAAATGAATGGAGGTCAGCGTCGGACTCAGACGGACATAACCAGGGAGGCTCCGAGTCTGCTTCCCTACGACCTGCACACTCCATGATGTAAACAAGGACATCCGGAAAACCCTCAGAGGCATAGTGGGGTGTATGTGGTGTGAAGTCTTTCTCTGCTGCCTAGCAACCTTCACGAGGGTGGAGGAAAAAAAGAAAAAAAAAGGAGGGTGGGTTGGGGGGGGTAGGGGGTGGGGGGTGTTGGATGGGAGTGGACGGCGGGAAAATAGACCATTGGTTGTGATGGATGGGGTGGTGGGGGGGGGCGAAAATGGATGTGTGCCATGATGTTAGCGCCGGGTATGTGTGTGTTAGAGCTGTGATGTCAGTGTTCCCTCCCTGGTGGCGGGCAGGGGTAAAGGTCCGTGGTTCAGCTCGGCTCCACAGCCAGAGGGGCTGGGGCCACGCTGGCAACAGGGTGAGGGGTGACAAAGCTCCAAACGAGCGCTAAGCACTTGAAATGAGCCCTCGGGGCTGGCCCTCAGACTAGCTTTGGCTAAGAGGGTTACTAATATCACCCCACAATGGACAATTCCCTTTGGCTTACTAAACACCCCAAAGACCCGCTTCTTAAGGAATACGGCGTTTCCTGCTGCTCGCAACTGGCCGTCCTCACTCTCCGCACACAACGGAGGTCGCTTGCGGGCACTACATCGAGATTTCGAGACACCAAGTGACGGTTTTTGCAGCTTTCTTTTCGTAACGGTTTCGTTTCGCGTATTAAATGTTACGTAACATTATAATATCCGACGATTCAAAAAGCAGAAACCTCTCCAGCTTAACCGGGACCGGCTCGCACAAAGCAGCACCATCAAAGGCATTCCACTGGTGGTAACGGCTTGCTAATGACTGGAGTATTAGGTGCTAATTTAACGAGTCATTTCTTCTATAGGGTTTTAGCCACACTTTTAAATGGCCCGTGTCACTGTACAGCTTAGAACTATGGGAAACCCAACACCTTGTTGGAACACATGACGACCGGTCTGGCTGTTCCAATCAGATTAGCTGATGCTGGAACGTGCTCATGGAAATGACATGATATTTACCATAAACACCTACTTAGCACGATCATTGTTCTAATTTGGTCGGCCCATTATAAGCTCAGTTAAGTCAGTGAAACGAGAGGAAGTCAACACTGTAACGCGAGGCTGACGTCCTCAGACTCACAGATGAAATGTCAACTGAGCGGTACGGTGACACGCTGTCATGCACGAGGAAGCAATTTTACCCGGTGCACCGATGCCGCACAGGAGAGAAATATTCGCAGTAACATAGTTTAAATGGATTTTTTGCCAGAAGTCCGAGATATAAGAACAGTGGTCATATTACAGCCGATACCTTTTGCCAATCCCATTTCCCTGAGCAGCACGGCCACAGTGCAACGGCTGTAAACTAATGCGGACGTCTGTCCGTGACACCAGGTCAATGTTCCCCTATTTGCCGTCCTATTTCTACAACCAGCCAAGGGTCAAAATGGTAGCGGGATGAAATTGGTAGAAATTTCCCAGACTTGCTGGTCTATCCAGTCACTAAACCAAGCTAATTCACCTCCCGGTGCTGTAATCCCTCACGCCTCTAAAGTTACACTGCATTGTGTGGGAAATCATTTGCTGGACCTATAGGAATGGGTGGTGACTTCAGGACAGCAAAACCCCACATAATAAGGTGATGTGCGTTGCTATTGGAGAGGCAAACTGTCATCACATTTAGGCCGGAGAATTCAGACAACTTCCTCCATTTTGCCAGAAAAAAAAACAAAACAAAAAAAACATGCAGAAACAACTCAGCATAAATCCCATCACTGGTAATTCAAGCCCAGCTGCAACTAACAAAAGCTGAGAAGAAGCTCTTCCTTCCTCTTTCTTTTGTTGTAACAAAGAATGCAACACGATCCCTGACCTTGCCCTTCGAATAACCTGTTGATGAGGGAAGCTTGTCAGTTTTAGAGAAAATCTTTATGGGAATAATCTCCCTCACTGTGTCTCGGTCATTATAATCATCACCGATAAATAAATGTCAATACATCTATCATTGTCAGGGACTTTTGGACATTCTACCTGCAGGGTTGGTACTTTTCAAGTTTGCAATGAAGAGACGTAAATGTACTCTCTCCAGAAGTCCAAAAGTATAAAAAACTGTAAAACAAAAATTGTCATACAATATATGTACAGAGGGGGAAAATTTGCAAATGTGTAGCATACATTTATACAACATGAGAACCAATGTTTCACGAGCAAAAACAGTAGCATAAACCAATATGAGGGGCTGGGGGAGGAGACAATCGAATGTTAGTAACAATGGAGCCCATCTCAAATTTCTTTTTGTTAATTGGGTGTCGGTCACCTGTTCACCATGTCACCTGCTGCTTGATCCAGGATAATCTGAGAGGCAGGCATCCAGACATTCAGGAGGACTGACAGACAGACAGATACAGACACTGGCTCCTCATCTCTTCTGCTTCACGGCTAATGCATCTGACAGAGTAGGCACCAGGCAGGCAGAAGGATGAGTAAGCATTCTGGGTGTAATTATATTCCCAAACACTGGGAGAATGGGACGAGACTTATAACTGACTGAATTTCATTAAAGAGGAGCGTGTCCACACAGGAAATTGATTAGCTGACAATATTTCAGGGTTTTTTAATACCTAACGGAATGTTTATTGCTGTTGTCTTGAATAGCCAGCTCCTCACTTACCCTTCACGCTCCACGGCCCGATGTAAAACAGCATCTGATAGTATCTGTCATGTTACCAAACATGACATGCTTGGGAATCAGTTTGCTCGGCGATGCTTCTGAATAACCAAATGGACAAACGAGGGGCCAAAGTGTAACTGTGCCGTAACGCAACAACTTGACTTGTTATCTCCGTCGTCATCATCTTCGGCTGAACCCTCCTCTGGGGGGCCCCTGCTCGGGCCTGTCAAGAGCTTTGACAGCGGAAGCAGCGTGGGGCCATTTTGTCTCTTTTCAGTTTGGTTTTGTTTCTCTTTGGAGGGCAGTGTTGGTATGGACCGTGGGCGTTGTGGGGCGAGGGGGCGAGGGCACGTTGACCCTTGTGGTGGAGGGTGGATAGGGAGGGGTTTAGTTGGTGTTATGGACTTGGGCACAGCCAGAGTGTGCTGCTCTGCCCCTGGAGTGACATGGTGCCTGGGGAGAAAGAGAGGGGAATATAGGGCGTAGAGTACAAACATGTCTAAGTGCTGCCTTCACTACCGATAGGCCCATAGCAAAGAACGCGCCTGCATGGGTTATGACAGCATATCTAGGGGACCTCTTGTAGCCTCCACCCCTCAAACACACATTTTACTCCTCAAACCATGAGTCTGATATAAACGTCCTCAGGTCAAAACACCACTGACACTTTTGGTAAGAGCAGGTTTTTAGATGCCCTGCTATAACAATCACACTTTGATGATTGTTATCTAGACCCTTTTTTAACCCTAGAAGCCTGCGGAGCAAAGCAACCTATTTCTTCATTATGACAACATTTTTAGGCCACTATGTGGCTTTATGTTTCAGTAGAATAACTGTACCGCAGCACAGAAAATCATGAGAGAGCAACTATAAAATGCAACTAGAATTATATTGAAAATATACAAAATTCACTTGCACAATGACTTGCAGAGGGGCCAATGAAAAGACTGTCTCATA
This sequence comes from Karalla daura, assembly GCA_029224185.1. Classification (NCBI taxonomy): domain Eukaryota; kingdom Metazoa; phylum Chordata; class Actinopteri; order Chaetodontiformes; family Leiognathidae; genus Karalla; species Karalla daura. The sequence continues at coordinate 21,115,146 of CM055190.1, forward strand.
TACTTAAAATATGAAGCTGTACAAGCCAGCCCAGGGCTTGCCTTGACAAAGAGATTGAAACCGGCTAATCTGGCTCTGTCCAGACGAAACAAAATCTGTAGGCTGAGATTTAAAGCTTGCAAGATAATGCATTTTCTTACGTTTCCTTATTAACCACAAAAAATATTTTGCAGAAAAAAAAACAGAGTCTCCATTGGAATAAAAGTAGAGACATAAAACGAATAACCTTATTTCCAAAAATGCCCTGCCTCTGTCACCACTTCAGTCACCAAAAAATAAAAGCCAGAAAATTACCACAGAATTTTTATAATGTATTATGCATGGTTTCCTCAGTGTAGCATTCAGTCCTCAAGTGCATACAACCATGTACAAAAACAGACAGACACACACAGCCACTTGCCTATGCATGTGTCACACAGAGGTATTTACAACAAGAGCGCACAAAGCCGTCTACCAGCTTCTGCTAGATTCATGAAAACCAACCTTCCCCCGAAAACAGAAAACCCTCTTTCTCCCTCGACATTGGCGACGAGGTGGGGTTCATGCAGTTTACAGGCGTAACGTTCGGCAAAGCGAAAAGGTCGTCTGGAGGTTACTGTGTCAACCTGGGTAGGTGGCTGACCCCTTGGGAGGGGTGGGCACAACCACACAGTCTGTGGTGTAGTCTGTTGTTGTGCCAGCAGTAGACCGGGATGGTAAAGAGCAAATCAGACCAGCTGCTTTCTACTACTTGTCCTGGGCAGTTCTTTGTAACCCTTGTAAAGAGGAGCCATGCGCTTCCTACAGGAGTGCCACAATGAGTGGCGCCAAATGCTATCTACAATAGCAATAAAGCCACCAGAGTAACAGGATGCAGGTACCTTGTGTTTTGCCCAAAGAGCATTGGAATGGACATGGGACCTCTTGGGGTGTCCTGCACTGTCTGGCACCTTTGGGTCCTTTGGGTGGTAGGTTGGGCGCCTCTGTGGGCTCCTTCTTGCACATTTTATGGAGGCTTGAGCATGATTAGTTTTAGAGACCGTGACCAAATCCTTAGGCTCTTTGTTGGGATCCCGAGAGGTCTCTTTTTTTGTGCAGAGCAGGAAATTCACTTACTTGAACTCCAATATTTGAGTGGATGGTATGCATTGAAAGTAAAATGTCCCAGCAGGTAATTGCAGTGTAATGACATGATCAATGTCACTCACTCCATTTGTTGTGAGAACACTTAAGAAAGGTGTGTGCATCTTAATTATCTATGAGGCCACTGAGCGAGACTGTGTGCTCATGTGTTTGTAATACTTCTGATGTCTTTGTGGTTGCATGTATGCGTGAGAGTGTGTATGTTTGTGTGCATCCGTGTCTGTTAGTCTGCCCGAATGAATAAAGGGGGGTGGGTATAATCCATCACCAGTTGATAGTCCTCACAAAAAAGGAGCCCTTTTTGCTGAGAGGACAGCCCTTGTGCGGACAAAGACCACCATACTGGGGACTTCATAGGACCCAGCTGAAAAGGTGTTGCCCAGAGTAACCCCATTCACATTAACAGGCATGCTGGCCAAAGCCAGTCATTACTGCTGACTTGGACCAGCCGGGCCACACATAGACCAGCCTAGAGCCTCTAAGGCCATTCACTCCACATCAGCCCACAGGCAAACAGCCTGAACTCTGCCACTGGGGAGCATCTAGAATTGTTACCATTCAATTCGACTGTCTGTCTTGAGAGCTTGCTTATAGGCAGCTTTTGAATTTATGTACAAAAAGCATGAATATACAGTATTAAAGGGCAAGTTTCAGCCTTTGCCTATTCATTATAACGTGGTGAAAATTGCCCATATTTTCCACGGCAATAAAAAAGAATTGACTAAGAGTTCCTCCATTTGACCCTTTTGCAGCTGTTCCATCACAATGTCTCTGGTAATAACCATTTAGCTTTTAAGGAAGAGTATGGAGGTAGAGTAAACCAATTGCACCAACATTGGAGCTCCAATTCAGGAACCAACACCAACTCGTGTTTTACTGCTATGAAATAAAAAATAACAGCATAAAAATAATGCATTGTTTCAAACTAGAATAAATGAGAAAGGATTGAAAGGCTTTTTTAAAAAAAAAATCTGATATATCTAGTCTGACTGTACAAACTCAGCACCCATTCACCCATTACTTGTGACACTCATCCACTGAACTCTGAGTGACACTCTGGAAAACCCTAATCTGACCCACTCTCTGCCTCACTTCTGATGTGAACTCACAGTACAGTGGGGAAAACATCCATCCAACATGTCCAACATGCAGAAAGAGAAAAACTAATATCTTTATTAATGTCATCCTTCCTGCAAACTGCACATTCAGTGTAGTGGCTTCAAAATATTATGCACAGTATCCTTTGACACACTTCGGTCTCACACAACGCCTCCTCCCCCTTTTCCCTATTTACGCTCCATCCAACCCCCCACCTCCACCTCTGCTCTCCTCTACAGTCTGCTCCCTGTGGGCAGGTGGTTGTGTAAATTTAGCCACAGCTAGGTGAGGTGCTTCCTGGGTAGACTGTTGGCAAAGCCACCTTTAGGGTGTTCGAGATGTCAGAGGGAATGAGACATCACCTCGGCTGCCCTGTCAAAAAATTCACCACCTTCCATTTCCCCCATAACCTCTAGGTCCTAGAAGCACTGTGGGTGACGGGGAATGCTTGTTTTGTGTTTTCTAATTTTGCCTGGAACACACCAGCCATAACCTAACCTAGAGCGCTGGCTGAGTGTTAATTGTGAAGCATTACTAAAGCCATTAAAACAGTGAGCCAGAGCCTGGGGAGAATACATGCTTAAGCTAAAAATCAGACAGACAGTGTTAAATACATGAAATACCTGCTTTGCAAATGACTCCTACAAGAGTTGGCACCGCAAATAATAGTATGAAATAATCAGTAAAACTGCGACTAAATGCAGTGATCTTGTGAGGGATTACATTTACAGATAAAGCAATTTTCACGTTAATAGATTTCAGTGTTTGTCATGTATAAAAAGCTTAATACTCCACTTATTTCAGATATGGTCAAGCACAAACATACATGCACTTTTTAATCACAAAGACTGGCTAGATAGATAGATAGATAGATCTATCAAATTTGGCCTAAAGTCCAAATTTCGGTCCAAACTTTGGACTTCAGTTTCCCCCCAAGGTGTGAATGTGTCACAGGTGCAGGGACAAAACGCAGCCTTAGAAAGTAGACTTCACACCCATGCAATCATTAAACTAAATAGGTAACAAGTAACCACAAAGAAGAGAATGAGACACAAAGACAAATCACATATCAAGGCAGTTTGATGGAGTCCTTCTCTGCTGTCAACGCCCACTTGTTTTAATCTTTTAAAGCGGGTCATTATATGTTTCCACAAGACAGGTGATTACGGATCTGATGACAACAGACGTCAAGTAAAAAGCTGTGATAACTCTTAAACAAGGACCACATGTTGAGACAAGCATCACTTACTTTTACTACCACAGCTGGAGTACATTATTAGGGTGAAAACAACTGTCAAACTATGTCAACTCACTATGATGGTTTTTATCAATACTTAAAGCAACCCGAATGTGTGTTTTCCTCCGACTTCCCTGAGACTATACATCATCCCCAAATGATGCAGAACTTGAAAACGGAGGCATAATTGATATAAAAACAAAGATTTCGTTGTGCAGTGTGTGCATCTGCATCAGTGTGCATCTGCAGGTGGCTTAGATGGATGGTATGGTGACTAACAACCAGAAAGAAGATGGCTTTCTTATCCTAATTTCCCAAAACTACATAAAAAAATAAGCGAAAAAATGGAACGAAATTGATGAATTTCAGTCTCACTTGAAACTTTTGCTCAGATTTCCTGTAATTACCGCAGATTAATTCACCAGGCAGTTTCTGGAAAACTCAGGCAAAGTGGTTTTAAAAAGACAAGCAAAAGCGATTCCGCGGTTAGAGCACTGAGGTTTATTTGTCAAAAACCTTTGATCATAAAACCACAAAAGCTCGAGGAGACTAATGAGTAAGAATATTAGTTTGATGGTGTGTGATTAGTGTGTAATTATGTTCTATGAAGTATAATTTAAAATGGAGGGGGGGGGGGGGGGGGGGGGGTACGGGAAAGCTCCGAGATGGCTACAGAGGGCTGCTGAGCTGAAAAGAATGACAAAATTGGAAAGTGTTCCAATTGTGACTATCAGCTTCTTCATTCTCACTCGATGTCGAGTTAGGCGTTTTGCTGGGAATTGGGCGGCCTGCCAGATTGGGGCCAAGTCAGAGTTGTCAGGGGATTACAGTTCTGCCTTGCTCACTGCAGGGGGTGCGGAGTGGGCCTCAATTACCCTGGAGCGGCTTGTTTGATTTGGCCCAGTACTTTTGGGGACAGACCAAAAGCTGAATAATGCACCATTAGCAACTCAAAATCCTGCCCTAAAATGAGTCCACTTATGCATCACATACAGTAATTGTGTGTCTATCAAAGGCTGGCAGGTCTACACCAATTACCCTGATAACAACAAAACAATCTATGCATAATATTATCGGCTGAACACCTGTGGGCTGCCTCAAACATCCGAGCTGCCCGGATTAAAACTTCTATGTCTCATTCACGGCTGCTCACCAGCGCACTGTGGTGAAATTAAATGTCCGCTTTAAGGTAGGGAAATCCAACACTATGAACAGAAAGAAGAAGAGAAAAAAATGGTGGGCCCGCTGGTGGAAATGATGTTTGTATTTACAAATATGGGAGAAAGCACACAGAGAAAAGGTTGGTGAGAGAGCAAGAGAGAGAGAGGGAGAGAGGGAGAGAGGGAGAGGGAGATCCCCCTACTCTGGCTACAGTCGGAGCTGTGCAATTGAATTTCACAGGATATGAGGCAGCAAATGGCATGTAAAGGCTGAAGCGTCAGACGGTTGCTGCCACACGGGCCAGACAGATAAGGGAGGTGTAAGTGAAATCATTAGGTAACTCTGCAGGACATCGGGGGCAGCTTGAGGTTGGCAAGGGGCTATGAGAGCCAGAGGTCCTCCTCGAGCTCCATTGAACAGCCACTCAGCCTGATATACATGCACTTACAAACACACGGGGAGAATCACTTATACAAACACAGGCCGCAAGACAAACAAGGACTCAAGACAGTGAGTCCCCCCCCCCCCTCCCACCACCTCTCCACCTACAAATGCACGTGGATGAAACGCACGCAAGAACATGTCCTCATGCGCGCAGACTCACACGGCACTTCAAGCTACAGACGCCTCATTGAGGTATCAGCCCCAGCGATTGTGTTTGTCCACCTGGGTATGAAAGAGGCATTCTGGCCTGTGCGGTGGAAGACAGCAGCGTGGTATACAGCCTGAGCTGGAGCCCAGCTAGGCTGCGTCTGTCTCAGGCTCTCAGGGAGGGGAGCAGCCAAGTGTGGATGCACCTCATTACCTCACTCATCCACACACCAATTACCCCTAAATAAATACACCCAGCCCACAGGCAGCAACAATGACATCAAGCCTGAAAGGGAAGAAAGGACGCCGTTCAGAAAGCATTTGCACGCACAGAAAAGTGCTGTTGGATAATGATGAAAAAAAAGTACAGAGAAAAGGAGCAAAGAGAAGAACATGCAGGGGGCTCCAAGTCTTTTAAAGGGCTCAAAGAGGAGACAGAGAAAGGGGAAGAATGAAACAAACACCGAGCAAGCGGAGTGAAGTGATTCAGAAAATGATAATTTCTTGCTAAATTTCACCCAACACATCCGCAAATGATTGTTGTGGCGGGGGAGGGGCAAAGTTTAATTGTTTTAATGCATGCAGCCATGAGATAGCTCTGCCTCCGACTAAAATGGCGATGGCCGCCGCCAACACATATTTGCATGCAGGGCGGACTGCTTGGGGGTAATGCTAACAGTCGTGTGTCCGAAAGCCAAAGAACGCGGGCTAAAAAGGGAAAGGACCGGCAGCCAAAGACCTCGGTCCCAGGGAAGTTTGACGAAATATGGCGGGCGGCACGAAATGTGACAGGAGATACTCTGCAGGAATGCACTCTCTGGCGTTCGGGAGACACACGAGGAGACGTTTAATGCTTTTAACAGTGTAAAGTCTCTGTTACTGGAGTGAGAAGGTGAGCGGAGGATGCAGCAAAGGTGTGTGTGTGTGTGTCTGTGAAAAAGAAGACAGATGTGTTTTCCGGGAGGAGGGGTTGGTACGAACGAGGAGAGAAAGCCAAGAGTTCCTTCGTGCCCCCCCCCCTCCACCTCCACCTCCACCCTCCCTCCATGTGGGATCTTTCTGCATGAGTGACTCTGTCATACCTGGGGGACAAAATGGGCACTCTCTCCCTCTCTCTCTCTCTGTCTTCCTGTGTCTGTCTCTCACTCAGCCTCTTCCTACCTTTCCCCCCCACCCTCTGCCTGTGCTGCCGACGCAGCAAAGCCGAGCCTCGTGTTACAGCACTGGACTAAAGGATTAAAATTTCAGCAATATTTCCATCTCGAGACTCGAATGAAACCCACTCAGATTCTGAATCTCGATCGGGCCGACACAGTAGTGGAGTGTTTAGCACTGTCGGACAGAGGACCTTTCGGTATGAGGTCTGTCTGTTCTCCCTGTTTCCTGCGTGGGTGTCCTCCCGCAGTCCGCATACATGCATTGAGGTTGAGTCGAGTCTCTGAACTGCCCCCGGGTTTGAGAGTGTGTAGTATGTGTGTGTGCAGTGATGGACCGGCAACCTGTCCAGGGGTGGATTCTCTGACCTCGCTCTGTGGGGCTCCTCGGGCTCCTGCAGAACCCCCCCCCCCCCGCCATACTCTTAAGGTACTACGAGGGTACAGTGATGCATGACTGAATGAATAAGTCTCAATCAAGGAACAGCTTGTAAGTGAACCTCTTGCGTCTCGCAGCTTGGCACCCAAAGTCAAAAGCTATGACTCACTTCCACCTCTGGCTCCCGAGCATGTCAGGTGATGGGTGGAACTGTAAAACACCGAGGGTGGCGTGTACGAGGGGCGCAGCGGCACGCAGCTCCTGATAGGCCCGGCGAATCGTCTCCGGGATGTGGGAGCACATCCTGAACATGAACACAACCCACCTGACCAGAGTCGACCAGTTCACCTGACCCCGGGGCAGATTCCTGATTAAGAGGAACAACGGCTGGGAACGTGTCGCTTTTCCGCGCCGCTGGTTTCGATGTAATAAACAGACAGTGATGGATGGAGTGGAAGCGAAAGGGAGCAGGTTTATTAGGATTCCTTCCCGATGGAGGCCCGACGAGACGGTGAGAGGGCACGCAGCGTGGGTCTGCGGCCACAGGTGGGTGGGGCAGCGTCAACGTGCTGAGGCGGCGTAGCCGGGATTCCTGGTGCGTGGCTCAGCCCTTAGTCAGGACCCGGACGGTATGAGGATCCCGAGCTGTGCCCCTCACGCAAAAACACAACGGGTTTAGCCAGCGAGCATCTATCAGCCTTTGACGAACCCCCGCATCTTGGCCGTACCCTGAAAATAGAAAGGTCCCGTCGGGCCTTTCTCCCTTCTCCTGCCCTGCCAGACGTGGCCTGGGGGTCTCCTGCGGGAGCTCCGCTGTTTTCTTTGTTTTTTTTAACTTCCCGCTCCCCACAACACCTACACATGCTGCTATCAGAGCCTGCGGCGCCCTTCGCACACACCGCCACGCTGTGAAACACATCGCTTTGTTTTCACGGTCGGCGTGCCTTGTCCTTTACTGGATTGCAGGCCGACGGGCGCGCCCGAATCCAAGCACGCGTTTCCTGTCCGTCGCAAGGCGTGAGAAAGCCGCCAGGGATGGCCCGGGCGGACCGCAGCGCCTGCAGTTCCCGTGCTCGCCGCGGTTTGCGTGACCCCGCGTGAGTTCCCACGCCGGCCGCGCTCCAGAGCGATGTTTAAGATCCTCCAGCGCACACCCACGAATGTTTGACGATCCGTCCGATCCGCGAACGCACATAGAGCGAACGATGGCGCTTTTGTTCGCACTCATCAGAGTGTGTCCAGCGGGCAGGACGTGGCACGCCAGCCACTTGCGTCCCTGTCGTCACCAATGGACGTGATTTTACGCACTCACGAGGAAATCTTAGCGCCTGCCGTTTGTCAGTACTCACCCGGTGACGGAGGCCTCCGTTCAAACCGATCGGTCCCTCATACTTTGAACACTTGAAGTTCCTCGCCTCCACCGTAACGCGACTTAATGCAATTCACGTGTCGTGATAGATTAACTTCCTTCCAGGTGAGCTAACAGGCTCTCAGAGGAGTATGTCAAAGTTTTTTTGCTCTGTTTTTCTATTCCAAACTTCATTTGCTTACTTCTATATGAGCACACCAAGTGTGAATTTTTGTCCCCCCCCCCCTTTTTTTTTGGTTGCACATGCTGATCTGTTCAGGAGCGTGGCCTGTTGAGACAGGTATCGCTAAAGCTTGTTGTGTGAAAATGGGATCAGTATCCTGTCTGAGGTGTTAAGTGTTGAAGCTGTCAGGATGAACTTAAATAAAGCATCATACACATAAATAGTATTTTTCTTTCCCGATAGGTATAGGAAAACACAAAAAGGTAACTTTTGACCATTCAAAACATTTTATCGCCATTAGCATTATCTGTGAAAGCACATCAACTGTACGCTGTGTCATGGCTAGAGACTTCCTAAGCTGTCATTTTTAGGAAGGACTGGGTCTCAACGGGCCATCACAATACAACCTAACAAATCCACATGATGGCAAAATCACAGAATGGCAGGATAAAAACGACACATCCAAGTTATATGGGCCGTATACATTGGCAAACACACTTACTTCATCTGCCAAATCCCTAAATTAACACCTTTTTGGTGAGAAAGCTCAATTTGGAACACATCACACCAACACCACAGCTGGCATTCAAGGGTAAAATTAATTACTTCAGATACATGTGCTTCCTCTCAAAGTGGCAGACTTATTTGCATTGAGGAACATTCAGCAGAAGTAATCGATGCACACACAAAATACGGCCACCCAATGACCCCGGCCCCGTCTCGGAGTCCCTCCCTGTCCCCAAAGCCCCGGCGGCTCAGCCATGCATGGAGGAACAAACACAGGTAGCGCGAGCAAATCAGACCGCAACAAAACACAGAAACATGAATGGGAAGCATTACAATGATGGGCTGGATGCAGGACAATGGGCCCGACATTAAACAAACGGCAAATCCCAGGACGGGCTGCAGGAGTATGATACAGATTACAGGCACCTACTCCCTGCCTGGGGAACAGGGGAGAGTGAGAAAAAAGGACACAATATTGCAATCTGACAGCTGATGTCTTCATATAAATGTATGAATTTACATTCCAATTAGAGGAAATTTACATCTTAATCACAGAGAGCAGTGTGTCAGTCCCTCGGTTAGTGTGTTGCTACGGTAATGAGGTGGGATGCCGCTGTGCTCTCTCATCCAGACAGTGATCTGTCAGCAGACAACGCCTCCCTGTTATGAGGGAACTGCACCCTAAAAACGCAACTGCCGCCACAATCCGGCAATATCCGCCGAAATCTGTCTTAAATACCAACAAGGTGTGAGCCGCCACCCGAGGATAATGCGCCAAATATGGAGTTTGAAAAACATCAAACATATCTTAAATACAGTGCACTGAACCAGGAGTGTCTTTAACTGTCACTCAAGTGACAAGCTTTCACTACTCTATGGCATTCCATTCCTAATTTCCATACTAATAATGGGTATATTATCCTTAATGGTTTGACTTTGTTTTATGGCATCTGAAATGGATGGTGACGCCGTCTGTGCAATTGCTCAAATGTATCACTTGCTGCTCCGTGGCTGACAGAAGTGGAGCGGATGGGTTGAGATGGAGAGAGAGATGTAAATCGTGGCGTCCAGACTCAGCCATGAGGACTCTGAGTCCATAAGGAGGCGCGGGTGTGAGTGCAGATAGTTGCGAAACAAACAGTAAAAGCCTAGTGAGAGGAGAAATTCTCGTTCGGAGTTTGTAAAGTCTGTCTGAAGACGCTTCTTGTGGTTTCGGTTCAATTAGCAGACAAGAGCTGCTGGTTTGAGGTTTTGGAAGTGAAAGCACACAGGCATGCCTGAGGCCGGGTGAAGGGTCTTTTTTTCTCTTTCTTTCTTTCATTCTTTCTTTCTTTTTTTCTCCAAACATGCTCCCGACAGATAAAAGGATATAAGTCACAAAGCCCTAATGATTATCAATTTTAATGAGCGCCCAAATGGCGGCATTTAATGGAAACTTCAGCGTTTTAAACTTTGCTGGAGCAACTTCCATCCAGCCCGCAATCATTTTCTGGCGGCGCAGCGCCGATTGCTGACAATGCAATCAGCGGGAGCAGATTAGCTACCAGCACATAGCAGAGCACATAAATCAGTTTAACACAGTCCTCCGCCATCTTCACGCTTGACTTTAATACAGGGATGTGTGAACAAAAAATTGGAGGTAAATGAGGCATGGCTTCTTTATCACCTGCCTCGTAGCCAATCAGGCCTCTCCCGTCGGAGACGCCGCTCTAATGGCTGATATCTATGGAGGCAGCCTATTACTGGATACTGCCTGTAATCAAGACAAGTCAGATTACACCAGGCCAGTGCCTCCTCTCTGATATGTAGGCTGCCATTAAGGCCAGGAGTGGCGATGCACCTCCAGAAAAAGACAGACGGCTTCTGTGTTTTTTTTTTGTGTGTTTTTTTTTTTTAAAGAAAAGAAAAATGTCGCGTGTCCACAGTAGGTGCCAAATGTGTCCCCAAACATCACATGGAGTGATGCACGGGGCGTGGCTGGGATTCCACTTTAGCCTGCAGGGTGTTTGCAGAGGATGCCGAGAAGCATATACACACACACACACACACCCCCTTTGGCACTCGTCTCACATATTCTTACATTGGAGGTTGATTCCCACAGCAGTTCTGCTGTGTCTGCGCACTTTTGTCAGACCATCCGAATAGGGTGGAGGACGGGATGGCGAGCGAAGTTTAGCTCGAACGTTCACCATGATGATTACGACGTCTTAAAAACAGTCTCCAGCTTATAAGATATTGAGCTGACTTTGTGTCTGGCAGCAAATGAGGTGGGAAGGGTGACCGTGAGGTCTGTTAAATTGGGGGATTGGGGGCTGCGGCTGCGGCAAGAGCGGCGCTCCTAAAAAGCTCGCTATGATTAAAAAAAGAGGAGTAGGGAGTTGGGGGCCTCTGACAAAGGAGGGGGTGAAAGGGAGACCAAGTGAGTTTGAGATGGGAAAGCACTTCTCTGGTACACAGACTGACCCTGCTAACACTCTGCCTACTCTAATATTCACCACTACACGTGCTTTTGTGCGCTATTCCTCGCCCGTCTAAGCACGCAAGCCCTCACTCAATACACACACACACAACTCATTTTACAATTTCACTAGCCAGTTATTCAAGTCCTGCGCACGCATTAGCACTCTTACAAGAAGGACTCAAAGACACTCGCACACAGCGGCCAGGACGCAGTGTCTATTGAGGGGTTCGGGAAATCCACTGCACTGATTTAATTATAATTTTGTGCATTACGTCTCCCGTCTCCTCGCACAGGCGTCTCCTGATGCAGAAAGCTCAAACCACGGCTTATTTTAGGGAGGCTGTTAACGTTCATGTCTTTGGAGACTTATCTGGAGAAGGGGGTGCAGCGAAATCTTTCCTCTTGTCGAGACGAGCGGGTTTTTCTGTGACACGAGTAATCACAGTTATGCCTTGAAAACATCCCAGCAGGAACAGAACATGGACAAAAATATACGATATCTCTTTTTAACTCTTTGAACTTTGCAATTAAGCTGCAGTTTCCTCACATGAGGCGGTCGGAACAACATTCGGGGAGACCTGAAACCAAAAAATATTGCCGCAAAGAGGCTGTTAAAGCGCGCAAGGGTCCAGTGTCAGGGTCGAACGCATGCTAGGCACGGGCGCACAGATGCACGCGCACGCATTCAGAATGGGCGATGAAGCAAGCGTACACGATGTCCCAATAAAAACAGTCTGTGTAAGTGAGCGTACGACATCGGGCCATCAGATCACTTCCCTCTCCAAACACGAAGCCTGTAATAGATGTGAAACTCCGGGTCCGGGATCTTTTCACACCACTGAACCGTAGCTCACACAGAAGGAAAGAAGGCCGAGGATGACGGAGCAAAATAAATGAATATATCAGTGTAAAATAAAAACAATGACAGAGACTCCACACAGGACAAAATACATTCACAAAGATCTCAGGGATCAGGCCGAACGGTAGCCGATTTGATCTGATTCGTACAAATTTTTTAAGACTTGACAGAAAATATACTTCTGTGAGTTTAAAAAAAAAAAAAGGCTCATAAAAATCCTCAGACTAACATATGGAGTAACCTTTGTGGCCTTCCGGGACTTGGGGGTGGTGGTGGTGGGGTTACACGGGGGGGTCTAACGCTCTGAGGACCGTAGGCACGCTAGGGAGAGGTGAGCTGTCACCCCCCATTACGATCACCGGCTGAGCTCAGAGCGGGGGGGAGGGGAGGGAGGAGAGCAGGCAAAAGAAAGAAAAAAAAATACTGGTTCCTCGCTAACCGCCATCTAGAGCCATCCTCGGGCCTCAGAACCCTCAATCTACAACTGCCTCCTGGGAAACACTTGCACGCAAGTCCTCCTCATCCCAAGCTAGCGGTGGGGCATAATGTTTGTGTGTGTGTGTGTGTGTGTGCGTGTGTGTGTGGGAGTAAAGGGAGGGGTTTCTGTGTGTGTGTGCGTAGTTGGGCTGTGTAAGCAGAATGTATGGATTTTGCGCAACAAAAGGACAACTGTGCATGTTTTACTTACGAGCGAGGGCGGAGATAAAGTGATATGCAGTTTGGCTGGATTAAGAAAAGGAAACGATGCAGAGAGGGGGAGAGGGGGAGAGGGAGGGAGAGAGAGAGAGAGAGAGAGAGAGAGAGAGAGAGAGAGAGAGAGAGACAGAGAGACAGCACCTCAAGGTTAAAACGAGGGCAGGGGATGAGGCGAGACGCTCAGCGGGATAAGCCTCCCAGTCGAAACGCTTTGCATAATCGATAATTGCCAGAATTTGTACACTGCCGAAAGAGTTACGAAGACGGGCCCAAAATTGCGCACAGGATGGATGCGACGCCCTCAAAAAATAAGTCGGTCTGAAACGAGTCGGTCTGAGCACGGTACAATTTTGTGTGCACGTGGATAAGACGCTCGCCTCGGATTTGACCTTTTGCTGCCTTTTGTGTGAGTTTGGGAGAGCACTGCTTAGGCGCATTCTGTTCTCCAGATCCCACTCCTAACACCCCTGTCACTCATCATCACTCATCATTGTTAGGGACAAAAGCAAAGTTTGGTTAAGCCACACACTGGAGTATTCTCCCACCCAGTGCCTCCCCCCACCTTCACACATTCACATATGCGTGTTAGGTAGCGCGCTCTCACACACACACACACACACACAGACATACACACAAACGCTGGTCTACGCACAAGGTAAGCTATTTCTGCTGCCTAAACTCCACAACACTGACTCACACACGCGCTCTGATTTGCGGACGGGGTCGTGAATTGTTTGATACAGTGCCATCACCTTGCCCTCCAACTTGCCTTTTGAAGTGCAGACTTGTCCTTCGAATGCCCCTCTGACTCATCTGCTGAGTGTAATTAAAGTCCATTCAGGACCCTATATGTGTCCTAACTATCCTCCCTCATCTGGCCGGGCCTTTCAGTGGCCACCTGTGAACTCTGAGGGACAGGGGCCACTTGCCCCCATAAAATTCATGAGCGCCGCTGCATTCAGAGGCCGGCCAACTTTTCTCAATGGCCGACATTACTTTAAACAACTCTGTGTTGACTGTTGGGTGAATCCTTTTTAAATACGACCATATTCACAGTAGCAGGGGTTAAGTAGCTGCCATGATTAGCTGAAACAAATGCCTCAGAGATAAAGGGACAGAGAGAGGATCAAGAGACCCAATTTGTTTTCGCCGAGCAAGGACTCACTGAGGGAGAGCTGACCGCGAGATCCTTTAGAAAAAGACCAAGTGTCCAACAGTCTGGCATCTCCCGGCCTGCTTTTTTGTGATGCAAACAAATGAATGCAGTAAGCACACATATTGTGTGTGACTAAAGACGACTCGACGCCACGTGTTGTTGCAAGAGAACTGAGAACAAGCTTTTGATCATCAAAAACTCAACTTGCCTCCAACTCTGTCTGCTGTTGTGTTTCCAGTACCGGTAGAAATGCATAAAACCTGAATATCAAATACAAAAACCCATCTCAAATATCACAATCAATATAAATATAAATATAAATAATCAATATAAAACAAGTCACTAACATGACCTTTCATAACGTTTCCCAGTCGTGTCGAGTTGATTGCAAAAGTGCAATGGAAATAGTTTTTTTTTCACTTTTTCACACCTCTTGAAATCTAATTAAGATAGCTAATAAAACATTACGGACGTCCATCTTCTTCAAAGTGAAATCAAATTGGACAAGATTTTCTATGGTGACAAGATATCTATGTCAAACTCTGTAAGTCCCAAAATCTGTTTATTGGTTTCCCAAATTAGATGAGAGGAGTAAAAATCTATATTAAAAGAAAAAAAAAGCTCTTTAAAAAAACGGAGAAAAACGATGACGGACAGCCTTTATCCACATCACGAGCTGCAAAACATACATAAACAATGGGCAGACACACTGAAAAATACATACACACACTCCTCCTGACCCCCCCAGGACACTGAGCGGGGAGAGTGTGGGAAAGTTATTTTTAGGACCCAGGCAGAGAGCCTTCCTGAGTTTGATGCTCCTGCTCCGGATCAACATTCCACCTTTGAACCACTCCGACCATGGAGCTGTTTGTGCCCATGGTGGCAATTTTGATGTTCTCTGTGGACCAACAGCAGCGAGGGGACCATTTCATTTTGGCGGGTTTAAAGTGACACCACCAGGCACCGGACAACCTCTGACTTTTGCCAACATCTGGTCACATCTCTAAAAAAAGCAATAGATTCAGAGTGATTTCAAAGCTCTGGATGTCCGTACTTTTTTTTTTTTTTACTATTTAGTAGATGTATAATTTGGCGATTTGACTGTTCAAGGAACAAATAATAAGTTTACTTCTTCTTTGTGGCTGTTCGTTTAACAATCCAGTATCAAGTGTAGTTTTGCTGGTTTTGCAGCCAATATCAAACAGAGATGATTGAATTATGCTCAACTGTGAGAAAAAAAACAACAACAAAGAAACAAACACTGGATTTGAACTTGCACAGTTTTAGTACTAGCACAAAAGGGGCTTGGACCTGAGGCACCATTAGACCTGATTTTCTAACGCCTAGAGAATGACAATGGAGTGATTTAGACACCAAGGATACAGTGAAGACCCAGTTTATAAGCACCAGGGGGCCTGTGGTTCCTCAGTCACTACCATTATGCTAATAGTGAGCCCTTTCTGAACGCACTTACCCCACAGAACCACGAGACCCCGTGAATGTAGGGTGGCATGCAAGTTGCAGCCTCTTTCCCCTTTTCTCTCTCTGCCTCTCTAATGGGAGCTGAAGACAACTAGAGCTACTTTAATCAGGTCTGAGTCCAACGTGGCCGGTCTAGTCTGATGGGGGCTGAGTGGTGCGTGGACTATGTTAAGGGTTCACTGCTCGCTGACGAAACAGCTTCATTTCCAGGGCGAGTTCAGGCAGCCCGCGCTCTTACTCAGTCTGGCAGGAGGAGCACATATGCCCTGTTTTGTTTTCATTTAATACTGCCTGTTTGCGAGAAACGTTTCGGCATTGCGTTGATACGGCATAGAGGGCAGCACATTTGGCAAAGTCCCAGATATTCTCTCGCTGAGCTCTGACCCCAGCCAGAGCGAGCAACTGCTTCTACTTCTAGTCCCCCGGCTTCTGGCGATATAGGGAAAACTCTTTGGGGACTGTTCCAGCCAGGGTCCTGAAGGATCTGTGAACCTTGACCTTGTCAGGACAGGCACGTCCTCCATGCCTCGACTTCACACTTCTGACACCTCACTTACAATCCTAAACTATGGCGATTTTGTTTCTTTTAATTCTGCGTCGGTGTTGTAAATTCCCATTTGTAGTTTCAGCAAAGCTCAGTATTTGAGACGTAAACAAAGAAACCCCGCAACATGCACACGTTTGCGCCCTGTTTTTATGCCACCAAACAAACCTAAGACTCAGCACTGAGACCTTTTCAAACACACATGCACATTTGCAGAATAGATAAAGTCCCTGTTAAATAATAGATGCAAATCTGATGTATGTTGTGAATATTGTTCGGCTGAGGGGTCCGATCGCGTGCCACCGACTGGCCTGCGCCGCGCTCTCCCCGGCTCTCCTCCTCAAACACGCACAAACCGTGAGCACACCTCATTCTAAAATGCGACAGAGGCGGGTGTGCGCCAGGGGAGGAAGTATAAATTATTCAGCTGGAATATTATTCCAAAAGGTCCATTCCCGTCTGATTGCGATTCCCGACGCAGACATGGGAATCACGGGCAGATGTATGGTGGAGTGGGAGGAGGGGTGGAGATTTTTTTTCTCCATTGTTTTAATAGGTTCATGACATCCAATCAGCCCATTGTTTTGTATTTAGTTTTCTCTCAGTCTGAGCATACTCACCGTGAGCCACTAATGGAAGTAAATATTAAATGACCCAGTTCAGTTCGTTCCTCCGTACGAGTTCTTTTTTGACATTGGCGGTTCCCCGATCTTTGGTACCACACTTTATTTGAGACATGGGGAAGCAGATATACGACCAGGCATGGAATAAAAACAAACATACACAAAATACACAAACAAGCCCTGAGGACTGGCTCTCTGTCTAACTCGGTCTGCATTCTACGATTCCTTCTTTCCCTCCCTTTTTATTTCTCTCCCAATAAGATGGTTTGGTGCCTCTGAGGAAAAGCCCTCATTTTAATTAGACCTGACCTGAGAATCACTTAACTGCTCTCTCCGCTTACGCATCCCCCCTCCTCTCCCAGCCTTCGCTCTGTTCCTCACATAGGTCCATTAACACCCTTCCCTCGGCACCCACAGGCTTCAACAGGGGGGCAGACACAGGCGTTGTCTTAAAGACGTTTTGAGGACATGCCAAGAAACATTAACCTACTCTACACACCTCCCTTGGACTCTTTCAGTTTCTCTATTCCTTAAATCTTTTTTTCCACTCGGCACCATCGTCATCTTCATCCCCTCTTCGTTCGCTCCCTCTCCCATCTTTCGGTCCCTTGCTTCCCACCGAGTTTTTAAAGTCTCCTCGACCGGCCCGTGCAAAGTTCGCGTCGGGGAGAGAGCTCGGGAAGTTTGCAGGATCACGAGGGTGCCGTGAGAGAGTTAAAAATCCGGTGCGAAATCAATCAAGCACTTTTAATTAGTGTTTGACTATGTTTGACACCAAACTATACCTGACATGAGGCAAACATGCTTGTTTGCTTTTTGGCAGGGGTGAAAACAGCCCGCAGCTAAACAGCACAAGGGCTGTGTTGTTTCAGGAACCGGTGAGATGATGAAATGCAATTCAGGAAGTCCTGGGCGAGAGCGCGATCTGTGAGTTTCGTGGCCTGTCAACAGGCACTGCAGTATAAATGACTCTGACAAAGGTTTTTACAACTCCTACCTCATGGCAATGTAATTATTTAGTCTTGGCAATCGCACGGCAAACGGTAAAATAGGAGACGATGTTCAGTGTTCAGGTGAGCATTACAAATCATAATGATGACTGACATCCGACTGACAAACTGACAAAAGGATTCACCTAACCTTAGATACGTGCACATGAGGTGATATGCATATTTAAACAGAAATTAATGCAAGATCATGCGCGTGTAATTTGGTTGTAATTAGAGTCTGTGTATAAACAGACAGCAAGTCTCTGATTTTGTTGGAAAGGCGAGCTGATGGAGTTGAACTTTATCAACTTGAAAATGCCGATCCAAAATGCAGCGTTCAGCTCCTAACTGAGAAGTGGAAACTGATCAAGTCTCCGTTTTACCGAGACTTGGTCGGGGGGACAAACAAACAACAACTGCAAGGAAAATAAATCGCAGTAATCTCAGTTCGTAATCCAGCAACTGGATGATGGTGTGAATTGTATGAACTAGTGAGCAAGTATAAATTTCACTGACTGCTATATTAATAAATGTGGTGAAATCTTGATCTTGGTTGAATCCAGTCTCTCTCTCTGTCTCAAAGAGATACACACACACGCACACAGCTCTCAAGGATACAGGCTGTTCCTTAAAGGCAATATGTGTGTGCAGGCCACGCAGGCATCAAAGTGACAGAGCTCGTCAGTGCAACAGACACCTCCAAATGGCCTCTAAGAGAAGACTAATTTGACACAAATCTCTGTCTTATACTGTATTTGACCCTGTGACCCACTGTTGCCCCCCCCCCCCTCCCCACCGCCCCCGGTACCCCACAGGCACATTGCCTGTCAGTTTAAAGGGTCAAACAAAGGTAAGGAGAATGCGACCGCGTACCTTCTGCATTCTTCCGAGCTTCATCCTCAAAGCATTTTGCTTTGTGGAGCTGGTGATATAAGCCTGTGTCAGAATAATACCAGAGAAGTGACAAAAAATTCCTCGCACACATGTGCATGTCACATTGGGGCACACGTGCCTTTCTCAATAGCTACGCTGCCTGAACGCCAATGCCCAGATGTGTGGGAGTAAGCAACTTTTGTGTATGCGTCTGTGAGTATGTGTTAATCTTGTCTAAACACCTAACACTCCCCTACCTGCTCAGACAGGGCCATGGGTTAATTCTGTCTTCAGGCGCCGTGGCTAATAACTGCTCATCAACCGCAGCTTGAACTCTTGGAGACGTCAACTGTTACTGTGGTAACCTTATCATGGAGCCAACAGATCCATGATGATGGTGCTGAGGGTGGGGGGTTGGGGGATCATTTGCTTAAACTGCTTGAATTAAGATAAAATTTTCAATTAAAGCGGCACTATGAATAACGACATCCAGGGGCGTCTTGTGTATTGACAAACACCGGAGTCGGTGTCCGGGCCGACGAAATACTACTCCGTGCTCCGGAGGTGATACGGGCGTGAGTCAGACAGCAGTTAAGAAATTAGTTAGCAGCATGACTCCGTGCACAGTTGGGGTGACATGTAGCAGCCTGACTCAACTGCGGAGGAGCCGGCGCTGTCAATCAACCTGTCATTCTCCGGCATCACGTCACAAATGAATCCAGATAGATGACACGCAGAGCGAGGCTGGATTCGCGGCATTTAGGGTATGGAAAGGGAGTCAAAAGTTGAAACGAGCGCACGGTGGCCCGTGAGGACGAACGGGGCCGCGCCGGCCAGGCGACGATGGGCTCTGTGGCCCCGGGGCAGGAGGAGTCCTGCGGCTGGAGTAAATGAGGTGATTAGCGGGGATGGTGTGAGCTGTCACGCTTCAGACACCGAGCTTAAGACCCGATCGCCGTCTCGCCCGTCAATCAGCGGGCCGCCGGCCAGCGGGCCGAGCGCCCGCCGGGGCGCTGCGTGCGAGCGTCCCCCAGGTGGGCTGACGCCTGGCACGCAGGGCCCGACTCGCGCTCATACCTTCGTGACGTCTCCGTCGAACATGACGAGCGCTCCGATGACAGCCGATCGGCGTGCCAGCCAAAACGACATGGGAACCTCAGCGATGAGGAATCCGTACGCCGGTTGATTTGACGCATGACTGCTGATACGGTACAATGTTCTCCGGGAAATTCCGCGACACGCAGGCGACGTGTCACGGCCAAGGCCTGTGATTGACGTTTCATATTGCGCGCCCTCCTGTGTCGGCAATCATTCGGTTTTGAGAGGTCTGACGTGGATATCGCGCTGATATCTTGTGTGCGGGGGATACGCAAGAGCGTGGTTACCACTCAACAAAAAATAAAGCTCTTTAAACAGGGAGGGCAGTCAAAGCTTAATCTTTACAATGTGCTGCTGGGATATATGACACAGTATCCAAAGCCCCACCGAGCGACAGGATTGCTCCGGGCCGCTGCCCCCTGCTCTGGCCAATACAGGGGCCTAATTAAAAGACCACTGAGGATAACCACCTTGACTTTTATGGACCTTATAAATCTATAGTGGAGTGGTCCATTCGGGGGGGGGGGGGGGGGGTCAGAGAGAGGAGGGGGAGGTTGGAGGGATGGTGAAGGCTGGCAGAATCTCAGGAGGGGTTGACCGTAGGACGCGGAGAAGTTTTGGGGGAGCGTGCGTGTGTGGGTGTGGGTGAGGGGGAGGGGGAGTACTCTCCTTCCCCCTCACCTCCTGCCTGAGACAATAGGACTCACTAAAAGCCAAGGAGCAGAGGGTGTGATAAGGTAATGATAATGTAATGAGGACCAATCAAGAGCCCGAGCTAAGAGGAGGGCCCCTTAATTTGTCTCTTGAGTGGTAGTTCAGTGACAGATTGATTGCTCTGAGTGAGACTGATGATGTGACACATGCAAAACGAATGCGCGCCTGACAGGAAGAGAAAGAGAAAGAGGACGAAAAATCATAAATCAATGAAAAGAAGAAAAGCAAAAGCCGCACCGTGATGTGTTGTGTTTGTGCCACATCCTCTGTACGGCCCACGTTAATTGAAATAAGGTTGAGCTGTTGCACAAAAGGAGAAAACAAAAATCTTTTGACTGGATGTCATCCAAGAAAACATTTTTCAGTGTATTTCTGCCTCCAGACCTCACGTGTGACAAAGGCCCTTAGGATACTAAGGGATACACACTTTGAGAAGGCCATGGGGCATTTGGGGCAAATGGTCAATGCCCCACCTGCTGGTAACGTAGCAAAGTGGGTTTTTAGTGGAGCTGAGTAACTGGAGACACTAATATAATCCCAGATAGATGCATACAATAAAATAATCCCGTGAACACAGCTCTGAATTCACTCTTAATTGTAGTATCATTTTAAACCAGTATTGCAGATGTCACTGGGGCATAGAGCCATAATCGCAATGTCAGAGCGTTATTTTAAAGGGGGGAGAAAAGCGATACGCATGTCCAAAGCCTTTGCTTGTGGGAGTGCATGGCAGAAATGTCATGCCAAGTGCGGCTGACTGCCTGTTGCCCCACAGCCACTGGGGCCCTTGGCTATCTGCCAAGTGCTATTGTTGTTTGCTTTGGTAAAAGTTTGCTGCACCTCATTTTTTCTCGTTTTTTCCCATCCAAATGTCATAATTAAGGAGAAAAAAAACTGTATTTGGTCAGGATATAGGAAAAAAAAAAACATTCCGGGTCAAATTCATCTTTTTCCACCAGCTGAGGGATGCTTTTATATGCCATCCACTAGGTTATTTTTGAGAGAGACGGCACGGTCTTGTGAGGTTTACCCAGTATACAAGAAGTAGGAGTCACTGTATCAGCCTGGTTCAAGTTCTGTGGAAATTATGAAATGGCACATTGACAGTCCTTTGTCATACAGTCTCTGGACTGTACACATACTGGGACTGTTCTCAGTGCTGGAGACGTACACGTAGCAAACTGACTAAAGAGTGCATTTGCTTTATTCACAGGGATTAACACACCTACAAAGCAGGGAAAATGGATATAATAGTGAGATCAGTGCAGAAACCGCAGCCATTAGGATCGAGTCGTCGACCCTCTACACACCAACCCTCGTTCAAAGCAAAGGGAGTGTTTCCAGCGGGTGAGGATGCATCTGACACACACAGTCTCCAGTTGAGTGTGCCCTCTATGCGTGAAAGGACAAATCTGGACAATATGTGGAGAATCAGGTCAGGACACTGTCTGGGCTTTTCTCTTTCCACTGGTCATTCATTCATAGTCCCTTCCTATATCAGCACGTATATAACTAGAGTGAACTGTGCCTTCACCTTAACCTGCCACCACTCTTTTTTTTTTCGCTTTAATTGCGTATGAATATAGACAGACATTTTTCTCACTCTGTCGCCTCCGGACAGTGCACAAAGTGTGGCAGCAACGGTGCATAATCGATAGCTTCACCTGTGATTTTGACACCCAATAGCAGACGAAAGTAGACGCAGGCTGGCAGACTTTGGCCGGCGTGAGAGACTTGGCGTTATCATCAGCACTCCTATGAACATGATGAATGGTAACAAATGTAATGGCTTTCCTCATGAATAATGACTCCCTATCTAAATTCCGCTCTTGTTTTAGGTTAATGGTTACATGGCAGGTTATGAAATACTCATTAGAGGAATAAAAATTGGGGCAACAAAATACCACAAAAAAAGGGATTAGGAGAGAGAGCATTAAAAATACAAGGGGGGGGGGGTGGAAAACGGAGCACTGTGTTTTGTTATTATGCAGAGCAGCCTTGACAACAAACCTCGATGCTGAACTGTTTTCTCTTGAGCTTGAAGGCCAGGTCCTTGTGGTCAGGGAGCTTACTCGCCAGACAGTTCAGGTGAGGTACTTGTCGTACATGCAGCAGGCCTGTGAAGCACAGTGAGAGCTCGCTGCAAAATTAAAGAATAAGCAAACGGCATCCACAATATGAAACTACTTTGGAAGGAACATGTGCTCGTTTGACGGTGCATCTCACCGTTTCTGACACCATGTGCATATGTACATTGAGAGTCGCTTTCTTTTGTTGCTTCATTTTGTACCATGGCTACTTATTAACAATTGAAAATGGAAAAAGTTGTGCAGATTTTTAGTTTTCTCCGGTGACCTATTTTAATTTACCAATTGTGACAAACCACATATTCTCCAAAGGATCCACCTGCTGAATTTTGGCTAAAAAAATCTTTCAAAATGTTGAAACAAATCTAAATAGTGCTCAATGCACTGAATAGAAACAACATTGGGAACCAAAGTGGTGTCCAAACATTGAAATAAAGTGTTTCACTGTTTCAAAATCACTTGTCACAATGACATTAATGAGTAATATTACTGTATCTACGCAGATGTCTTTATTGACATTCATACTCTTGCGTAGGTCCCCTACAGGCTGGAGAATGTGTGTAGAGCGAAATGATATTTGTCAATTAAAGGACACTTTGGGGCGATGGGAGAAAGTAAACACAAGTGAGGGATTCCTGCAGAGGACATAGAGAGGCTTCGGAGTGTGTCTTTTCCTTTCATTCTTTTTCCTTTTGCTCTTAGTTTCTCATTTCCTGTCGTGACAACGCAACGCTTTCATAAAACCGTAATAAGCACTGCAGAAGTGTGGCGGTATAAACGAGCGTAGGGGAGAAAAGGAGGGATCGAGGGAGTAATGGAGAAAGGGAGACAGACAGAGAAAGTGGGGGATGGTGGGTTCTCTCCTCTGTGCACTTGGGTGATTTCCCTTTGCTTGATTTGCAGTGACAGGCTTCCCAGCATGCTTTGAGCAGCCCTGAACTGCTGCCGCAAACATCCACGCACGCGCGTCCGCACGCACTCTCACACTTGTACCAGATGCGTTTGCACTCATGAACACACATCAAAACAATCATGCCCATAAATGTATTTCATAGCCCGACCAGAATCTCTCTGGCTGGTTAAACAGAGGGCGAATGTGTTCTCGAAGGAGAAATTCGCACAATGTTAATTGCAAATTCCAAACGACGTTTGTTTTTGTTTTTTTGGTTTTCGTAACGCACGCATCGCTTTAAAGAATGACGTGCCGCAACACTGGTATGGCGAACGGGTTTACATGCCTCCTCCTGCCTTTATAATGCAGAGGAATGCGATCACTATGGGACGTGTTGTCTAAATAAAACATGCCGTTGAACGAAACAAAAATCTGCCATTGAATGTTTTTACTCCTCCTGCCTTGGTCTGTCACAACCCAGGCTGTCTCACCCTGTGGAGGGGCGACTGGATTGAAGGAAAAAAGCGCAAGAGTGAGTGGGGGAGTTTGAGAGGCATGGCTAAAAATACCCCGCTCGCTTAAACTGACCTTTATGCGCAAAGAAGTGATAGAAAAGCAGGAAGCAAACCCAAAAAAAAAAAGGATGGAACGGTAAAACCGTGGAGGATGGTGGGGGCCGAGAGAGCAGGGACAATCTATGCTGCGACCATCCCCCCCGCCTCCCCTCCCCACTTCCCTCACCCCCGCCTTCTTAGTTTCCGTCCCTTACCGGCGTCCTCTTCCCCTACTGAAAGCCTTGCCCTCCATTTATTAGCGGCGCACGCTGGCAATGGAGACATTGAGCGAGGGATGGAGAGATAGAGGCAGAGAGTAGGAGAGAGTGATGGTGAGAATATCGATTCCCCAGTGTTGGTCTGCTCTGCTCCAGAGCCTCAGGGGTATGGGACCGGGGATGGAGAGGGGGCGAGGCGCGAGGGAGAGGGAGAGAGGCTCTGCTGGAGGGAGGGAGGGAGGGAGGAGGGAGGGAGGGAGGAGGCAGGGATGGAGGTGGGGTGGGTGAGGGTGCGAGGGAGAGGGGGTACAGCGTGGCAGCTGAATCCCCCCCGGCCTGTCTACTGAGGAGCACGTCTGATTGAGCAGCAGCACACTAACACGCGCTGACAGCCTGGCCTGCAAGGGGGCTGCCCTGCCTCCATCCACAGCCCAGCCCCAGCCTTAATGCACTGCCTGTGTGTGTGTGTGTGTGTGTGTGTGCGTGTGCGTGTGTGTATGTGTCGGGAAAAGAGACAGAAAGATAAGCGAGTGTGTGAGTGTGTGTGTGTGTGTGTGTGTGTGAGTGAGTGTGTTCTTACCATGGTAATCTTTGTAGAGTGGGTTGGTCTCTCTCTCAGAGCCTTTGAATGATTCCAGGGCTATGGCATTGTCACATAGCCTGGTTATGCTGCCCATTAGAGCTCTGTCCTGTAGGACCGACCCAGAGAGAGAGAGAGAGAGCGAGAGAGAGAGAGGGAGAGAAAGGGAAAGGGAGAGGGAGAGAGAGAGAGAGAGGGAGAGAAACATGAGCAGGTAATTAAAAGCCTCCTGACGGGCCATCAGTGTTGCAATTAAATTAGGTCATCACATCCTGCAGCCAGGTCATTGCTGCCCAAGGCTGAGGTGAGCAGGGAGAGGTGCAGAGGTGGAAAGAGCGCCGACGGAGGTCACAGGTGATGTCAGGGCAGGCTAGCGGACACACACTTACATCAGACCCTTGTCTGGACACTTTTTGCGAGTACAAGATTATTTCCCTTCGTGAAAACAACTACTTTAATGAAAATGCTCACAGTCGGTGCACGCTCTCAAACCTGTGCGCAGCGGGGGGAGGATGGGAGGGGAGGTGGGAGACGGCAGAAGGGGCTTGATTGGGGAGAGCTCCCCCTACTGGTTAGGTCTGTGATCATACAGCAGGCGGGACGACTCGAGGGGGGCGAATACAGTAGATGTGGAGGGAGGACGAGGAAGTATACAAAGGAGCGGAGGCCGGGGGTAAGTAGAGTGGAGGGGAGGGAGAGAGAGAGAGAGAAGGGGACACTGGGATGGAGGGAAAGAGGGAGTCCTGCATTATTAATCCCTTTGCCTCTTGAATCATTCACATCCTTCTCTCTGTGTTGGCTGCCACCGCCTAATGCAGTTTTCATGCCTTCATGTCTTTTCCCCACTCTTTCTTCTTCCTTTTCATTTTTGTCCTACTTTTAAAGTATGCATATCCCACCAGTCAGGGGCACCCAGCACTTACGGGGTATCTGAGGTCACTCTAATGCAGCAATTAAAGTCGGTGTAAAAGTTTGGCTGCGACAAATTATTAAAAACTTCAACGGTACGGTATGGCCGGTATTACGTCTGTGGGAGTGAGAGGGTGAGCGGTACCTTAACCTGCACTGCCTCGTTGGGCTGAAATAATTACTCTGTGCTCAGGTGAGTACAGAGATGAGGCTCATTGGCAAAGACTCAGAAGTTTCAAAGTCAAAGGGATCCGAAGGGTTCACACAGTGCCGCTCGGTGCAGAAGCAGAGGGGCACCGGGGAGAGAAATCCATGTGATTCACAGCTTCGGACCGAGTTTAAAGAGGTGACATGAGAAACGGTTACCTCCACCGTACATCTTTTTAAAGCGTATATATAATTGATGAAGGGGGCTGAAACAAGAGTCACCTCAAAAGCAATAAAAGTCTGTGCAGGCTCAATTAGCTCGCATTCCACCAGTGTACGATCCCCCGAACGTCTTGAACCTCAGCTAAACTATCACCGGATGACAGGTCACGGGGAGAAACCGGTGTGTGCTCAACCCTGCGGTTATTTACCTCGTTTTCTTTTTACCACAACCCCGCGTGCAGCCAGCTACGATTTTATCCCTGGTGATTGGCCGGACTGGCTACGGTCAGCTATGCGGCCCAGTGCCGTACATGTGTTTGCTTGTTTGATGAGATGTATCCGGGTTAGTGCGGGATCTGACAGAAACCCAGTGTATCACTCGCACAGGCGCATGCAAATGAATGCAAAGACAGAAACAGACACTTATTCTAATAATGTTCAAACTGACACCGGAAATTCAGGCACAGCTTCTTTGGAGAAAAAAACAAGATGTATCTATAACTTTATTTTATTTATCATTCCATAACATAGGGCAACAGAAAATCTAGATCTTTCATATAACTTAAAATGCAAAAACTAAATAAACCGATAAATAAATGATAGTTCATGAATATATATATATATATATATATATATTTTTTTTTTTGTATTCGTATATATATATATATATATATATATACACATATATATATTTGTTGGCAGACAGCAGAAGAATGAGGGCTGTGGGCCTGAGGAAGCCAAAGTTTTATTATTATAGTTTTATTATCTTTGCCCTGCTATCTGATATGTATATAAATCCGATATGAATCATTTCATATGTGAAGACAACGGCACAGTTTTTGGATATGGGACCGTTGGATGACTTGTCTGGTTCTGAGGGGAAAAAACGTTTTTTCTTCCAAAACTTCCATTGACTGATAAGCTGTAGCGCAAATGTCTGCGTCAACATAGAAAAGGAAACAAAAAGCCATGTTGAAAATGTAGGGTACATTTCTGTGGAGAAAGTGGTGAATTTGCAAGCTCCACTCCTTTAGGAGACAGCTCTGGCTGACCGACCCCAAACTGCTATCTAAATATTTACAAAGGTCAGGACACCAAGCAGTGTGAACAGCAGGTGAAGTGTATCAGCGTGTATTTCAGGGAAGACTGTAATATTGTGTGTTTGGCGTTTACTTATGGGAATGGGCATGGTAACAGGAAATAGTAGGATGGAGGAGGACCAGGCTGGGACAAGCCTAATTAATGTTTCAGATGGACTGTGGCACTGGGCCGCTGTGAGGAGGCTTTCAGTGAGTTGCTCAACTTCCCAAGCTGCTCAATAATGGATAGAGAGTCCGGTGCGGTCTCAGCCAACTAGCCCACCGCTAGTAGTCTAGACAGTCTTCTAAAGGCCACTCTCCGTTAACTAAGCTAATTATCCCAGCAAGAAAGACGCACCTCGGGCGTACCTCGGCCCCAGCTGATCAATTAGAAGCTCTTCTTGTGACACCAAGACCAAGCGGGACTGCAGGACAGGTCGTCCCATTGATGCCCATCTTACCAGCCTCTCATTACCTCCATGTTGGCTTCGTCACCTAACACCTGACTCGGTCCAACGTTTCCTCCCCTCGCCCCCCTCTGCCCCCCCGCTCATTCACTTCACTCCCCAGGGTGGAGAATGGGGAGGGGACAGATTAAGGGTTTGAGGGCCGGGCCAGAGAGGGACAGGGGGACCGCTCCCACCACAGCTGACATCTGCTAGTTAGCCACTCTACCTTTTTTTGCCGAAGCCAGGGCCGCTGTGCTCTGAGTATACAGGCTTAGAGCCAGGACATGTTGGGAAAACACAGCTGTTCTGAAAGTTAAGCTTTGACCTACACCTTTGTGTAACGTATGGTCCTTAAAGCAACTTCCATGCTCTTGTGGAGGAAGGACTATAAGGAAGGAGGATGAGAGGAGTGAAGGCTGGATTGAAACATTGTGGTCTAAAGTCTCAGATGGCTTTTCTTGTGAGTATGCTCCTATGATCAACTGTCTGGGGGAGGGCTGTGGTTTGCCATATGCCTCAGCAGATGACTCCACCTTCACACTGAGAGGCCAGACTGTACACAGATGCATGCACGCAGACTTATACCCCCCCCTCCCATACACACACACCCCAAACACACACATATACACAGCCTGAAACACACACAACTACAAGAGGGGATATTTGTACGAGAATAATAAAAAGCATACACAGGCACACACTCTCGCTGTGTACAGCTTCAAGTAATTAAAAGCCCAAACAAACAAACCTTAGAATAAAGTGTGCACTCGACTGAGTCTGTTGGGGGGGGGGGGGGGGTGGTGATGGGTGGGGGAAGAGGCCCCTTGTGGGCCTGAGTCATACCGGGGTAACACTGCACCAGTCAAGAGAAGGCCCGAATACAAAAGACCTCAAACTTTGTACCCCATTATTGAAGAAGACAAAGCACAAGAACATATGCCAAAACATGGAACAATGCGTAAAAAAATGCTGTCGAAATTTAGGCCAATTCCAAATTGTTCCAAAAGTTATTCATCTCTCTGGTGGGAGAGGAGCAGGAGGTAGGAGGACCACTTTGGGAGACCAGTCATGATTACAATTTATTACATGGACACGCACAATTACATGTGTGCGTGTCAAACGTCAGAGCCTTACCTGGATGAGATGTGAGGGCACAGTAACCACTGCCACCGACAGCGATGACCTCAGCAAAGCTCGCAGTCCGTAGAGAAAGGTAGTGAGGGCGTGTACGTTTCGGGGGTTGTCATGGCAACACAGGTCATCCCCCCACAGGGCCGAGCCGAGAGAGTGAAGCCCGATTCGCAGGATGTTGCGTGAATTCGACTACAAGAAAGGACGGGAAAGAAGAAGTTTGGAGCGCTGAATTCACACCGACATGAGGCACGAGTAAAGTCTGATTGAAAAGTTCTTACAGTTGCTCTCTAGGTTGCTGCTAGTGCGTTATTTTGCAGGAGGTTTGGGTCGTATTCACAAACTTTTGGGGGGGAGAGCGACCGGACAGTCTGCTCACCAGCACAGACGATCGGAACACAGTGCCCAAACGTGACTGGACACAACTGCCCAATCACAGAGGCCATCTGACACACGCACAATGGACCTGTCAGACAGGCTTCCAATATGGCCGCCACCCAGAAACCCCAGCACATTCTTGGCACAACAGCGATGCTCTGCAGCCAAGGGGGCCTGGGTAAGGGTGGAGTGCCTTCCCTTGAAACACCCCCACCCCACTCACCCACCCACCCACCCGCCCGCCCGCCATCAAGAGATCCACAGTAACCTACTCTCATGAAGATGTGGAAAAAGTGGCCAAAGAGTGGTGGGGATATATATCACCGAAACTGGGAGAATGGAGGGGCCTGTCTAAACTGTGAGAGGTTTTTAACCTTTAGTACAATTGCCTTTTATTTGGGGTTTCTTCGGGATGCCTCCTGATTACTGAGGTGAGAGCCAAGAGTGATTAACAAAGCCCTGGCCTAAAATCTGCACACTTTTTTTTCCTTCTTCAACCTCTCCTCTCCTTTATCCCTCCCCCTCTATTATCTCCCCCACCCCATTCCCCATTACTTCCTCTCCCAACACTATGACCTAAGCTTCGTTTGGATCTGGATCAGAATCGCAGGCATCTAAGAAAAATAAACCCCATTGTTTCTGGGGAGTTTTTCACAGTTGGCTCATAGTTTCCCAAAGGAGGACTCTCACACAGGGCTGGACATTCATCTTCCTCCACGCCATTCAACATCCATGTTTTGCATTTTTACCAAACTATACTTAAGTAATGCTGCAGGATGTGTGCCTTTGTCATTATTATACTATTTCTATGTATGCAGCTCTGCAGGGGGGGGGTCTGTGGTAACAAGACTGTTGCTGTGGCATCAGAAGGAGAGGCCAAACTTAACTCCTATAGTTTAGCCTATAGAAAAATCAGGGAACGGTGCCAGTAGAGCCCAGCCAAAGGCCCCGGGGCCAGCCGTATAGGCTGTAGCCAGCCTGGGACCACAACCTAATCACCAGCCAGTCTCTGCGGAGTCTCGTAGTCCTGCTGCTACCCAGTACCCCCATTTTAAAAGCCTCAGAACAATACGCTTGGGGAGACTGTTGTTGCTACCTGCTATTTCTATCACGCAATCTGAAAAAAAAACAAACAAAAAAGACATCAGTGTCCTCTTTCCAAATCTATGATGGTAAGTTAGCAAAAAAGACATATAAACCCCGGTACGCGGTGACTATCACCGTACTGGGCATTCTTGTGCCAGAGCCCATGTCGCTCTGTGCTGTCTGCATTCCTGGACTGTGCCAAAAGCATGTCAGGCGGCCACGCTGCTTTAATGATGTCAGCAGTTAATCTGGCATGTGAGTGACAGTGCTCAGGGAGGGACGGTGGGGGGTACTGGAGGTAAATCCTAGGAGTGAGTGACAGGGGCGGGAGAGGTGGCTCCAGGTGACGAGCAGAGGGGGTCGCCAAATGTAGGTAAATCAGGCGCACGCGCATGCACCGGGCACACACGCAGGGATGCCGTGCGCACAAATACAGTACGTACATAGGGGCTTGTCACTGCGTTGACAGGATTAGCCTGTGCAGAACAGACGGGGCTGTGGATGTTTCTGGCATTCTGCTGTGGATGACGGTAATTTAATGGATGCGTGTTGGGGGGGGTTCGGCGCACGCAGCTGGGGCACACAGGTGAGGCCCGTCCGTGCAGGTGAGAGGGAGGTGGAGGGGAGACGTGGAAAAGGGGTGACAGGGACGTGACGGAGGAGACATAGATGTATGGCATTTTGCCTGCGCTCTGTGGTAACCAGCCAGGACGGAGGCAGGAGATACGCGCGAGCTTGGCCACATTAGCACCGGCAAGTCGGGGAGTTCACCTTTGGTGACGCTCAGTGAATGTGGAAGAAGGAAAACACACACCTGCTGTTTGCGCTGCACCGCCGCTCGCGGCAGCTTACTGCATGCCTTGGTGCACTTCAGCTATGTTTTTTTTTTTGTTGTCAATCAACGAGCCAAAAGCACTAACAAACCCAACATACGGAGGCTCGTAACAGTGAGTGGGCTTGACTTTGAAAACTGATCTGAGGGGGGAATGTGACAATGCCACAATCTGACTTGTCAAGCGGCCTCGAGTCACAGGATGACTGGAAATGGTGTAATGTGTCTGTGTAAATGTGTGAAAAGAGGAAAAACACTGATCTGAATTTAAAAAAAATGCAACTTCAAAATCTTACCATTGGTGTCCCCAAATCAAAGCCCTCCCTGTGTATGACCTCCTGAAGTGACTTGAGCAACGCCGAGTAGGACTCGAGCCTGGGACTGAGAGGAGACAGGGCAGAGCAGAGGGGAGACACAGCGGATGGACAATCAGAGTGAGAGCACTAAAGGGTTAGCCGGGACGTGTAAACTGTAATTTAAAACCATTTTGATAAAACTGGGCCAAGCCTATCACGGCGGTAGCTTAATCCTCCGCGACTGCAGCATGTTCCTCCTGACTGTGCTTTTCTGGAGCCACTGAAGCAGACAGATGATCCATATCAGGAGATCCAATTAATTTATTTGGTTGATTAAATTACAACATGACTGGTTCTCTGTCAGCTCCCCGAGGATCCGATTGTGCAGGGACGGGGAGAAGGCAGACCGACAGACGGACGAGACGTGCATATGCACAGAAAACACACGCACAACAAAGTTAATGGGCTGGTATCTAAAATTAACAGGGAGCGGCGTTTTGCTGTTTAATCAGGGGTAAGATGTGCACCACTGACAAAGGGCGCCGAGCGGCATCGGAGCACCGCTGAGCCCGCCATCTTTTTTTTTTTTTTTTTTACACAAGTCCCTCCACTTAAGAGCGCTTCACCATTGTAATGACCACTCTGTGGCGAGTCACAGTGGGCCGCTGTGTCAATTGTCAATTGGACCTGCGGGCTCACAAAAGCTGATACGCATAGATTGGTCACACGCCAACGGCCCTGCATAAAGAACAGTAATACGCACTCGTGTTGATTACACTCGCGCCAGAGTATATCCATATACTCTATTTCAGTTATTCAGCCCAACAATGGTGCCTCCTGACCCCGCTGCGGCTAATGATAGAGTTGGTTCGGTGAAAGAGGGACACCTACCCTCCTTGGCCTCTCTGCCCATGCCCCTGCTCTGAGGTAGGGGGCAGGGATGGTTTGACGTGCTAGTTGGAGCAGGAGGTTGGCAGCCATTGTGTGGGACGGCATTGTGCTTTCGCTACCCCCACTGAGCGCCCCTCATTCAGGTACCGAAAAGGTCTAGGTGCTTAGCTACAGGGGCTATCGCGTCGGCTAATTAGGATCATACACGGGCGAGCTTCTTTATCTTAGCACTCCTCTTTTCAATGAGCGAAGAAAGGAGGCGAGAAGGGGGGATGCTTGGTCTTAAACAACAGGATCTGTATCACCTAGAGAGCAATTTGTGCCAATTATGCCTTCAAGTGAAACGGAGCAATTTAACAGCCAGGGTATCAACATGGGGCTGTGGACACGTGCAAGGGGGAGTAGCCTGCTAAGGAGTTAGCGCGGTGCGTGTGCGCGGGTGTGTGCGCGCATGCACGCGCGCGCGCCAGCGGCGGGGCGGAGCCGGGGGCACAATGGTGCAGCGCAGGTGTAGCGTCCTGCTGTCAAAATGTCTGTGCGGGCTGTGAACCCGCTCGACACAGTGCAACAGGACCGCCGCGCTGCGCGTCGCGCGGCCACAAAACGCCGTCAAGGGAGAGCGAAGGGAGGACGCCGTTTCCGCGCATCTCCTCTTGATTATCCACGATTACTCTGGATTACCGTCTCATGACAAGTCCAAAGGCCGAACGGCGCCAGCCTCACCTTTCAGCTGGACCTCCGCAATGTGCGCCAATACTGGCGGGGCTGCCCAGCTAAGCGGCCCGCTCGCCGAAAATAAAGGACGAGGGGCTCCGTAAAGCCTCCGCCACGTCCTCTGTGCTCCAGATTGCGGTGTTTGCCCAGCGTGTTTGAGCGTGCCTTCGTGTGCCCTTGTGTGTTCAGCAGCACTCTCCGGCTAAAGAGCCCGCATGACCCCTGAACCCTGAGTACACTCAACGCAGGAGAAATCAAACAGACGCTGGGCAAACAAGGCCCTTATTTGAATAGATATACGCAGCATTTGCGAGAGGCCGAACGTCTTAAGCCGATGGCAAACGGCACGGAGCAGATGATTAACCGGATTTGCATCCGGGGCTTTTAAAAGGGAAAAATACTGTGTTTTCTTAGAACGAGTAAATAAAGAAAAAAGGTGCATTGTTGGAGGCGCATTTGAAAACAGCTGTGGATGTTGCAACTTTCAAAGCCATGGATGCACTTAAAAAAAGAGAGAGTTGATGTTTGTGATATTTATAAAATAGATTGGTGTGTGATAGTGTGATGTACACATTTTAAAGCTTCTTAGAGGCGAAAGAATTTATTGATTGAATGGCTAATGGACAAATAATTTGCCTTCGATTACAGTAACTATTTAAGTGAAAATATCTTCCATTTTATGCAGTTTTTACCCTCCTCTATTACATCTCAGCACCAAACATTGTTGTTTTTGACCTAATTGTACTTGTATGATAAGAATAAAATTCTGATTTCTGAGATTTAAAGAAGCTTGTTTAAAAGCTTTATTATTTTGTATTATTTGATTTATCTATCTATTTATTTATCCTAAGAAGGAGACGATAATTTTCCCAAAGAAGACAATAATTGAAGGTGATTTAGCACTTGTCAAATCATTACAAATGCATCATCAGGAAAATGAATTAATTCCACTAAAGGCTCTGAATTATACTGGGAAGAATCCGTGTGGTGGTAGAGCATTAGATAACACTGAATCTGTTACTTACGACTGTGGGACCGTCTGTATAGTCGGTTCACCTGCGTCCTGTGTGAACTGTGCCATGTCTGCCTGCCTGTGTGCTGCGGACGATGTCTTATCTGTGTTGGTGTGCTCTGTGGATGATGTCGGCTTTGCGCGCCGGCCTTCCGCGGATGGTGTCTCATCGGTTTCTGTGCCTCGCGTGGATGATGTCTCGTCCGCTTACCTGCACGCGGCCGACGACTGGGTGGGACGCTCTGCAAGGTAGAAGCGGTGGCACTTGGCCGCCTGGCGAATTTCCGCCTCCATTGTTTTGGAGACGTCGTAGTAGTGTCCGAACCGGGAGGACGAAGCCAGGGCGCTCTGGGGGGGGGTCGGCAAGTCAGGTTGAGGCATAAGGAGGCGACAAAGACCGTTAATTGAAGAGCCTTTAAACACGTTCACAATCAATACGACAAATGACTTGCAACCGGCTCGTTTCATAGGGAAAAATAATCTTGTTTGTCTTTCTACTATGTTAAATGAGTGTGCTTCACGACACTATGGCAATGCAATTGCATTGTTTATGGGTCATTCCTCGACACTCCTTCGGTAGAGAAGTTAAATAACCACTACGACCACACTCTTAATCATTTCTTCACATAAATGTCCACTTCTGGCTGTGAAAGCAAACGTGTCAGGGACGCAAGGGGAAGGCGGATGTTTTCCTGCAGCTGAAAGAGAGAGTTTTAGCTCTTCTCTCTCAGTGAAACCGGGGATTCCATTGTTAGAGGGGCCCATAATCTACTCCTAATCTGGATTAGGGCCCCCGGTGTGTCCCTCCCCTGGCGGGACGAGGGGGTCAGCGGGGCAGGGGGGTCAGGGGCTCATCTTCTCTTTGTGAGCGAGGCAACCCGCTTAGCGTTCCATCCCCGCCCTGATGGCTTCACCTTTGATCTGATGTCTTCATCGGGAGGGCGACACAGTGGGCCGTGCCAGGAGAGGTGTGTGTAAGGGGAAAGTAAGCGTTGACTCTGGGGGTGAATTTGGGATGCAAATCCTCTCGTGGGGCTTACTAGTGGTTTGTAAAGACGATTTTACAGGGGAAGGGGGAGAGGTGAGGAAAGGACACAGATATAAAGAAGTTTCCAGGGAGAGAGAAAGAGGGAGAGGATCCCCAGGGACACACTGTGTGCTGTTAATCCACATAGCGATATGGATTATAGACAGAAGGGGGGGAAACTGCAGAGAAGTAGAAGGGGAGGGTCACCTCTCAAAGCGGAAGAAAGAGTGTAGGGCTGCCGACCCTAGCAGGGGGAAAGGCAGGGATTTGGGGGAAGACAGAGGCGCAGGTCTGGGTCATAGGGTTGAGCGAGCAGACATGTCAATGCACAGACTGCAAAGTACTCTTGTTTCCCAGGCTAAGCAGGGGTGCAGGCGTGTGTGTATGTGTGTATATGTGAGTCGGGGACCACTGAAAAGCCTACCTATTGCCAGCTAAGTGTGAGTAATCTGGTCCAGCTCTGAAAGGAAAGGCTGAGGCCTCATTCACTCCACAAAGGAGTTTAGAAGCTCATGGATTTAGTGGTGGAGACAATTGCCAAAGACCAGAGAGCCAGCGCCATTCTTTCCCCGAAACGTCATTAACACAGACACATGTTGGACCTTTATTAAAAACCCCGTGCCCACCGTGCAACGCATTTTCGGCGTCCTCGTCCACATGTGCCGAGGACAAGACGGAAAGAGGCTGTCGTGGGATCACCTGTACTTTGGGGAGGTTCTGATAGCGCCAGGCGATCTTCATGGCATCCAAACTGTCCTGAGGCTCAGCAGAGAGCCTGGGCTGCTCCACCGGTTTAGGGATAGCAACATCGTCCAAGATGGGAGCCGGGAGTTCCTGCGCAAAAGCGGGCGAGCAGATAAACCAGTTTAAAGAATGGTGGCAGCAGATGGCCGCGGGGAGCACAGTCCTGTTTTACCCGTAAGAGAATAGTAAACACGCACTTGGGAGTAATGTTTACAGCTAACAAATGTCTTCGGTTAAGGACCTGTTTTCTGTGATCACATCTTTTTTTCTCAGTTTCACAGTAGAATCCAAATCTGTGTGCACAGTCTTTTTTTTTGCTCTTTCATTATGTAACTGGCAAAAAAGTACTACGTTGGTTGAAAACAATGTCAGAAGTGGGTGTGGAGTCTAACTGGTTAACTGTCACAAAACAACACATGTCAAAGTTGTCTTGGCCGAGGTGAATGTGCTCTTCAATTTCCCTCTTTTCCCTAATTTCTACAGAGGGGCTGCTTTCGCAGACAGGATGTTAACATAATGCAGAAAGTACAACCTTCGCCGTCACAGATTAGCATACTATGAATGCAGCTGTGAAAACACTAAATGATGTGATATATCCCCATTGGGAGTTCCCCCTTTGCTTAATAAGTCTTTGATATGTAAAGAGAGGGTGAGGCTGTGACCCCTCCCACTATCAATCAGTGGGAGAGAGGCCCTCCTCCCATATGATGGGTGGCAGTCAGCTTCTGGGGCTCCGGTCCTCCTTCACAGACTGATGCGTCGGGAAACATTTCAACAATGCTACAACCATGCCACCCTCGACCTCTCCGACACCCCCGCTGACCCTGACACATCTTGGGGAAAGCTGTGCGCCGACAATACCTGCTAAATCACGGCCTGACCAGCGTGACCCGGGCTGAATACTGTACAGCAGGGGCTGATTAGTGGAATGCCACAAGCGGGCAGATTGTTTCCAACAAATGCTAATGAATGAGTCGTCTTTTTTTTCCGTCAATGTCTTTGAAATGTTCACACTAGTTGTACACGGACGCAGCAAAGCAGACATATTCAGGCTCGGGTGGCATATTTGTCAAGATTTGTAAGTCTTGAACAAAAACCAAAACATGATACTTTCCACAACACATTTCAACACATTTCAGGCAGAGAGCTCGCAGAATACATGGCACCTCCGCTCATACCTGTAATATGTCATCTGGGTTGTCTTGAGCAGCCGCCACGAAGAGTTCGTGTCGGCACACCACACCTTCGGCCAGGAAGTACTTCAAGATCATGCGAGAGTAGCTATCATATCGGTCCTCCTCTAAAAGGGAAACAACAGTCAGGATGTGTTTGCGAGGGGGAAACTCAGAACATGCACAGAGGAAGCTGTCAGTCACACCCCTAATGCTGTCGCAGAGGCCCGGGGACGTGGAGTTAGTGATAAAATGGGGACAGCATCTTTCAGATGAAGAAGTACATCCACCTCAAGTCTTCCGCTGGATCTTGTCTCATCCTGACCATTCATTCACACACCAGGGATCCCTGGGATCTTCACCGCGTCAGAGCTGCTGACTGTAATTGATGTAAGGAGCATGTTGACGCTACCTTTGGCTGCGAAGTGACAATCGACGTGGCACAGAAACCTGGGTATTTTACAGAGAGATACGACTATCAAAGTGGAGATGACACTCTTATCTCCCCTTGTTATGGTCATCCCCTGTCCCCTTGTACCTATCACATCCCCGACCAGCAGCAAGAAGTGAGTGGGAGACGCTTGTCTCTAAGCTCTCACCTGACCCCTTCAAACGTGTATACAAAGGTGCCCGATATGTCAGGAGTTGGAAGAGATAGTTGTGTCTGGCCTCAAAACGCTGCTCTGCTTTAGCGTGGATCCCAACGACAATGGCATCTTTGATTGCACTGCTCAGGTCACTCACATCAGGTGTGTTTATTGTCATCAAAGTAGGTTAAAACGAGTTCTGAGACTTCTGAACACAAGGGGAGAGGGCAATTCTCTGGTATTCGGGGGAGTACCTTCGACATACTTTCCCGAAGCCATCGCCACATGGCTATTTGACATCCAAAATCCGCTCCTACAAAAAAAGCCTGCACCACCAGCATGGAGTCCCCACTTCCTCTCTGAGCAGAGCGCATAGCTCTGCCCAGCATGCTACTGCTGCTTCCTGTCACAATCGTCATTTTGTAAGGATTTCAATCGGCCTCTCCGGACAATGACGAACAGTGGGCACAAGGACAAAGGCGGCGGTGACACCTAAAGGTAATGGGCATACAGCTGACAGCCCGGGGAATGACATCCTGACGTGTCATCTTGAAGCATCCGGAGAATTCCCCCCACCCACGTTCCTGGTCCACGTCCTCACCTACGGATTCGGGATGGCCCAGGAAATTCCATAGCTCTTCAATTTGTTGTCGGTGGGGCTCCCTGTTCTCTTATTGATGGGTTTCTAGGTCAGCAGGCCTTTGTGGCTTTCAGCAGGCCCCACAAAGACTCCCAGATGGGCCCTCTCAAGATGGGGCCTATTGTGGCTGTGTTTCTATGGGAGCCTTACAAATGGAACCTCCAGGAGTCATTAGGCTGTTGAGGCAGGGGGTAAGGGAGGGGGTGGGAGGTGGCGGGCTATACGAGCAACAGGGGGTGGGGGACGGTCATATCTTTGAGGTAGATCAGTCACTCCGGACAGTCATGGGATGATGTTTTTTTTCTCTCTACCTCGATGTCTTTCTGCTTATTCTGACAAAGGTTTTGTGAGGAGGGGAAACGCCTCTGCTGCAGCCGCCTCGGAACGGGGCAGTGGGAGAGCAACAGTCCTGAATCATATCTGCTAAAGCTGCAGGGGGAGGAGACAAAATATCTAGGTCAGAGTGTTTTCCCCCTTGCACGAATCTTCGGTCTATGAGGAACTATCATTTCTACTGTGGAGCTCAAATTCATTTCGGACCATATGGCAGGTGAATAAAATAAAGACACTTAAAAGAAGGCTTGAGCTCTATTGTTAGTGAGTCAGTGTTGTAAATAGGGTTGGAGGATGGGGGAGGCGGGGGTGGGGGGTGGGGGGGTGTTTGAGACTGTACATCTTTGTGCTGCAAGTTTTCAAACAGATGCACCTGTCATTCTGAGGACATGTGAGGACGCTCGCTTTCTTCTGGGCTGAAAGTCTTTCCATCGTATTTATGGCAAAAACAATTTCCTCTTGCACATCAGTAAGGATCTGAACTCAACCGGGGGAGTAGAGATGCAACTTTATACTTGTAATACTAACTTCATACTAACTAATCTTAATCCTAACCAACACTAACAAAATTATTTCTTATTCTTGTCTGCATTAGTTTACGTCTACTTATTCGCCTCAGTCACCACTTTAGTTTCATTCATATGTAAGCGCAGACTGGAATGACAACACAAACTTAAATCTTCAATCTACTGTAGAACATCATGAAAAGAAGAACTACTGAACTTCTAAGAATTGTAATGAAGATCTAACATCTATAACCTTCAAATTTTACCTTTTGGTATAATGTGGAGTCTATTGGCCTTAGTATATTACAGGGCAAAAGGATGAAGATATTTGCCAGGCCTGGATGCCAGTCTATTCCGGGGCACACAGACACACATACACATATACACACACCATTCACTGTCGCACTGGCATAGGGCACTTGGGAGTCTGCCTTGTCATGTGGGAGGAAACTGCAGTGCCCGGAGAAAAAAAACGCACAGACACGAGAGGAACACGCAAAGTCCTGGCAGAAAGGCCCTCGAGCCTGCAGTCCAGATCTCAGACCCATCATCTGCGAGGCAACAGTGCTACCCACTGATCTAACAAGCCTTCCTAATCTTCTAGACACACACAAGACAATTGTTAGTCAAAGAACACTAAAAAGCCGTGAAACATTTAAATACTTAAAACAATGAAGTCCTTATGTTGCAGTTATTGTAACAGGCACGTTGAAGGGAAAAGGTGTTTATTTAGACCACCGGTGCTGGGAAGCTTTGTTTCTTCTCTTGCAAACACACAAGAGATGAGAGATCTTCAGACAGCAGCCATACTGGGCTGATCCCCCTCTGGTTGACAAATCGGGATGGACAGCTCAAGACACTTCAAAGGCAGACAACGACCAGTCTGATAATTTTATGTCTGTGTCTCACAAACAGGCCATCACGGCTAAGGGGGCAGACTGTAGGAGACGACTGCCTGAAACAAACACAAACAAACACACACTCCCAGCCACCCAGCCACCCCCCCCCCCCCCCCCCATCCTATCCCATCCTTCCCTCCCACACAACAAAACAGCACAGTGTACACACAAACATGCACGCAGACGCACACACTGCTCTTTCAGAGCCAAACACAAGAGAGCTCACACACGCATTTCACCTTTACTGTGTCTCTCATTACCAGATGAAACCAACCGTACATTGATTCACAAAATGGAAGGGAAGAACGCATTAGTGTATAATCACTGACTCCTGCATCGATTGGGGGGTGAATTAAAGGGCAAAGCAATATCATCAGTTGGTATAGGCCTTTGCTACACACAAATTACAGCTTGAAGGGGAAACAAGACTACCTTAACCTCACTGTCTGCCAGTGCATATAGCCTCGTCTATGATGACTGATAATAACAATAATAATACAGTGGAAGACATTTATGTCCCTAGAAAACCCGCTTGCTTTGAAACGTACTCCTGAAAAACTTCCACAACACATCTGCAGATAAGCATATTCATTAAGGGCCCCGGTGGAAGTGTGAACACCTGGGACTCTAACTGGAGACCTTCGGGTCATTGGTCTATTTACCATCCCGCAAGATAGTGACGCACGACGCCACAGAGAGCCCAAAAACACGCGCGCAGACACACAGAGTCATTAGCTAAAAAGCACTCCCAAATTCATGCATACAGAAATATATGGAGGACGCAGCGAGGCCGCGGGTTAATGCGGGGTTGTCCACATCTGCATGTCTTGACTGAGAGAGAGTTGCTGAACATAAACTAAAGGCAACTGTTTCAGAAAAGATACACACATCAGCCTGGCTAACAGGATCCAGTAAGTTGACTAAAACAGCTAACAAATGAGTTTATGACTTTATTTTTTTTAGTTAGGGTTTTAGGTAAAACACCGCTGTAGTGCCTATTATGAGTGTGCATATCAAGAACAGTCAGAAGTGCTGTTGTGTCCTGTGCACCAGAGTAAATCCATCCATCATCTGTCACCAGGAGGAGTCTCCTGGTCACTGTGCAGGGCACATAGGGCAAAGGCAGGGAATAGTTTCGGGACAGGCTATCACACACCATACACTCACACTTAGGGCCAGTTTAGAGCCTCTGATAGTTCTTGGACAGTGAGAGGAAACTAGAGTACTCAGAGGCAGGCACCGGGAGAACGTGCAGATCCACAGAGAGAGGTGCCATGTCCGACCAGGATTTGAACCTTGAAATTCCTCTTGAATTTCCCTGAGGGATCCTCCTGAAGGGATCAATGGTGTTTCTATCTATCTAACTGGGGACCTTCTTGCTGTAAGGTGACCACACTATTCACGAACCCGCTGTGCTAGCCTGCACCAGAGTCAAATACACTCTAAACGGTGTCTTGTAAAATATAAAACATCATGATATTAAAGAGTAAACTGATCTATAATAATCTAAAGGAAATCTATAATAACATAAATCCCAATAATACAGTCAACTTATCATTTCCATTCAGCCTTTTCTGTCAAATCACAACACTTTTGTCTCCACCACTGGTGAGAGCTTATTGGGTGAGTTTCTAAGAGAATCCATCCATCATTTCATCTATTTTTATCAAAACCGGTTCAGATCTCTGTAGTAATACTCAATTATTCTATTGAATAAGGTTGTAAGGTTACAATGTAAGAACTGAGAGGCTCACCTATAAGAAGAACTGTTCCAACTGCTAACCCACCACCTGTTTGAGGAGAGGGAAATGAATGTCATTTTTTGTGGTAGTAATGAGCACAACATCAGGTGAGCACAACATCTGAAGCAACTTAATGAGATAAAACCATTCTCAGGCTTTTTTTCCCTTATATGTGTACTTTGCTGCATTGGTTCACGCTGGTTGCTGCAAGCATCATTAGCCCAGTTAAATGCCTTTATGGCCTGTTACTGGTGTTTGGACTATTTTTAACTATAGAAGCAAGAACGTTTTTTCTTGGAATGCACTTGTACATGTATCTCATAATGTGTATGGGTTAACATGGCATTCCAGCTCTAGCCACATTTTGCTTTGATTAAAGAGTGAGGTCACAGGGGCCACAGTAAGAGGTGGAGCATCTGTGTGAAAAATGTTAACCAGTCAAATAAACAAGAGAGCAGACAAGCCATGTTTCAATTAATGTATTATTGTGGGTACATTAGAAGTCATCCATCAGCTAATACATACACACTACCATAAAGACAATCGAGCACAAATAAATACATATTTAAATATATTTTATGGGTAATGACTTCCACAGAATGCACGCACTATGTACTTGTGGTAGGATATTTTAGATAAAGACATGCTGCTCTCAGGTCAAAATTAAATAAAGGCGAGAAAGGACATTTTCCTGCCTGCTGTCACCTTGAAATATCTTTCAATACAGCCACATCTTTCTTGGTTGAAATTAGAAATGGTTTGACAGCAGCTAGAGTGCCATTCCACATACAATATTTGCAAATGATCCATCTTATTCCCATTCTCATGACATGAACAGTTTTAGGTTGCAACACAAAATGCAAAAAGGCATTTTTCCTGTTATGCATCATCAAAGTCACATTACAACATCTTGTTGATTTGATGGATATTTTTCATACAACAGACAGAGTTGACTATGATGCATCTCTGACATAATTCTTAGGTGAGATATTCTGAAATGAACACAAACACAAACAGGCCATCACGGCTAAGGGGGCAGACTATAGGAGACGACTGCCTGAAACAAACACAAACAAACACACACTCCCAGCCACCCTGCCCCCCCCCAGAGATATTCTGAAATGAACACATCTCAAACATATGTTTACCATCATCCTACCATCATCACAGTATGTGCACTGGTTCCTGCTAAATGTGCACTACAGGTAGAAGCTATGCGTCTTAATAAAAGAACCCCCTAATCTGCGTTCAATCACAGATTTTCCACGAGAACAGCTGCTTCTGTGAACAACTATTTGAGCATAACTGTCTTTGGTTGCACTGACAGCATTAGCATGTGCTAGCACTGAAGCCCAGCGTCAGACTGACCGAGCAGGAAGTCCAGTGACGTGACCCCGGTGGAGACTAGGAGCTGTCCATTCTGAACCGAGGGTCTGGTCCCGGGGATGGACACTAACTTGCTCCTCGTTTTCTTCTGAAAACTGGTGGTGTTGAAGGCTGGACGCTCGGCTGTCGGCTTCCCCACACTGTTCATGAGAGCTGCCATGTTCACTGTGACGCAATAGTCGCCCTGATTGTTTTGCGGCACATCGGCCAATCAGAGGAGACTTTGGTCGGATTCGACCAATGGGCGTAGCGGTTGTTGCGACGTGGGTTGTAGAGGCTGTCATAGAGGAAGGTTTGTTATGATAGGTGCATGGTCGGAGCACTGACTGCTCGCTGTAGGTGAGTAACGCTACTGAAGTCTCACATAAATTTACATTTATCATGTCACAGTAACAAGTAGCCTACGTGTGCGTGTGTGCGTGTGTATGAGCGTGTCCCCTGGAGTAAACACACTAACCTGACGTCTGGTTCTGTCTGTGACCTTTTGGTTCGTTGCATAACAATACAGAACCCACATACTGATAAAGGGGCACCAAATTTACCACGCAAGGATAATACTCCAAAGAAGAAAAGCACACGCCTACAGCTGTTCTCATCTCATATATGTGTTATACGCTAAAACACATCTTTAAGCGTTATATATATATATATAGCACAACCATACAGTTTACTGCCATATTTGGTGTCAGATGCTGTTTATCTCTTTGTTAATATATTTCAAGTTCTGGGCTGCAAGAGAGTAATCTATATCAACATCACTGCACTAATAGGTCAATAAATCTTTCACTCTACTTGCCTAGGTCCTCAGGCCACTGTAGATCTTATGTAATGTAGCATAATGAAACGCATTGAGAACTGATTGCAGCTACACAAGTGTGTTACATGCACACAGTAGCAGCTTCACGCAGATTGCTGCTCTCAGGCATTCAGATGGATAGAACGTCTATCGAAGGTCTATTTACAGAAGGACAGGTCAAAATATAGATGAGTTTCATTGCAGGAGTGACAAGTATCGGAGCAAAAAAAAGGTTTCAGACTACATTAGTCTGGTAGCAACAGTGTC
Source organism: Karalla daura (assembly GCA_029224185.1). NCBI lineage: Eukaryota > Metazoa > Chordata > Actinopteri > Chaetodontiformes > Leiognathidae > Karalla > Karalla daura. The sequence continues at coordinate 21,159,001 of CM055190.1, forward strand.
GAGAGGCAGTGTGCAAAAGCTGTGCATTTGTGTCAATAAATTATAAGTCCTTGTTATTCAATGTCTAATCAATAATGATAACGATTGTGCTTGTCATTTTCGATCTAATGTGGGTGTGTGGTCATATGCTCTCTGATCCTCGCTATAAGTCTTTGTGCATCACTTTTGCAGTCACATGAAGCAGGGATTCAGTAGGAGGCCTCTGAGCACCTCTACATCTCAAAACTGTGGTTACGGTTTCGTAGTTGTGAGTTAAGAGTGGAGGGCTCAACAGTGATAATGTCAAAGAGGATTTACAGTGTACCTCCTCCACCCCAGTTGGATTAATGGCTGCTTTGTTTCACTGAAGTGTTTTCTCTTCCCTGGTGTAACTTTTAGTAATAAATCTGCATATATCCGATGAAGATGTCATATTGTTTGAGTGGTAAAATAGGAAAATATAAATGAAGTGTGTTAATTTTTTTTTTATATATTATCCCTGATAGAAGTGTGACCCATCCAACATCATATCTAGATAAGTTAGTAATACAATAGATGTCATAATATATATACATTTAATTATATCATAATGTACTTTCACAAGATTTACACTTTGTGACAGTCTCGAACACTGCCGTAACGCATGTACTCTGAGCACTTAATTACAGGATGCGTTTTGGCATGTCACAGTCCAAAAACCATATGCAAATAATAAGATTAACAATGGGCATATTCCTTTAAGCTGCTTAAGCAGAGATCTGGTACCATGCCTTTCTACTCACTGTCACACCATAATATGACACTAGAATGCTAGGTTGAGTCCATCTCATGTTCTTTGTAGTACCAAAAGGCCTTGAGACACCTCTTCACTCTTCTCAGTCACTCTGAGAGATCTTTTAGATAAGGCAAACTGCTAGCAGCGGGGGGGGAGGCCGGTTTCCCCTTGTACTGTATACTGTCCACTATTAATACTGACTGACTGATGAGAGATCAGTGTAATCCTTAAGACAGCTGTAAAAAAGCTTTGTGTGGTTGAGAGTGGCCAGAGGCAGCACAAGATCACAGGGTACTGTAAGGCTCCAGAGGAGGCAATGGCCCAACTGCTCACTTTACAAATGCTCTCAGCAGAGGCAGTCCTGCTGTTTTGACAGCGCGGTTGAGATTTATATGTGCTGACAGGAGACCAAGGGAATATATCATGACTGACAACGCTGGGCATTGTGGAAAGCCCATACGAGACAAATAAGACGCACTGACTGACCTGCATGTCAGGAGGAGGAGAGCCCGCTTCGGCGGTGCAACATGCAGGACGCAGGAACACATGGCTGTGGAAACTTTGCCCACACCCCTCACACAGTGGCCCTCACCTCACTTCCAAAATGCTCGAGTCCCAGTTTAACCCACGGACAATTCAGGTCAGGGTCGCGTAAACCTGTTTTCTTTTTGTTTTTTTTAACCCCAGCGTGTGAGCTGTGCACGCGTGTGTTTTTCTGCACTATTTGTCAGTTTTATCACACCCTGTATCTGATTGAGGGATAGAATGGCAGTAGTCATAACATGTCAGACCTTTCCTGGTCAGGCTGTTTTGGTTTCGTTAGGGTAATTCTACCATCTGCGAGGAACTGCGCGAGGCAGGAGACGTCTTGTGTCCGGGGGATATGAGATTATCATCAACGCGTAGCGTATTTGTTTTGTTAGCGTCGGAAAGTGAAGTAATATGCCAAAGGCACAAGCACAATAAGCATAGGATGGGTTTTGTACACAGCTAATTTTGTCAAACGACTCACTTTCCATCTGCTCGCCGTCCTATATTTTGAACAGGTTTATTTCGATTTCCTGAGATCTGCGCAGATGTCTGTAAGCACAATAAGCCATAATTAGCTTGACCTATGAGATAGACAAACAAATGTAGAAAGTATGCTGAAAGTGAGAGGAAATCACATTCTTGAAACTCACAAGTTTGCTTTTACGTTGAGGCGTCTGTCACTGGCCTGTGTTGAACTATATGGGGCTTTGTCGTGAGCTGCTGAGTGTAAAACACAGAGCCCTTTGTCAATCTGATACAACACCAGATAAGATCTCTCAATTCTCTCAGCACCAGGCCAGCACCACACATTTGCTTGTGGTCAATACAATGAGGCTTAGTGGCTGATTTTTCCATTCTTTGTAATTGGCTGGGGACTCTGTCAACCCACACTTCCTTTCAATTCATTGCAGTTGTATTCATATCACTTGGCTATTATTTGCTCTGGCTGACCCATTGATTGTAGGTTTAAACCCTCAGCTCCTCAAATAGTAACTTCGCTCAGCTGTTTCACGGCTGTGTTGCCGCTAGCAACAATGAAAAGAGCAATATGGAGATCAGCCGCCTCAATTAAGCCTCCGATAGAAGGCAGACCGAGAAAAGAGAAGATCTAGACAGAGGACCCTGCGACTGGGACTTCTACATCTGTCACTCTCCATCTAGCCAGGTGTCTGAGTCTAAATCAGCAGGATAATCTCTGATTGGACTGATAGTTGAAACAGACCCCCCTCCCCGGTTGCCGAACCTCCTCCTCCTCCTCCTCCTCTTTTTTTTTCTCTTTTCCCTTTTGCAGCCCATATTAAGATCAAATCAAGCTCTGCTCGACAGGACTAATGCCCCACCCTCCTCTGCCTTCTGCTGCCCAGAGGAGGACATCAGAGGTGGGATCCGTCACCTCTCCACTGCTGCCTGCTCCTCCAGACTCCCTTCCATCTGGGATCCTCAGGGAGAAGACGAATATCTGACAAGGGGCTTGTAAGCCTCTTAGCCCCCCTGTTGCCCAGCTCTCTCTCAGCCCATGTTTTCCTAATTTAGTTGTGTAAGAAGTCCACTGCAAGGCCCTCGTGCCCTGTTTGGATTGAGCTGCTCTTTGTGGCTCTAATAGACTGGCCATGTATATCAATTAACACTGCTCAGCCAATGGCAGGTTCAACTCTCTGGAGACCTGGAGCAGTAATTCCTTTTTGAATGTTTCCTTATGGCTCCAATAATGTGTATAATTAGGTATCGGTTTTAATCTGCAGGTGCGGGTGACACTGCTTTATTTCCATTTAGTCCTTTCATTTTCATTGCTGCTCAATGGAATTGAATGGGTGAAGTTAATAATGATACTATGATTTTTAGCATTTTATTTTATTCTTTTGCAATATGTCTTAACAGTTAGATAGATAGATAGATAGATAGATAGATAGATAGATAGATAGATAGATAGAACTTAATTGATCCTGAGGGAAATTCCAGTTGCACTGAAAAAAATACATAATTTTACTTTAATTTACTTAAAAAGTGGTTTCATGCAAATGTCTTGATCAACCCCTAAGATACTCAATTTCTTGGCCATCAAATCAGTTGTAAATGAGTAAAGTAGTATAGAAGGAGTATATACGAGTTAACTATCTCACTTAGATAGAGCAGTCGGCTCTAATCACCTATGAATACATAAGGTGCACATAGAATTGTGTGTAGATTATGATGGAAACTTTGATATAAAGAGCTGAAAATTCCCAGGTGTTTGATTGATCTCATCCCGAGGACGCACACCCGATCCTGCGGCCAAAGCGCCTTCGCGTTCGGCTCTCTTCCGTCTCGGATCACGTCCGTAAAAAAGCGCGTGACAGCTGCGTGAACACAGCGATAGACGCCTTTATTCTCACAGTCGGCCGCCGCCACGACAAAAGTAAAATCATCTTCTTGCGATCGCTCCTGCCCCCCCCCCCCCCCCCCCCCCCCCGGAGTGAGTCGGGCTCTCCCTCGCTAAGAGGATCACAGAGTTAAACACACAGTGATGTGTTTCCGTCGGCAGCTATTCATTTGGGATCCCTCTTTTCGCCACTGTAGCGCTGGGCCGTGACCGCGGGAGGCCGGCGGCCACAGATGGTTCCGCGGAGAGGGCTGCGCTGGCTTCCTTTGTTTTCCCATGGACACGTTTGCCGTGTAATCCTGGATTAACGGAGAGACTTTGTGTTAATTTACAGCTGTAACGCAGCCCTCAATTAAAGACGGTGTTTCCCCCAACACACCCTCGGCTTGGGTATTAGGCCCGGGACGTAGTGTTGGGTTGCCTGACTCTTTGCTCCGGGGGAATTGGAGGTAATAGAGATCCAATCAGAGGTCTCTGCGGATGTCCACCTCATTCTGACTCCCAGAGGAGTCGCTGCAGCTCATATATGCGCTCCCCATGTAACACATAGGTAATGCCATTGTCCGTGCACATTCACACCACATGCGCGCACACACAGACACACAATATCAATGACAGAGGGTGCCTCAGAAAACCAGGCGGCTGCATATGGACTCTCTTGATATCAGTCACTGGCTGTGTGATCTTGTTATGCAAAGTCCCTTAATCCCTACCTATGATGAATGCACGCTGGAATGGAGGAGGTGGGGGGGGGGGGTGCTGAAACAGAGATATGAGGGCAGCTGTATGAGAGGCTGTCCACTGTGCTTTGCAAATGAGTGCTAGCAAAGAGATTCCCGATCCCCAGCCTGGCAGAAGGAGGAACACATGTGAGATAGTGTCCGCGGGTGCATTACACTGTGGCAATGACAGAGATGCTGGTGGAGGCAGCTGAGAGCAAGACAAATAGAGCTGAACATGTCGCCTTAGTGCAGAGCTGGGATTCACATTAACCTTTAGACCACTCGCTTCCCAACAGAGGAATTATAGGGCCAGAGGTGTTATTGTACCAGCTGTGGGAGGAACTGAGTTTATGGTTCCTGTGGAACGGAACAAGAGAGTGGAGCAGGCTGCCACTGGAAAGGGGCACTTCATTTGGGCCCTGCGCTGAGTTTTATACGCGTCCCCCCTTCACCTGCTCGAGCACCCTCGTTCACAGGGGCGGCAAAAAAGCGAAGGGTTGCCAGGGGTGATGGGGGAAGAGCGGTGTAGCGGCACATGAGGAGGCGAAAGGAACAGCGTTGGTCTCTTTTGGATCAGAGACGATGGCGAATCGGCCAAAGACACAAACCATGCAAGAGATGAAAGAATAGATAGAGGGTTTAATAGGTGGAATATAGTTGGCATGAATGAGAGACCATTGTGGCCGCGTGTGTGTGTGTGTGTGTGTTTGTGTGCATGTGTGTGAGAAGAATGGAGGGGGGTAATGGGATTAGGGGTAACACCTTTGGCAGGGCTGGGAGAGCCACCTGACACCCAGTCTGTTGGGGACCTGGGGAGAGAGGCTGGGGGCGGAGGTGGCGGGGGCAATGGAGAAATTGGGGGTTCTAATCCGTGTCCATCTTTGGGAAGTCATTCCCAGAGCTCGGAGGATTTGGGGCTTTGGTTTCCGCTCTGCTTGCTTTGGTTAATAATACCCTGGGAGGGAGAGAGGACGCGGAGGGAGAAAGAGAGGAAGCAGACGGAAGGAATCGGGGGAGAGTGAGAAAAAGATTTCTTCACCCCGCGGCGGGCTGGCAGGACGGCGGCCGAGCTAAAAATGTTTGAAGTGCGGACTAAACTCTGAGCCGGGGAGCGGCGTCCGTCTCTCTAAAACACACAATGGCCGCGTGTTTGCGTAGACGGGGTGCGTGCGCAGGTGTGCCTGCGTGCGTGCGTGCGTACGTACGCCCACCGCAAGGGCGTCTCCTCCGCCCCTCCAACAGGTTGCAGCCGGAGTGAAAGTCAACATGGCTGAGCGCGGCCCGGGATGTTTGCTCAGAAGACACGGCGGACGGGCCTCGCCTGTGTTTGTACGCCAGAGTGTTTGCGAGCGGGGTGGCTGGGCGGGCGTGGGGGGGGTGGGGGGTCGTCTCTCTGTCTCCATGGTGCTGACAGAAGCCGATAACCGCTCCGATGATTGCGGCGGTAGCGGGCGGGCGGCGGGGACCGGCTGCAAGCGGTCGCGGGGGCCCGTCGCGTGTCACAGCTCTCGGGCGTTTGTCCGTCACCTGAGCGCGAGGTGTCGATTGGTGCGTCCCACGCGGGGGCAGAGTTCAGGGCCGCTTTCGGCTGCGAACCGGGCCGCTCGGGCCCCCCGACAATGAAACACCAGGGAGTGTGCCATCTCAGCGGCGGGCCAAGTGTGACAACCTCGTCCGCACCTTTAAAAATTAAATCCCAGCGGCGGCTTTTGTTTTCGGAGACCCCGTGAAGGAGATAAGCCTGCCGCAAAAGGGTCAGACGCTTGAGTCGGGCTCCCTGTGACTGCGCGAGCTGAGGCTGTGTCTGGTCCTGCAGGTGGAGATGTTCCGCAGAGCGCTGTCCAAGGCCTTGGGGTTCGTGGGTTACACCATCCAGTATGGCTGCATCGCGCACTGCGCCTTCGAGTACATCGGAGAAGTCGTGGTGGTTCGTATTCCGACGATTACAGAATTCATTGGCGGCGTCATTCATCGTCAGAAATGATTCACGGCTGGTGTTTCGCTCCAGTGTTCCGGTCCATCCATGGAGCCAACCATCGTCAACCAGGATGTCGTCTTCTCGGAACGCATGAGCCGCCATCTTTGCAAAATACAAAAGTACGTAAAAGTCAGAATTGCATTGATTGTCAGGTAGTTATACAACAGTGATGAGGATGTATATATATATATATATGTATAAATAAATAAATAAATAAATATGTATGTGGATATATATAAATATACACACACATGCATTCACTGTCATATTTGGATTTTCCTCTCATTTAACAACATATACATATATGTGGATATATAAATATATGGATTTTTCTGTATGTTTTGGAGAGTATAAATTTCATTGTACTCTGTGCAATGACAGTAATGTAGATTCTGGTTCTTATCCTGAGGTTCAAAACGAGCAAATCATTGTTGGAAGACAAAGATATTTCACAATTTCTGTCTTTTATTTATGTCTTTGTGTATTATTTATGTCTATATGTATCTTTATGTTTCAGCTGTACAGTAAAAGACTTGCAGCCATCTCCTGCAAACTTGCATCGTTGATAGTTTGCTTTTTTTGTGAGTGCGTGCTGGATTGTTACGCCTTAAGTGACGGTGTCCATTGTTCCTTTACAGGGGCGACATAGTCATCGCAAAGAGTCCGTTTGATCCAAACATGAATATCTGTAAACGGGTTATTGGCCTGGAGGGTGACAAGATCTGTACAAGTGGCCCATTAGATCTGTTCAAGACCCACACCTATGTGAGTATGTTCGCATCATCCCACCAGCCTGTATCGCTAGTATAGTGCTTTAACAGCGGCCCCTCTCATACAACCTGTGATTACCTGTTTTACCAGGTCGAGGCTCCCGGTGGCAGTTTCACTGTTTCTCTTTCAACAGCCACGAGTCTGTTCGCCAAGAAAGGGGGTTAAAAAGATACAGTGAAGGAGAGAGTGGTTGAGGACAACAAAACACTTGATAGTTTGACAGAATCTCTATGCATAATGCAAAACCGTCTCCCGGTTATTGCTTTTTATATGCGTGCGCACCGCAGTCTATACACTATCATAGTTGTTTACATTTTCGACCGCACACATCCATTTTGTGTCATTGGTCAAAATATCAACTTTTGACAACACCTATATTTCCTCAGAACAGTGATAAAACCAGAGAGTGAGCAGGGGTTCTGCTGCTGAAACCACTGTCATTGCTTTTCTATTACTACTCTCCCCAACGCCCACAGCTCGGGCCTGCAATCTCTCTGAAGCCTGTTAGAGTTAGTGCCAGCCGAATGGACAGACTGATGGGTGGGCGGAGGTGCGTGTGTGTGCCTGCGCGCGTAGATGTGTGTCTGTGTGAGAGTCGACGGTCCAAAGGTTGCATTTATGTTGCGTGTTTTTGAATTTCTTGCCTATTTTATCGACGACGGGGAATGAGTTCAGCAAAACGCAGCACAGGGCCAAGCCTGCAAAGCGTCACTCAACGAATCAAAAAGGAAATAAAAGATTTCTGCCCTTGCGCAGGCTTGACCTCCATGTATGGAGGACCGAACTTGTAATAGGAAACATCTCTGGGTTGTGATTCTGGCTCCCAGGAATTAAAGACAGAAGTTTTTAAGCCTGATTCCATTTTCAACTCATTTCACATTTTGATGTGAGTGATCTGAGTTGAGGATCAACCTGGACCACTCAGAAGATCAGAACATTTTAGTGGCACATACAGTAGCTCTTTGTTCACATACTGTATGAAGACATGCTAATATGCTGTGAGTGCACTGTACAAGTTAAATCCTCAGTTCTCAGGGTTTTTAACACCCTGAGTCCTTGTTCAGTCAGTTCATACCCATGGCTGCAACTCAAAACCCTCTATCTGAGAAACGTACCTCTTTATAAAACTGAAAACAACATGTGTTGCCTTCTTATAGAATGCTATTTGTCAAGGGTGTCCAATACATAATAATAACAATGATAACAATCATCCAAAGTGAAACAGGCCAATTAGAAAGTCCTACAGAACGGGGGCTTTGGTTTAGAATAGGAGATTATTGGCTAATTACTTCTTATTGCTAATTAAGTAATTCAACAGTATGCCAGAGCTGATAGATAATGTCAAACGTGTCAAAAATGCTGATCACAAGTGCTACGAGGCATAGGTCAAGTCAAAGCTAAATTGTAAACAATGCATTTGGTGTGGTCGACTGAAAGAGTGGCTTCAGATGCATTTTCCATTGGTCCGTTAAATAATTTCACATTTGCTGATTTGCTTTCGTATTGATTTCTGGAAAAAATATGTTTGGACTAAGTTGAATTCTTGGTATCTTTGTAATCTGATGGATTGGCAGGCAGGGGATTTAGACCAGAAATCAATAGGTAGATTCATAAAATGTGCATAAAAAGTTCTTTTCTGATCGATCTTTGATTTTTGTTGGTTCAATGTCCTCCTTTCAGGTTACCGTAATGTTTAAGCATGTGGCTCTGTGCTGTATTTCAGCAACGTTTTGAAGAGCTGCAGGAAAATATATGGTATTAAAACTGAAATATCACAGTAGAAAGCTGGTAATGGAATCACCCTAAAGTTGAAAAAACTCTCGTGAAAACATTTTCACACTCTCAGGAGATGGTTTTTCAGACGTGTCGACATAAAAGTTTCTCCCAAAAATGTAATGGAAACACTTCAAACAAGATGGTGCTGTATGGAGAAATACAGATTTTTCTAAATCTAATTGAACTATCTAATAAAGCTAATAACAAATGTCTTGGAAGTTTTGTAAGATAAGATTTTGCAAAAGTTGTGTTATCTCATGCAAAACACTAATCGACAACTAATCAGAAATTGCAGAAATGGTGCTTTTATTTTGAAAAAAAAAAGCAACATCCCAAGCAAAGCGTGAGAGAAGCTGCCAGTGACCACTACGCTAGTCTTAACAAATATGTCTCCACGTGTTGGTTTTCGGAGCCGCTAAGAGCAAAATCCCTTTCTTGATGTGACAGTGTTTGTGCTGACTGAGAAAATAGCCGCTGTTCGCATAAACGTTTGGGCTCCCTCAGGGTTTCTCTGTTTTTTCCTTTTGTTTGTGTTTTTTTCTGATTCCCCGGAGATCATATGTGTTTGTGTGCGACTATTAGGACGGTGTGAGGCTTTATGGGCGGACCCGCAAAGATGAATTTGGGAAGGTGGTGTTGGTCCCTGTCATCGCCTCCTCTTTTTTTTTTGGTTTCTGACTGACAGGCAGCCGCTCCTCTCCACACCCAGACGCCCAACAGCAGACTAATTGCCCTGTCACCTTTTAGGAATCATTCCTGTGTCAGGGCTATTGTGTCAAAACAATGACACGCGATCCCTAATATTATAGCCAGGAGAGCGAGGGAGAGACGCGAGAGGCTCAGTGCTCCGTACGCTCTGTTGTCTGCGCAAGACGGTGAGACGGTGAAAGACGGACTCTTAAGAGCGCGGGCCGACTCATGGACGAGCCTGATTCCCCGCCTCAATCGTGTTAACATAAAGGGCGCTGTCGCGGCGGAAGCGTCCGGAAGACGTGTGTCGATGGCCGGTATTGCGCGGCCCAGGTGCTAAAATGACTTAATGGCATCCGTACCTCCTGCGGGCACCCCGTCGAGAAAGTTTCCGAAAGTGCGAAAGAGTGAGGCGGGCAACGAAGAGAGCAGTAGTCTTTGAAAAGCGCAATCGAGGGTGGTGCGCAGTCCGGTTAGACTGCTGCTTTGCATCAGCCCAGTTTTAGCTGGCAGCTTCACCTCCGACTTTTGTTCCATGTTCACGCACCTGCACCTTGCAAGGTGATGCCTATAAGCTTTCTCTGTAGCCACGGACGATCGGGTCAGGTTTCAGACTTCTTCGCTTTCTCCCTTTCTTCGCTCCCGAAAGACAGGCTGGTTATTCTCTCTCCGCTTCTGGGTCTGAGGTTGTTTGCTTTATGGGGACTCCGGATCAAAGCTGTTTCTGTTGTTGTCCATCGCATCAATCCGATCGATCAGCCGTCATGGTCATTTGACTCCTGAATGGCACAGAGGTGAGGTCAAGAGCGACTAAGGCAAAACGTACTGCTGTTAAATCAGTGCATGCATATCTCACAAAGACTCAACATCTTCAGGATGAAGCATCTGAGGATGATGCTCTTTTTCTTTTCTTCTTCCCCTTTCTTTTAAATTGAAGATGAGGGGAAACTGTGTGTGGGGGGGGGGGGGGGGGGTTGGCTAGTTTGGCAGATGACAAACGGTGGTGTTTCTTTTTCCTGTGCTTGGGAGCCAGCATATGTTACCATGTTAATGAGGTGTAATGGTGGGAATCCGGCATGCTGACATATGGTTCTCAGATGACTCCTTTAATGATATTCATTTGTGTCGTCGTTATTCAGTGAGTTGTTTACCTCGTGTTAGGTCAACATGTCACTGGCTCGTGATTATGTCACATCATCTGTCTCAATTATCGGATATGAAACAAAACGCAGCACCTCGCAGTAGGGCCGAAGAGTCTAATCAGAGCGCCGGGGTGATTGGAATAAGGAACACGGGCAGAGGCGGGAGACGTGACGTCGCCTCAGACACTATTCTGTTTCCTTTTTCATGTTTTTCCCTTTCCTCCAGAGGACTTTTGCCGTTAAAAAGTTAGGCAACACAAAAATAGACTCGTGGATTGTGATGCCCATTATGACAATATAATGTGTTGTTGATCCTGTCTGCACATATAGGGGGGACAGCGCACTTAATTAGGGCCTTGACAAGCCTACTCTCCTAAAGTGATGAGATTAATCATAATTGGTGTCACTGTGAATTAGAGCCCGCTTGGATGACCGCCCCACTGGCAGGTCGGACCGCGGTGGAGACCCTTGGACACTGCTGCTAGCCGCAGCTTAGCCCTCTCCGCTTCTCTCTCTGTCTCTGTCCCTCTCTCTCTACATTTCTCTCTCTCTCTCTCTCTCTACATTTCTCTCTCTCTCTCTCTCTCTCTCTCTCTCTCTCTCTCTCCAGCCAGCTATCTCAGGCCCCTCTTTTGCTCTGCCCTCCCTGGGTAAGAGGGGCGCAGATCTCAGCCAACAGCCTAATGACCCTGTTTGAAGTTCTCCTAAATCCCCCCCGACCCTGCCCGTTACCCATGACCCCTCTCCTAAGACGGTTCGGGGTTAAAGAGGGACGGGCCGGTTGACGTTGAAGTAAGGCTGAGGAGTGGGGGGTTAGGGGGTGGGTGGGGTTAAGGTGGGTTCTCACTACATTATAGGTTAATCTTATACTCCTATGAGCAGTGTTTTGGAGATATTCTTTCCATTTGATTCCTTTGTTGTGGCATCTTAATAATTTTTTTTTGCCCTCTTTCTGTGTCTGGCTTTTAGGTTCCAAAAGGTCATGTGTGGCTAGAAGGGGATAACCTTACAAATTCCAGTGACTCAAGGAGCTATGGCCCAGTTCCCTATGCCCTGATTCGAGGGCGTGTTTGCTTGAAGGTAACAGGAGAGATGTTGTAAAAAAAAACAAACAAACAAAAAAAAACAACATAAAACAGAAAGGTGGTCTTCTGCTGAATCAGATTGGATCATCGCTAACATGTAGGTTCTATCAGCGTTGGCCATCTTTGGTGTTTTCCATTTGTCCATTTTTAAGCACAATTCAGAGACATGAGTCAGTTGGAAGTTCAAAGCAAATGTGTCTGATTGACCAAAGCCTGGACAACATATTGTCTAGCTTTCCATTCTGCTGTGTTGTCACGTCTCTGGATGTCATAGCAGGCACGACCCTGGAAACGGGTCAGCCAACCTTCTGTCCATCTGATTGGACAGCAGCACTCCACTGGAGGCCCTATTACAACAGCTGATGGAATAACAAGATCTTCTATGAAGTCAAACACATCATTAAAAGCCAGATTACCAAATGTGTCCAAGAAGTATGATAAAGTGTTATTCATAATGGTAGGGAGTGGTTTGTGTCTGAGGCTTATCTGGCTTTTAACCCATTGTTCCCCTGCACCTTTTGTCCTGCACAGCTCTGGCCCCTGCACAGTGTCGGGACCCTGAGTGAAAGCCCGACCAGACGCATCATTAAAGCGCAGAGTGATTCCACCTCAGATTGACCCATTCACTTTGTTTGTACCATAAGCTAGTGTGTTTACAGTCATTTTTTTTATAATAAAGCTGACTTTTATTTAAATTTTGAAACACGTGCTTGAGAGTGGGTTTTTATTTGGGCTGGTAAACTTTTAAAGACATGTATTTCTATTAATATTAACTGAAAAGGCATCCCGGGCTTTGAACTGTTAAACCTTTGAACCGAGCATTGCGTGAGCAGTAAGTAAAGCCGTGTCTCTGTGGAGCTGCTAATGGCAGACACAAAATGTAAAACGCGCAAGTTTTCTGTCGAGGCTTGTACTCATTCAGTCACGGGACAGATAAATAATCGAGTTTCCGATCAACAAATTGAAAAATGCGCGTGTAGTGGGATCGTCATTTAATTTCGATTGCCTCTGAAATACACCGCCGGCGCATCGCTTTACAAGATGTTTGCTCATGTGTCTCTAAACAAGGATACCTCTGGGTGACCCCGCCAAAGACATGTCTCATTCCCTCAAAAAAAGACGTTATTAATTTCATGTTTACCCTTTCTTTGTATTATGGTTAAACAAAAGCTCTCTTATTGTTAAATATTTCATTAGGTTGCCAAGGCAATTGAAAAAATGTTAACATTTCCCATTTAACCATACAATATTAATAAGCACTTAGTAAGGGCCTTGCTTGCCACTGAATACATTTTGTATGTGCGTGAGTGTGTGTGTGTGTGTGGAACCAAACCCGAGTCTCACACTCAGTATCTTACATGCACTCTGAGACAGAGCTTTATTGTCAGCTTCCTGCTGTAACCAAACGTCATGTAAACACAGTTTCTTTCATCAAGTTTAGGGATTCAAATAAAGTCAGTGAACGCTGCCACTGTAGATTTCTGCCACCGATGCCTTGGGTCGTGTACTTTGCACCTTTAACCAGGTTACCGAAACGACTCTTACAGGAGACGTAACAGGGCTGTGATGTTGGGCGCTCGGAAGAAAGAGCATTACCACCTCAGTGAGTCTGCAAAAAGCCGGAAGTAAAATATAGTTAGCCTAAGTGATGTTTCACCTCTGAACAGCCGCACACATAAGGAAAAACATTTTTTCTCTGTCACCATAGAAAGTGACCTCATGAAAGCAGTAGTAGCAGGCGAAGTAGGCAGTAGGCGAAGAGGGGGGCAGGGGGGACTAAACTGGTTGTAATATCCTATTTTTCATCAGTCTGCTGACTCTCACAAAAAAAAGAAAAAATGTCTGCATGTTTCCAAGGCCTGCCTGTCGCCCGCCCGCCTGCCTGCCTGCCCTGCTTCCTGGACACAGGGACACATTCACTTACTGAGCAGTGGAAGCTCAGCTGCTCGTTCTCCGAGGCAGAGAGCGACTCTCCTCCTTGGAGCTCCCCAGGGGAAGTGAGTTCCAGGCAGCCGTGGGTCCCTGTCCAGCTGCTTCCTCTGTCTGGAGGGGCCCAGAGGGTCAGAGACAAGGCTCCCTGTGACACTGAATTATCTGCCTGAGTGTGACTGTGCCTGCTGGGAGGGACGCTCAAGATTGTGTGAGCGTTTGTGTGCGTGTGTGTGTGTGTGTGTGTGTGTGTACATGTGTGCATATGAAAAAAAAATATTTATGCCGGGTTTTGCTCCCAGCACATCTTTGTTTCTCAAGGTTTAATATTCATCTGCTGCGTGTCAACACAGTGCCAGTGTTCAGCTGAAATGCTGACACAACTAATCTGAGCGTGTCCCTTTAAAGATGCCGCCCCGTAGAGGGAGCTCTGACTGTTTACTAATGTAATTCACGGTCAGTGACGAACTTTTGAGGATTAAGATCACCGTGGATTCACACCACGTAAAGAGCAGTATGACTGTGCTATTTTTTCATTGTCTCTGGCCTGACTTTTGATGTGTTTCGTGATGCAACATGGCAACAAATCAAAGCGGCATAATTTCTTTCAGATAACTTCACCTAAATGGAGAAAAAATATTTATTTCATTCAAACAGATGGATGGATGGATGGATGGATGGATGGATAGATAGATAGATAGATAGATGGACAGATAGATGGACAGATAGATGGACAGATAGATGGATGGCACAAATCTAACATCAGTGGCTCAAAGATATCAAAAAGATCAAAATATTCATGTGAGACAGCAAATAACGACTGCAGGAATGCAAAAATACAGAATACATGCATAGCAATGTGAAAAAAAAGCTAAAATTAAGAAATGTATTTTTAAACCTCCACTGGGCCTTTTTAATATATGTATGAGAGAAACTTGTGAGTGCGACCTCCTTTTCACTTAACGGGCCGTTTCATTCACACAATGTCTGATCTATGTTCTACTCATTAAAATGATGCCAAACTCTTGCCATTTACTGAGTACTTTTGAGCAGATTGTTCTACAAAATACACAGAAACTTCCCGTGTGTTGCTGTTGCTGTTGTTGCTGAGCGGAGTTTCAAAGAGATGACCGGGCAGAGGTGTATATCATTATCATGCTGAGCGGGCACAAAGCTGGGAGTGAGGCAGGGAGAGATAGAGATCGGAAGAAACGGACAACAGACAGCTGTGCTGAGCTATGCAGCAGCACAGAGTCAGGCTGTGGTCTGTCAGCAAGGCTGAGGTGTGTCTGCTGCCTCTGTGGGAGGAGGAGGAGAGTGTGTGTGTAGCTGTGGATCTGAAATATGCTCCGATATCTAGCATGAGTTAGAGCTATTCCATTAGCTTTTTCTGTGGAAGAAGATGCTTCTGATCGTGCTGTGAAGATTGGAGGATTGTATGAATGAGCTGCACACAGCTACAATTCCCAGGTGTGGTTTTATGCAGTGATAATCCAGGACATTATCACTGTTTCCATGAAGTTCTCAGTTTTTAAATATCATACATCTAATAATAATATGTTATCATTATTATTATTAATGTTATTATTACTATTATTATTATCACTCAGTGCAGGTTTCTCATGCTTCCCCCGACCACTGTATTCCCTGAGACTGTCGCCCAAACCAAATAAAGGAGTTAAGCAAGAGGAAGAACAGAAATAACTGCAGGGCGCAGCTGGGACCAGGGGGAGTGGAGAAGAGCTGAATATGGGGCAGAGACGGGAAGACAGGCAGGATCTGTTTGCTTGATTCCTCAGTTCATTTCAGGTTAATTGAATCCTTTAAAAGTGCAGAGACACGTGAAAGAGGGGAGCGGGAGGTATGGGCGAAGAGAGTAAGAGAACCGCCCACCGCTGGTAATGGCCTGGTTTGTTTGTTTTCATATCCATGTTGGAGAACGTGACCCAAAAGTAACGCAGCAGCATTACTCTGACAGCCAAATGTCTCCGTTAGTGCTGCCTGCAAACACAAAGCAGCTTCGTCCTGAGCGCACACACACACACACACGCACACACACACACACACACAGCAGCAGCAGCAGCAGCAGCCTGAACTCTCTCACAAAAACCTTTGAACGCTTTATCAAACTACACTTTTGCTTGTCAGACACTTTGTGGAAGTCGGAGCCGTATCAATCACACCGCCGTGCGAATTCAATCATGTTTCACTTCTCCTCCCTCTCTCTCCCTTTGCATATTTTCCATCCTGTTTATACATCCTGTTTTCCCTCCTCTCCACCCCCCGCCCCCCCATCTCTCCCTCCATCCACTTGTGTTGCTGTTGGCTGATAAGGGAATTGCTCCTTTCATTGACAGATCCTTTCATTCTTCCCTTTTAATCAAGCTTGTTAGTATTTCTTAATTAAGACATCACAGCAGCGTTTGATCACTCTTGCCTTTCTGTGTGTGTGTGTGTTGGGGGGGGGGGGCGGATGCTCTACCAATCCCTCTTCTTCTGTTGTGTGTGAAGATGACTGAACAACTTCAATTGGGGCAGATACACCTCCTCCAACTCTGTTCTGCCAGCCCTTGAGGCTTGCGGTGTCTACTTCTCCCAAGCCAACAGGCGTCAACCTCCAGAGATCCATACTAGACAGATGGTATTGGAGGCTGGGTAGGACGGCTATCGAGCTCCCTACTGTCAGTTTGTTGTGATGATCACACACACCAGGCTGTCAATACTCACAGTCCACTAATCAAAGAGTGACGGATAAAAAAACCCCATAAAAAAAGAAACAAACCAACAACACAAAGACTATCTGGAGAGAAAACTTAACTTTTGCTGGATTTTGTTACAGAAGTGAGACTGTGAACTTCTAAACAACAAAAGTAACACTTTTTGTGCTTGCGTTAACACACACAGAGAGTGTGTGACTGAAGTCAATAGGACAGTGGTACTGAGGAACATTACAGCCTGCCTTTGGCCTTGGTGTCCCACCCCCCCAAAGGCAGTCAACACTATTAGTGCTTCTTGCCTCTAATGGTGCGGGTGGGTTGGATTATGCAGGCTGCGGTACATACAGTCATACACTCATAGAGGGTCCTAATGGAAAGCTATGGGACCTCTATCCTCGGGCTAGAAGTGATGCATAGAGGGTGGAGGCTGGAGAGGGGGTGGGGGTCTGTGAGGGGGACAGAAGCCTTAGTCTGACAGGCCTGACCTATATCCCCCTTTGCTTAACAGACAGCGTAATTGGCAGACACACATTTGCAGCGAGGAGCGTGCATGTCCTGGAGAGTGTTTCCTCAAGTCAGAGATGGAGGCGAGCATATAACTTTGGTGTGAGAGTTTCTTTAAAAGTCTACAGTGTCTCTTTAGTTGTATTTGTCACCTGTGGAAAAGAGTCATTTGTGCTGATTGGAGACAGAATGGCGGCATTAGGGAACAAACTACACTGTGTGTGTGTGTGTCTGTCTGTCTCTCCCTCTGATGGTCAGTCAATTAGTCAGA
Organism: Karalla daura; assembly: GCA_029224185.1. NCBI lineage: Eukaryota > Metazoa > Chordata > Actinopteri > Chaetodontiformes > Leiognathidae > Karalla > Karalla daura. The sequence continues at coordinate 21,176,230 of CM055190.1, forward strand.
CAGTTGGGGTGTTTGTGTGTGTGCACTTGTGAGTCACAGAGATTAAGGTACACAGTGTGTGTGTGTGTGTGTGTGTGTGTGTGTGTGTGTGTGAGAGAGAGAGAGAGAGAGAGAGAGAGAGAGAGAGAGGAAGAATGTGTGTGTGTGTGTGTGTGTCTATGTGGTCCCCCTGGCATGTCCTGGATCCTGTAGCGGGATACACAGCCCTTTCTGCCTGGTTTACTGATGGGGGCTGTTCGGCTTCCAGACAATTTAGCAAAGGAAACTCTGCACAACAAACATAAACAGGCACGGGCCAATCGAGGCAATACAGAGAGAGAGAGGGAGACAGAGACTGAGCACAAAGACACACAAATGCACGTGGTCACCCACGTGTATATTCGCTGACAAAAGGCGTAGAAATCATGATACGCAGAAGACACAGATGGACATATGGACGAGGAAAAACTCTGACCACTTGGCTGAATCTAACGACACTTTCCCATCCTCTTGAGTCCCGTCACAATCGCTCCTGAGATTTCTGCTTTCCAGATTAGCGCTCACAGCTTCCCTTTCTCTCTGCGAGCCAGGGCCATTTGCCCCTAAGGTACAGGAAGGCAAGGGCAAAGAAAGGGAGAGAAGAAAGAAAAGGGGAAAAAAAAAGAGAGGTCAGGATGGGAAAACAACTTAGATCCTTAGAGCGGGGCATGGGCCCGAGTGGCGGATGTAGAGCTGGCATGGGGAGGCAGAGCATTGCGTGCGTGTGTGTTTGTGTTCCTCTTTGGTCACTGTAGTTCAAAAGCTGAACCGCGTCCAAGCCTTGGTAATGATGCAGTCGGGCCACAACAGACTACAATAACCAACAGTCTATGGCTGGCCAATTACTGTCCGCCGCAATTATATTTCCAATTCAGAGGTAACAGGGGAAAGTGGCCCAACTCAACTAATCATTTCGAGCAATTACTTTTAAAACTAATTAGAATCTCAGGTTTTGCCGTGCGTGCCTGAGCTCGGGGGAGGTTTTTGTTTGTGTTTTTGTTGCTGTTTTCACTTTGTCAAATGGGTGGACTTGAAAGGAAAGCGGGATGGGGTGGGGTGGGGTGGTGGGGCAATAGCAACAACAAGCCAAATATCAACAGCAGAGAGACTTGGTCATTATGGGGACTTTGGTGGGCTGGTGGTGGTGGTGGTGGTGGTGGTGGGGGGTGCGGGAGTCATTGTGTAAGAGAGAATGGTGTGTTCATTGTGTTGGTGCCGGGCACTTTGCTAGACTGGTAAACTGAGTTCTTGGTGATGTCAGCTGAATTTCTGTGAGAGAGCGAGCGCTCCACAGATCTGTGGAGCCTCTGAACTGCAAGGAGGGAGGGAGGGAGGGATGTGAAGGAGACAATTTGTGTAGATCATAGATTGTCAATCTGTACTGGTTCCAGTTGTAAAAACAAAACACAAAAGGAAGCAAAAACGCGGATGAAAAGTCATAATTACAGAAAAGAACAAAATTAAGTCGATTGATCAGAAGAGATCAGACATGTTCTGCTTTCACTACATGCATTTAAAGTGTATGGAGGATTAGTCTGGAATAATTCAGTATCAACATATTGACTTCATGAGACTTTATGACTCGTTATGAAGATTAAGAATTTTGAGCAATCTTTTTGTTTAAAGGGTTCGACTGGGTCTGACAGAGCTTCTTTCTGTATGCTTTTGTGTGTTCTCCAATTTATTTTTAGGGTTTTCTCCAGGTATTCTGGTCTCCTCCCAAGAGCATGTGTGTTTAGGCCCCATGGTGTGAGAGTGACAGTTAACTGTGTGTGTCCTGTGATGGACCAGTGACCTGTCCAGGTCATGTTTCCTGCCTCTCCCTACTTGAGCTGGGACTCCAGCAGACCTTCATCATACAGTTAAGTTACAGAGCTCGTAAGATAATGCATAGATGGATGGATGAAACCTATAAGCTTTAAAGCTTTTAAATTACACTTGAAATATTGTTTTTAAATATGAGCTTGAGAGATGACTGTTATACTGCAGAGCATATTAACCATGCCATAAAGCACAATGATGTCAAATGTGTTCTAAACCTGTAAATCCTATCATAAGTAAACAACATGGCATATCTGGCAGATTTGACTGACTGAATCTGAATGGAGACTATCTAGAGGTAATCACTGGGCAACGTGCTAATCCTCACTACCCCCACAGAAAACTGAATGTACGTTTTCCTCCACTCAGAAGTTCATGTATTACATGTAATAACAGCGTTAATATTGGCTCTTCACAGTAATACAGTGAGTGTAGGACCTGCATGATGTTGTGGAGTGAAATGTGAGCTTCATGGACGTGCTGAACAACAGTTTAAAGAGCACGTCTAAAAGCAGCTGTTAAAAGTATGATACTGGTCCACGGTGCATGTTGGATGTATATATGCTGTATATGTATATATATATGTGTGTGTGTGTGTGTGTGTGTGTGTGTGTGTGTGTGTGTGTGTGTGCGTGTGTGCGTGTGTGTGGGTGTGTTTGTGCCAATGTTTCCAATCGGAAAATCTGCAAGATGGGCCGTTATATATTTTATGAGTCTTGGGGTTTCTTTTTATACCATACCACTCTTAGACACGCAAATACCTGCTATACATACGGCTGCTTAAGACACATACACGCACACGCGGTGACTTGTAAATGCGAAAAGCTTGCTTTAAAAAGATGTGGAGGGTCCTGCTCCATAAGCTGGAGTCATCCAATAATGCACAGCCGCCAGCTCACGCAACATCACTACACAGGTATCGCAGTGTACATCTGACTTACTTTAGTGTGTGACTATTCATATTTGTTTCCTATAAATGGCAAAAATAATTAGAATTTGCTGACTCGAGGCCTCGTTGATGTAAAGATGATGCACGTATTGTGTGTTTAAACTTCTTGGTGGTCAGCTGCCAAGAACGCATTTTATTATTTTAATCTTTTCTCTTGAATTAATATTTTCATCTGTCATGGCAAATGTGCTGCAGGTTTAGCAGTATGAAAAAAAAATCCCTCGAAATTTGCATTATTCAGTGTTTGCTTTGGGCTGTGAGTGTTGAAACGCGCACACTCACATGCTATATGCAAACAAACAAAAACACACAGAAATGCCTCTGGTAGTTGTCATAACAGACCACCCCTGATGGAGTGATGTCTCATTAATAGACGGCTTGCAGCCACAGAATGGCGTTACCTCTCCCACTTTTACCGGACCGTGGTGACAGCTCTCCTTTTATCAGCAAACAAGCGTTTTCCTCTCTGCTCCATCATCCCAACACATCCGCACAAAAGGAGTCGTGCTGCGGTACAATCGAGCATAATGGTGGGACCGCGACTCTAAAATATGACAGTACGTTAGACAAATTGTCTAACGGCCAAGGAAATGAAATTCATCTCTTCTAAAGTTGTTAAAAGTGAACGCTATCCGTCTCTGTGTGTGTGTGTGTGTGTTGGATCTGTGTATTGCTTCTAAAATTGGTTTCACTGTGTTTTTACACGGCATCATGGGAGAGTGGCCTTGAGCTAAATGACGTTACAAATAAAGAAGCTTGCAAGGCAACTTGCAGCGATGGAAAGCGACATGGTGGATGAGTGGTTAGCACGTTTGCCTTGCAGCCTGAAGGAGCCTGATTCAACACCCAGTTGGACGGGCTGTGTTGAATTTGTATGTTTTCCCTGTGTGGGTTTCCCCCCACATGCTCTGGTTTCCTCCCACTGTCTAAAAAAATAAAACATGCATGTTAAGGTAAACTGGAGACTCTGAGCAGCTGCTGGGTGTTAGTTTGAGAGTGAATGTTGTGTCCCGATTCTGTAATGTACTAGAGGACTGCTCAGAATACATTCCCTACCTTCACCCGTTGTCGCATGTGACCCCGGCGACACCATTAAGGTTCAAAGTGAGTAAGATAATGGAAGGAGGGAGAGCTGATCATTATTACTCAAGCACTTCTTAGCTTCCTTCCTTCATGGTAATGTTTCTCAAGTGTCAGAAAAAATCAGTGTCACTGCCAAAACTGCCATCAAAACAATGCTTTATGGCTTCAAGATTTACTTATGATAGAAAAGCATAGAGGGGCCTTTGGTGTCATAAATGTAACTTTCTCTTTCAACTGAGGCTATAAAATACATGCAAGTTCTGTAAACATTTGTTTCAATTTCATTTGTGCTCACATTTGATTTTCATAACAAATGTTATTACTGATTTTTCCTGTAGTCTTCAGGTTAAAACACCAACGATTCTCCAGTTGTTTCTGCTTTCTTCTGCGCAGTCTATTTTGTTTTTGAGAAATGATGGTTGGATGATTTAGACAGAGTTACAAATTAGACAAATTGAGAGGGGAATGCACTTTATTCTCATAACAATTTGTTTCGTGCCATTGCACAGTCGTGTAATTATCATTGTGGTAATTACTAATTGGGTAAAAAGGATCCTCAGTTGTTGACTGTTATTTGTTATATGATGCACCGAGGGACGGGAGTAGAAAAAGAACTGGATGGATTGTTCTGATGTTTGTTTTCTACTTTTGTGTGGCTTTTGTCCGTCCTGATGCACAATTAGCAGAGCCATTAAAATGTCTTTTTATTTACCGCTACGCATCTTTAACAGACGTTTGCCTTCATCCTTGCCCCGGCAAAATCTCTTCGGAGCATCGTCAGGTTCACAGAGGTTGTAGACTTGAACCAGTTTTTCTGGACGAGCCAGAGAGGTGCAGAGAGGCGGGGTAACCAAAAGTGGGAAAAAGAGGAGAGGTCCTGTGATTGACAATTGTCTGGCCTGGTGCCTGCTGAGGTTGTTCCCCCTGCCGATTGCTATTATCAGCAGAAGGACTTCCCCATCGCCTTGGCAGGGCCTGTATCACCCCTCTCCCCTGGAGGATGCTATCCCATTTGGGAGGAGATGAATAGGGGTCCCCTCACCCCGTATGAGGTCTCTGTGGACAGAATCTTTACAGAGGGAGCACAGTGGAGTAAACAGGCTTTATGTCAACACCAGCATCCCCAACAGAAAACACACTGCTTCAAAGCAAAGACTGGGCTGTCCAATGGTCAAACCAGTCCATTTGGTGGGATTGGGCCCTGATAAAGTCAGATATGCAATCACATAGTGTTGTTGAAAAATGTCCAATTATCATCTCTTCCTCTCTATTTCTTTGTTTGAACTGGAGCAAATGTTAAATGCATTCATAATATATGTTTCTGCCACATCTCACATCCACCTGTGGATTTTGCATAAATTATAGAAGTGACCGGCGTCTATAAGGTTTAGCTATGCTTTAAAAGTGTCACATCTTGGACTTAATCTTGGAATTAAAGTGGGGTGTAAGGGTGGGTCCTGCACAGTAGCAGCACCGTTCTCATTTGTGTGAATCAATCAACACGGTGCGAATTGGCCATCATACAAAAGACAGTCAGCATTAGTCATTCAGTTATGGTAATGACAAAACTCTGAGTGGTTCTGACATGTAACCGATGCAACAGCTTGTCATGACATTTGTCCTCGGCGTTTAAAGCTGCGTGTCTGAGAGTATTTGAGGTGCATGGTTAATTTCTAAAGGAATGCAGACAGCTCACAGACAACACTCAGACAGCTGCACTGCAGGGTGATTGGCATGTTCAATGTGCTGTGGGTAATACACGTAAATCCTTCACTTAGGCAGGTGTGTGCGAGTGTGTGCGATAGCAGGAGGAAGAGAAAACAAGAGATGCTGGGAGAAAGAAAGAAAGAGTGCGTGCGCAGGTGTCACGGACGGGTTTATTAAATTTTATTCTTTTGACAACAACCCTGCAGCGATGGGTGTGGACAGCCTCTCGACTCGCTCTTTCATTTACATGTGTTGTTGTTCTTCCCTGACCGGGGGATCAGCGGTGAACGGGCCACCGGGAGGGGGAAAGTCTCAGGCAGGACACACACGTGAGCGCAGACAGCTACAGTTTGAAGTCTGTGTTTAATATTATCACACGTATAATTTTCCTCCATTGAGGAGCCATCTGGGCAAATGTTTATGCTTTTATCTGCGGCATTGTGGCCCTAATGTGCTTAGTGAGTGTAATAAATACAGAGGGCGGTCTCCCCAGTGAGAGACTATAGAGATGTACCGCACACTTCACGTACACCAGGACACCTGAACCCGCTCACCTGCAGCCGCCTATAGCTGACCGTATTTGGATCGTGCAGCAACCCTTCCCCATTCAACCCCCGTCACACACACACACACACACACACACACACACACACACACACACACACACACACACACACACACAGAGAAGCACACTTCACTTCTTCACTCTCAATTTAACCCTGGTGTGTGATGGGGCCCATGGTTAGGCTCCTTGCGGGTGTTAATGGCCAATGGAGCAGATATCGTAATGAGTGATCAATCTAGTTGCTTGCCGTCACAGCAACACATTAGCCATTCATACAGATTCAGTCCACTCGCCCAAGCAGAAGATCCGGATGCATATTTAATGTTTATCTTTTACAGATCTCGTTTAAGGGGATCGCGGATCGTGAAGCAAAGTCTTTGAAAAGGTGGCAAAGTCCATGCGAAGGCAGCGCCCGCACGGCGGAATCAAACGTGGTCACCCTGGATCTCTGAAACGAGGCGATCGTCATCTTCTTAATTGGAGGATCTGGAGACTCTGCCTCTTGTTGATGATAATGACTCGACGTCGTTTCATGATTAACATTAAAGCTTAAAAAAGATGCGTGCATTAATTAAGCAACAAAAAAAAAACGTACGGAGAGATGAAGGAGAGATGATGCATATAATGTCAGGACAGAATCGCAGCAACCCTGGGAGATCAGGAGGAGGAGGAGGAGGAGAGTCTCTGAGAGTGTCTGCTTTTAAGTACCTCAATCATGCACCTGTCACTCCGTTTCCTCACGTAGACGTCAGTGTTTACCAAAATGAGGGCTGACAGAAGACATCAGTGCTGGTTTGTGTGCAAACAGCTTGTGTAGGACAGTCTCATGGAGCCAGCCACGCTGATGCATTTTTCACCATCGTGCACGATCCCATTTAAGGCGAGTGGAAGCCAGAGAAATTTCCCCCGGAAATAATTTTCTGTCAGTTTGCTGAAACAGCACGGGCATAAGACATTGTGCCGGCACTGCTAATACGTAACACCTCCCCCTCCCATGCCTCGGTGGCAGGCTAATTGTCATTATTATCTCAGGCCAGTGAAATACACTACAAAACACACGAATATTCCCAGCGCGTTAAAATAACCCCTGAATACATTTGCAATGGAACCCCCATTTCCGAGAGCTCAACAATTGCAGCATCATGCATTCCAAGTCACCCGAGCAAAGTCTGAAAGCAGGTTTCAGGCAAGGCTGGTTCCAATTCAACTGTGATAAATGGGCAGATAAGACAATCAGTGCGCACCGTGACATAGTGCAGTGCTAGCTGTCAGACCGGCGCTCTGCCGGGGGAGTCCAGGTGCACCCGCGGTCCCGCAGCCAAGGAAGGAGGGAAAAGCAAGGGCACACACGCAGGCGTCTTGCAGCCTGTATGTATAAATACACCAAACTACAGTATTCAGGGCGCTGCCATTAGCTGGAGCTCGCTGTCTTTGTATCCACGTGCATGCTAACATGCTAACGTCGGGCCTGCTAACGTGGAGAGAGATGTCGGTTTTTGGAGCCACTAAATCCAGCGATTTGATGTCATATCCCGCATGTCGTGTCCTCAATCCGGGACGGAGAAACGGGCCTGCAGTTGAGAAACCCATACCTGTGTGAGGTGGTGAGTTGGCCAGAAAGCTGAATACCATATGCCAGTGAGTGACAAATGTAAACTGTGTGCTTGGCTGGCGGAGGGAGTGCATGAATGGAGCAGGCCGTTTGAAGTGCTACTGGTGTATTGTTGTGGGAAATGTGTACATGTGTACATGATTCACTGTCTCCAAAGGGTGCCAAGTCACAGTGGGGGAATGCCCACGCTGCACTTTTCTCATCTCTAGGATACAATAATGAGTCTAATTGTGTGTTTGCACATGTGCACATCATGCGGCTGTTATTGCCTCGCTGTCTAACTCACCGTCAGCGCTGGAGCGAGCGCCGCTCTACACGCAAAGCTCCAAAACACCTTGCTCCATAGAACATAATGGAGACACACGCACACACACACACACAGAGGTGCAGAAATATTCGATGTAGATGACATCATGGTTGCTTCTGCTTTTATTGCCCTTAGCACTGCGATGACTTCACCTTTGTGTCATGTACAGTAACTGCTGCGTCCTTTTCAATAATAATTATTCCACTTTTTTAGTCCAACGAGGTCAGCTGGGGATGTCATTCAAACAACATGAAATGGTAATAAATGCGTCCAACAGTGGTATATAGTATGGTATCTGAATGATGTTATATAGATATAAATAGATATTACATAGTGGGGTTTTTTTTTTTTATAAATAAATGCTGTGTTTTCTGAACAAACTGCAGCAGCTTAAGCTTTTTGTGCAGGATCAAATGTGAACAGCCCGACTCAGAGACATGGAATATTTTATGTAGCGTTGAATATTTTGTACTGCATTGAGGGCTTGCAAGGTGGATGATCAGCTTCTAACAGCAGTGATAGTTATTCTGCTGTGGTTGAAGACTGTTGAGATTTGTTTTGTTTTTTTGCCGTTGTGGACTCGTGCAGCGGTCTGCTTTAAGAGGTTGATATGACAATACTGCCACCTAGAGGCGTGGGGAAGAACGAGGCCGGGATCGAGCCACAGTCGAGGCGAAGAGGCCTGTGCTCGGCCACATACAAATACAGCTCAGTCGGTACCCACTCTATATGATCTGTGCGGATTGGAGGCTGTGTCTGTGAATGCATGGACTCGAGTGCACCTGCATTCTGATGCACCTCTGTGTTGTACTTATCAAAAGGATGAGAGAAGGCATCTCTGAGCTGCATTATGGTCACATCAGGTGGGTCATCCACCGAGTGTCATCTCCGCTGAATCCCATCTGGCCCGCAGAAGTAACCCAGCACATGCTGACCTGCTCTCATTTGCTATCAGAGAGACAGAGAGAGAGAGAGAGAGAGGGATGCGGGACATGACTATAAAGAAAAGGAGCAGGGCAGGAAGAGAGAGGCCTCACCTGTGAACCAGAAATGCCCCGTTCAGGTGGGACCTGTTTTGACCTGTTGCCATGGGGACCCTAATGTGAGAGGTGAGGGGGGAGTGGCCATCTGGTGTGTGTACGTGTTTGTGTGTGCGTGTGTGTGTGTCTGCTTTTGTTATGAAGCCATCTAAAGGCATAATTGGCTGATGAATTTTTCAAGCAGCTGTCACCATAGGCGACATGAAAATGTGATGAACAATCTGAAACTCATGGCTGTTTCTCTCACAGTCAAAACACAGTACACAAGATGAATACGCCCAAAATACAAAACAATCTGATACCCATTTTTGTAAGGACGTCACTCTATGACACATCAGGATTAGACGACAAAGGACAGAAATGGTTAAACCCACTAAGTCATCCACTCATTCTATGAATTTTGGAGAAATTGTGAAAAATGAAGCCAGTGTTTGAATGTTTTTTGTTTTTTTTAACTGGATGAAGGCAGCTGAAGGATGTCTGTGAAAGGTGGCCTAAGTAAAAGGGAAAAACACTGAGTGTAGTGTTTTACACAACGCTGCTGGAAACAGGTAGAATATGAGAAAAAAGATATAGAATTAAAAAAACTTGAATATATAATAAAAAAACTGTATTACATTTACTTTCGTGACACTGCAGTCAACAGTCTGGACACATAATGTGCTTATGTGTGTGTGTGTGTGTGTGTGTGCGCGTGCGTCACCTTTGACCTTATGTTTTATTTATGGGATACATTTTCTCACCGCCATAATATTATAGCGTCAGTATTGACTTGCGATGACATGGTAAGAAATCTTGTAAAAATCCTCTGACAATGACAATGATGTGATCCTCTATATTTTACCGTCAAAGGTCAGCCGCTTCGGCGATTGCAACAATAACAGTCAAAACAAAATCACACACACTAATCGGAAAAATAACATACACCGACCCAGACAGGGAATGACCTTTGTTGTTTATACGGCGGAGCTGGTCGTCTGAAAATCCACACTCGTGCACGCAAACACACGCGCAGACGTATATATATATATATATGTATATGGGCGCACACTCACCTCTCGAGAGTATCTAAAAAAATCTAATTGGGATTTAAATTGCTTCGAGGCCTGGGGGCCTTGTTTGGCTGAATGGTTTGTCTGTCTCTTGTTCCTCTCTCTCTCTATCTCTCTCTCTCTCTCTCTAAGGTCATTTAGAAAGTGCTTGTTTAGGGATGAGTGATTAGCAGAGATGTCCAGGGGCTTCCTACTCATCTGAGGCTTCCTGGGAAGGCAGGCTAGACCTGCTACTGTGGCTTGGCTGCACCGGAGAGGCTCCAGGGGACTCTGCCATGCAATACAGTGGGGGATTCAGCCACGTTGGTGCGCAAAGGGCGACTCCTCGCATTTAAATTGCAGGTGCCGTAATGTAATATTATTACCTAGTAGAGCTGGGTTTTGGAACTGGTAAAGTTGAGGTATTTCTGCAGCGTCTCCTTCCCTGACGCAGGCCCTCTAATGTCAAGAGACAACATGTTACCACGTTTAAACGACGGCGCAGAGCGTGCACACGCGCGCCTTCACACGCGCAGGCTAACACATGCACACAAACAGACAAGCATTCGATGTAACAAAGTCCTCTGTTGACCCTGACATCCAATTTAACAAACACCAGTTTAAAGTCCTGTTGACAAGAAGCAGGAAGCGAGAAGAGAAAGAGGATATGACATGAGGAGAAATCGGCTCCTTCTGTTCCTTGTCACTCCATATTATTGAAGACTTACCCAACATGCACCTGGGGGAATCAGTGTCTGTCCACCCGAGTCTCTCTGTCTCATGTTGCTCTGCCTCTCTCTAACACACACGCACAAGCGCACACACACATTCGCTCCCCTTCTCCTTCGTCTCTCCTTCTTTTCATCCTCATCTTATTCATATCGGCGCCTACTGTACATTCTCTTTTGCGTTTTCCTTGTTTTTCCTTGTTTTTTTTTTTTTGTTGAACTGTTTGGGCTCCAACGGGTCTGGCGTGGGCATGTATGTCAGCCTGTGTATGTTTATACATATGCGTACATGTGTGAGCAGATGTTTGCTCGAGGCAGTCTCACATGTCCGTCCCTGCAAGAGCTCAATGGAAATGTGGGACAAACTGGAAATCACAAAAGAACTTTGCATTGAGATGCACTCAGCACACGTCCGCAATAAGTAACACAACTGCGATCAGTTCATCTCCATCAAACCGCACTGTCCTCATTTTTTGGCCCGACTATTCATTACATGACAATTTATTATAATTTGCATTATTTCTATGTGTTCAAGGAGGAGGAAAAACACATCTGTTAATAGCGCAAATCCCTTGATAATGTCCCTGCAGAATGGGCTTCTCATCTCCATCTGATATTAATAGGTCTTAGAAACACAGCTATAGTTATTACAGTTATTTATATATTTTACCTCACAAAGCCGGCATACCTCAGTGAGCACCAAATATATTTTGTCAAACTCTTTAATGGTAATTTAATGAACCGTGACCTTTGGATGACAATTAATGCCAGATGTATTTCCACAATGTTCATTTATTACTGGCTAATTTTACCTTGCCTGCGTTTTCCTCCTGCACAGATATTCATGCAAGTCTTGTCTAAATGGGCTCTTCATCATTAATTATCCTTATCGGGACAAAGACTTCTGTGGCTACTTCCTGGAACAGTATTTGAAACTCCAGCTATCAATTCTTAATGAATATGTTTATGAAAAAGCAGAGGCACATGTATTAACAGCCTCTGTTTTTTTAAACATGAGTGATTTGAAGCCAAGATACGCATTTATTAATAAGCATTTATCACAATCTTTCTGATCTTTGAGACGTCGAGAGGATCGTTTTTCAACGACAAATTTGCTCTTGTTGATTATTTTGTTGTGATAATTGATGCAAAACCAGACGCGTTCCAATGCTTTTAATTTTTAAGCCTTATCATAAGTTAGGAACTGTGTTTTTTTTTTTTCCTTGGATTAAGTAAGACAGTCATCACAAGATCTCAAAAATATCTAGTTTCCTCTAGTTCCTTTTTTCTCCCCCACCCCTTCTCACTATGTTTCCAGTCTATCATACATCCCCCCCTTACTGGGATCAGTGGGGCCATCACGCGCACACCTTTGATGTCTCCCAGAGTTAAGCTGGTTTTGAAGTCAGATTAGTGAATTGTAAACACCCTTTTAGACCTTCAGACTCTCTCCGCAGAATGAGGGAGAGTGAGAGAGGGAGAGAAAGTGAAAGAGCTGTGGGATTAACCCGTACACTACAGCTCAAAGGTTAGCCCATGTAAAACCACGCATCATATTGCCCCGTGCAAAAAAAATCATAAACTGAGGTGTTCCACTCGCTTATCATTTGCTTTTTCGCTTCTGTCTCATCCTCTTTCATTTGATTTTATTTTTGGGGGATGCTTGGGAAATGGCTGGATTGAAGCAGACAGTGGATATGTGTGGGAGCAAGAGTGCCCTCCCGACACACACACACACACACACACACACACACACACACACACACACACACACACACACGCATACATACACACGTGTATGGAGAGAGGGCAGTGTTTTTCAGACGAGAAGCCCGTCTGTCTCTTTCACATTCCATTAGTTCCTGGAGCTACATCAGAGGGCAGAGAGAGCACACAGACATTCCTGCAAGACGCAGATGTCAGGATCAAAAGTCAGACTGACTCCTGTACGCAGCAGGGGAGAAAGACAGAGAGGAAGAAAAGAGAGGGAGAGAGCAAAGGAAGGGAAAGAATTAATGCCGGCTATGGCGAGAAAAAGTGTGGCGGTCTCCGAACAACCTGTGTGTGTGTGTGTGAGTGTGTGTAAAAAAAACCCCTATACTCTCACCTTCAACAAATTCTCTGGGTTTCTGATTTCCGCTGCTGTGTGTTTCCATCTGCACCTGTAATGCCTTGTGTATTTACTGATCTCAGGGCTATTGCTGCTTTTGTTACTTACTGCTCTCTCGCTGCCAGGCTGATGGGAAACCATGCACCATGCTGCCTACATCTTGTGCCTTGTTTCAGTTATTAAAAGGCACGGGACCAGATGGTGTGTGTGTGTGTGTGTGTCTGTGTGTGTGTGTGTGTGTGTGTGTGTGTGTGTGTGTGTCTCTAGGTCTACACTTTGGCTCCAGGCTCTTCCAGAACTGGCACAAGCCCAACTGGGTCATCCATGCAAAGGCTCTCTCTCTCCCTCTTCCTCACCAAGAGCGCATCTGTGTAGGCCTATACATGGGGAGTGGGAGTGTGTGTGTGTGTGTGTGTGTGTGTGTGTGTGTGTGTGTGTGTGTGTGTGTGTGTCATTTGAGTAAGGATACAGTATGTAAGGCTGGGGGTTCTGGGCAAAGTACGACTGCATCCTCAACAAAACACAAACTCTGCTCTACATATGTCCATCTCTCCTCCTGGGTCTTTCAGCCTCTCTCTCCCTCTCTCTCTCTCTCTCTCTGTTTACTTTCCATCTCATTTGTTTGTTTTTTAATCTTTTACTTCCTCTCATCTCTAGCCCAGCAGAGCGGCCAGGTGAACAACACTCATTCAAGTGATCAACTGATGCTATTTTTTTCCCCTCTCTCTCTTTCGTGTTGTTTCCACAAGAGAAGAGGTATAGGAAGAGGGAGAGAGACAGAGGAGAAAATAAAAGAGTGCTGTGGGATTCTGAGGCGTGGGAGTCAAGGTGGGTTACAGCGTGCCGCAGACATATGTGTGGGGACACTGAAGGTAATGGCAGAGGATGGGAGGGTAAACACTTTCAGCGCCAGGCTGAGAAAAAGAGAGGAGGACAGAAGGAGTTAAGAAGAGCCACGGGCCTCGCAAGAGCTGTCAAGACGGCCGGGGAGCTGTGGGACTGCAGACTGTCAGGAAACATCCAGCTCCTCCAGGAAACAAACTAGAAGTCGTCTCAGCTCGCAGCACGCTTGTCTCTAAATAGTAGGCCACTGTTTTAATATCTCGTCATAGAGTCCGCCCAAACATTTACTGCACGTGGAAGTGCTTCAATGAGCAGGCTCCTCGTGACATGGTCGACACTGGGATTCAGTGTCTGATCATCACAGATTGGCTGAAACAGAGTGACCCTTGTGCTTCAAGTTGATAAATCGCTCTGTTAATTAAGAAAAGAGAATTAATTATTCTTTAGGAGCTTAAAATGGTCCAGACAGATACTGCATCTGTACAGTTATTGCACTATTTTATTCAGAGCCACAATGATTGGAGTGCAGACCTGGATTGTAAATCCAAAATATAACCAACAAAAAGTGATGAGTGGTGCCTCACAGCTAGAAGTTCCCGGATCCATTCCTTATCCGGGTCGAGGGCCTTTCTGTTAGGTGTGTGCATGTTCTCCGGATCCTGAGGTTTCCTCTCTTCATCCAAAAACATGCACGTTTAGGTGTGAGTGTGAGATCAGTCTGGGGTGTATTTCCTGCTATGACACTGTAAGATACTGGATGGACGTATGATCCACAAATATATTCCTCTAACAAATATGATCAAATAAACAGCAATGCTGCTTCCACGTCAGACGTCAAAATCGTACCACATGTATGAACTGTAAACGAATGACGTGTGTGAGGGATCCTCACTGCTTGACTCCGGCCTATTCTTCCACCTGTCTTAGTGCTAATCCCACCCTCCGCCACCTGCCTCCCAGCCCGCAGAGGCAGAGGGCACTGATTACATTAGTCCTCAGAGAGCCGGGCGATCAATACAGAGTCATCGTTCAATCCAATACAATCACAGCCACTCACTAATGAGGGGCAGAAAGGGAGACAAGAAAACCACCAGAGGCCTATTCTCTTTCCCTCGGTCGTATCATAGATTTGTCTTGAAGGTACCGACAGCTCCATTTTTACTTGATCAATACCACATCCTGATTTTGGCATTTACTGTAGTCTGACTGTGCCAATCTCTGTGTTTCCCTTTCATCCGACTCCTTTCATCTGAAGTGTCTGTCTCTCGTCCCGCCTGTCTGTCCCATTGTCTGTCAAAGCCTCTCTTTTTTTGGCTCCCTCTTTCTCTCCCTCGCACATCGCTGTTTAATGATGGTAATTTTCTACCCAGGTCCGAGTGTGAGCTGATGTGGTGAGGCTCTTGGCCCCCCTGCTGTTCCTGATGAGGCATGATGGGAAATTACCCAGAGCTCTCTGTTGTCAGATTGTAACTCACTGTTTGGTTGTAATAAGCAGGCGAACCCCTGCACGGGCGTCCGCGCACACACACGTATGCAGACACCTCTGATTGTGTGCATTAATTACACCGTGTGAGATCACCACAGTGACCACAGCTGTGTGGGCCACGCCTCGCTTTCCGGGTCACTTGGGTCATCAACTCCCCATAACAGCTACAGCACCGTCGCTGTCAGACCCAGCGGCACATAATGAGAGTTCTCCTACCACTGAAACACTCTCCTCCATCCATCCATCACCTCCTTTCTTTCACTTACTTTCCCTCCCCATCCTGTTGCCCCCCCCACCCCCCCCACCCTCGACATTTCCAGTTTGTCGATGATGGTGTGTCTGTGTGTGAGCGTGTGTGTGTGCGTGTGCGTGTGTGTGTGTGTGTGTGTGGCCACCTGCGGTTTATTGACTGACGTGGCCGAGGTACAGGCCTCGCTGGGGCACCACCGCCGGGTGAGTGGATGTTGGCGGGGAGGGCGGAGGGGGGGCTGCCCCTGTCACCGCGGTGTGTCACCTCTGCAGCGGCGTTGTCACCAACAAATGGAGCTGGAGTGGAACCCCGTAAAGAGAGTCCCGCTGGGGTACTGTTCGAATCAGCTTGGCGCCGGTGGGGGACCGCAGGTTCTGTTTGATCAACATCAGCGGATGTTGGGAGGGATGTCCACTGTCAGCTTAACTACAAATGACCATTCACAGTCAACACAGACAGTGGGTATTACTGTTATAAGTGGCTGTATATATTTGGGAGCGCTCAGAGAAGGAGCGAGGAATATTCTAGGAGCACAGCGAGGGACTGAAGTATAAATTAACTGGTGCCGTATCACTCACTCTGTGGAGAGAGAGAGAGAGAGGAGAGCTTCAAAGAGACAATGCAGGAGCTCAGCCGAAGATAAAGATGCACCTTTAGAAACTTCATCAGGTCTGTGAGATACATGCGTAAACTTGCCAAAGTTTGACAAAGACTTTGAAGGTATGTTTCCAATCCAAATTTTTCAAAATAAAAACAATATTTCTAAAATGCTGTCAAAGTGCAATTGCCACTTGGAGGTGTTTCCAAAAAAAGCAAAAAAAAAAGCAAAAAAGAAACACATCATGAGTGCGTAAAAATGTTATTGTGAGTTATAGTGGGGAGGTTTTTCAAAATCTAGGTGTTTCCATTGCCTGTTATTTATTATGATATGTCGGTGTCATGCATTTCTAGGGGTGATGGAAATGAATTAAAATCCCCTCTAGATGTGCTACAATACATAGGAATTCTTTCATAATGAGATTTTTCCACATCGTTCTCCGCCATATGAAAATACATCTATCTCACTGGCAGGTATAAGATTTCTCCTGCTTTGATTCAACGTCCACCCTCCAACTCTCTTTGTTGCAATACATGTGCGCATGTAAAACGCAGATTACAGCAGAGATATATGGGGAGCACTGAAACTTTTCTTATCCAGCAAATGGACAAAGACATAATTCTTGAACGTTTTAATGTCTGCAAAGTGGAGGTTGAATATTGGAAAGGAGTAACCAAGATAAGATTGGTCATTAAAGTGCAAGCCATTCTTGTTGCTCAGGGCTTACAGCAGCAGCAGAGCTGTGTGTAAAGACATGAATGAGATGTTTTCTCACATTTTAAGAGATTATCAGATATTTG
Source organism: Karalla daura (assembly GCA_029224185.1). Classification (NCBI taxonomy): domain Eukaryota; kingdom Metazoa; phylum Chordata; class Actinopteri; order Chaetodontiformes; family Leiognathidae; genus Karalla; species Karalla daura. The sequence goes on from CM055190.1 coordinate 21,193,178, forward strand.
AGACTTTTTATCATAAACATGCATCTTGTACTGAACAGAGTATTTGTGTTTTTAGGTCACGTTTTTTCAGACACGCGCTGATTTAGAACATTAAGTCAGTGCATGTCATGTTATTAAGGAAACATAGAGACGACAAGGTTTATGAGGATGTTTTAACTTGGAGATTTCCCTAATTATGTTAAAACTGAATGATAAATGATATGATTCAGACAGAGGAGCCAATCTTACAATGTTTAATAATTAAAATCAGTGTGTGGGTTGGGCAAAAGCAGCTGGATTATTTAAGGATTATTCAGAAATGATGGCCCTAATCATTTCATACTGCGCATTGATTGGATTATGGCTAAAACCAAGCAGAATACCCATCTTTGATTTATCTATTATACCTATATCATATTGAGGGCAGAGTAATTACACTAGTCCCTGCAGTTCTGGCTGCAGAGCCCAGCGCCTCCCACCATCTCTATGGAGATACGAGAAGCTTTAGATAATGGATAATGGTCAGCAATACCACTATCATACTGCCCCTGGCTGAATGGGGGCAAAACGGCAAGGCCCAACTAAACTGGTGCGACTGAGAACAGTCTCAGAAAGAGGGATATAAGCCCTGCTTGCTCTCACAGACACGCACGCACACACACACACACAATCACAGGGGCCAGGGGCTGACAGTAAATAAAACCATAGTCCCTTCTTAATTAGCTCTCTGCCCCAGGGTGAAAACGCAGGGAGAAAGTGTGTCAGTCTCCCCCCCGTGTTGGACACTAAGTTGCCACCACATCCCAGGGACCGAGGAAGCGAAAGAACGTGGCACGTCGGCGCTCTGACTCATCTGCACACGGAGCTAAACGGCCTTTGTTTATCTGAACGTGAGGTGATTGCTACAAAGTATGTCTGTCCGCTCGTCGACGTTTTCTAAAATCATCGCTCAGATGCATGGGAGACGACGCTGGCCTCATGCAGCAGCAGCAGAATTAGACATTTAGATGTGCTCTCTGATTTTTTTTTTTCTAATTGGATGTTGGATGAAAGTGAATTTCAATTTAGGGCAGAATGTCATGAGATATCTGAACTCACTGAGGTGGATGCTATAAATGCTGATTAAATTTAACAATTACAAGACAACGTCGGTCTCTACCTTTGTGCATTAGAGCTCCATCAGCCTTGCACGTTGAACTATGTTCATTATGATTTAAAAACGAGAGCTCGCCACTCCACCGATGTCCACGAATTACTGACCCTCACCCACATTTCCACCGTGAACCGCGAGCATGAAAATAATTATCTGCAACATGCACCTTTCAGTTCCTTTTTTAATTTTTACGTCTCATTCTTAGTGTCACTTTCAACTACACACACTACATTTAATGATGTTTTGTTGGAGGAGTATTTTATTCATATACAAATGATAAACTGTGTCTGGCTTGGAGAGGCTGCTCATGCTGGCGATGAGGAGCTCCGAGAGCAGTGCACTACTGACCCCTGCTGGTGCACCTCAGCCCCAAGAAAACTCAGAAATCCTTTTATATAAAATTCTCGCGATTGTCATTCTCCTTGAATGGTTGGCAGTGCCAGACAGAGAGACGAAACATGTGGAGAGAGATTGAATCATGACAGGGAACAAAAGTCCAGATGAAACCTCAGACAAGAGATGTTACAGTTACGAGACTCTTCACATGATTCTATCTTTAAACCTCAAAGATCAAAACAAAGGCTTCTCAGGGCACCAAATGTGCATTAAGCGACGGGCACGTTTTTATGGTGTCTCACACCTGACTTCACTGTGGTCGGGGTCCATAAGAGCAACGGATTTACACCTCGTTGCCCATCCAATGTCACTGAGCCATAGGTCAGGGGGGAGGAGGAGAGCACTCGTAAGTAAGACCTCTGCGGGACGTCAGGTTCAGGAGGTTAAATCCATCTCCAAGTGGACAAAAGCTCAATCAGGAGCGACACAGAGGGGACTGGTTATGGCTCAACTCATTGTTCAGCAGCAGAAGTCAATCATCTCCAGGAGGAGCAAGAAGAGCTCGATCTTGTTTCACACAAGGTGTAAAGGGTTTCCGATCGGCAGATGCCTCTAAAACTGTGAACAGAGAGCACAGACGAGCGTGGTCTGAAAAACGGATCCTTGCAACAAAAAGGCCAGCAACTGTATGAGATCAGACAAGCACAGGACACACGTCATTAACAGCGCATGGCACTGGCCCCGGAGCCATGGCTGGCTATGAGCGCACTATCAGTCGCCACTGTAAGGAAAGGCCCAATTAAGAACATTAATTATGCTTCCGTGGCACCAACTCTATCACTCTCTTTTCAGCCCGCAGAGCATTTAAGTCTGAGGTCACGGCTGCACGCTCCCTCTCGTGCTATAATCCGATCTAGTTGAGGAAGTTTGTCATGTTTGGCAGAGCTGGACTTTCCAGGATGAGCTGGGATATCCAGATGGACAGGGGAGCAGAGTCAAGCTCATCCACAGGGTAAAGATGTGAAGTCGCACAGAAAATGCGGTGCGATCTCAAAGACGGATTTTACAAGGTTCTCCTAATGCGCTGTGAAAAACCTGTGAGGGAGGCAGATGCAACATGTTTCACATCAACACGCCTCACGGCTCTTTACTGACACAGAAAATGGTGAACTGATACAGGCTTAATGTCAATTAGAATTTCTTAATACAGTGACAGAGGAGGGGAGCGTGGCGGATGTGCACGTTATCTGTACATACTGATGTTAATAAAAGGAAGCAAAGTGTGTGTTTACTGTTAATGGCCTAATAGAGCCCGAGGCGTGCTGCTTCAGCGTATGAAGGCCTCTATTCGTCAGGGTTGTGTTTCTCTGCAGCGTCGGTTCCTCACTTTAGTTCACTAATTAGCAACATAATCAGGTTTACTAAACGTCATACACTGGCCTCGGTGTCTGTAGCAGTACTTAACGCTTCGCTCTTCCGAATAAACAAAAAGCTCTAAATAATGCATTGATAATGCTGACCCAGAACTGCTGCCTCCTACGTCATTATGTACAGGCCGATGAAATATGTCTCTGTAAAAGATCTTATCATGTCCGGTTTAAGGGAGGTGAGAGGTGAGACTCCAGCAGCAGTCTGATGACACACTGCAGGTTCAGCTCTTGACAGAATTAGGAGAGTGAATTTGGGACACAAATAGATTTGAGATGAAAAAGATCAAAAGTGGTTGGTTGGTTTCTTTGATGCCTGTGAAACTGTATTCATCTTATCTGGATAGAAACAAATAAGAAATAGAAAATAGAAGAAAATCTGTCTGACTTCACTCACCACCTTCTCCTTTCTGCTTTGAGATTTGCTTTACGATAATCAGGTGATGTAGAGGTGGAAATGGAAACCTAAATGCGGTCTGCTTCTTCATTCTTGGAACAGAGCACATATCTTTCCATTCTTTCCATTCTTTTCCATATTCTTTCCATCACAGATCTAATACTGATCTGCTCTTGGATGTCCATCATGAAACACATTATCCAACATAAATCCAACAGGGGCATACTGGTCACACACCCGTTTGAGTACAGACCATGAATTGAGTCTGACGCCTTGATGCTCATGTTGTGTCAAAAACAGTGCTAAAAAAGGCTTTTCTATCCATCTTTGCCATTAGTTTTCTCCAAAATAAAAGCATCATCCACTGAAGAATGTATTGCCCATGTGTCAAGCTGAGGAAAATCGATGTCCAAAACATGTTAATTAGCTTTAGAAAAAGTTCAGTTTTGCTTCATACCAGGCCACCTTATTTGAAGCACACTAATCATTTGACCTCCTACTTCATGTTGTCTGGTTATGTGTAAATGAGGGGTGAAAAAATACTTCTATTACACACGTTTTTTCAGACTGAAAAGCCATGTAACGACAGCTTAAAAATGTTTTTGTGACATTTGAGAGGGTTTTGAAATTTAGGTGTTTTATGGGTAATGGCAAAGTACCTACAGCTTTCACAGTTTTCATTTCTCAGTTTTTAACCCAAATCTAACCTGCGATAGGGAAAAATAACGGTCAGAACGTCAAACAAATGTTTTTTTCAATAAATCAGGACAGGCACCAATAAGTCAAATAAATAATAGTGTTTCAGAACTGCCTCCACTGTTGGGAATATGGTGGATATGGTGGATGCATGGCCTATCAGGCTCTGAGCAGCTATAGCTTCAATACTCCAAACTCTCTTTGGAGGTCAGAAGTGGTATGCGACATGTCCATCACGGTCCTAACCTGCGGCTCCCTCCTGGATTCGACTCAGTCCTGATCCTGCTCTCACGTCGCCTGTTACCAGACCTCAGCTTTCATGGCCAACGGAACATTAGCATGCTTATTGCTCTCAGCGATTATCCTCACTATGTACGCTACATTAGCAAACTGTACGATTGGCCAACCCCCTGCCTGCACAATCAACAGAGAGCGCGAATGAATGATCAGCCATTAGCAGGTCGGGTGTGAACTGTGAAAATGGGCTCTCACACCAATGACTGCAGGAGGCCTTGATTTGCTTTAGCCCAACTTAGCATCCTGCTAGCGTGGCCCTGCACTTGTTCCACAGTGGCAGAGCGTCAGCTAGCGTTAGCCTGCTCTGCCCAATGTAATGCAGTGGAACACAGACTAGTGTAGCGTGCTGAAGCCCAGTCTAGTGGAGTGCTGTGTGCAAGATCATAGTAAGACTCCTTGCTAGCATATGCTTGTGTTTAATGCAGCGACCTGCTTCTGCATGGTGAGTTTACACATACCCTGCAGTGAAGGTAGTGTGTGTGTGTGTCTGTGTGTCAGTGTGTTTGTGTGAGTGTGTAATATCAGTAATCAGTGTACCTCAAACAGGCAGAGTATAACTAGGCCTGGTGTGGTGAGATTGCTGTAGACCAGCTCTCTGCCAGCCCGTGATGACTGTTTCAGCAATGGAATATCTGTGTATGTGTGTGTATGAGAGAGAGTGCAGATGTGAGTAGGTCTGTGTGTGTGTGTGTGTGTGTGTGTTTTTGGGTGTGAGTGTATGGGTGTGCAGCCATGGATATTGAAACTGGATACCCCAGCTTTGGGCTCAACGAAGACAACGAAGGCCCAAAATGTTAAGGTAAACAATAGAGAGGTGTGAGTGTGTGTGGTTTGTTCTTAGTTTGTTACCTTTGTGTGGGAAAAATGTTCTTTCACACTTGCTGCTATGACCTTTTTGCGTGTCAGGTGTGTGTGTATGTGTCTTTGTGTGTGTGTGTGTGTGTGTGTGTGTGTGTGTGTGTGTGTGTGTGTGTATGTGGATTGTGAAGTGGTGTTGGCCAGGTCTCTCTTGTGGGGATGCTATTAGAGTGGTCAGCATGGAGGCAGCAGCATGTTGAGAGTGACAGGAGATTTTTAATGGAGAAAAGAAATTGGAGAGAATGGAGCCAAGGGATCATCAGTTGTGATCCGTATAAATTACTTAATATAATAATAATCTAACTATGCACAGATCTTATCTTCATTATTAATCTGTTTTTGTTGTGGTCGCATGACCTTTGCTTCTGTAACATGAGATCAAGTAGAGAGAATAAGTTTCACTCAGCTTCTCAAACTACTATATTGTACTTTTTTGAGTGTGTAATAGTTGAGACGTGCAGGCAGAGCTTAATGATTCAAGTTTTTGGTAAAGCACCACAGAGAAACCCCAGATACTTCTGACTGCCGACATTTTTCTCCCTTATCCTGTTTGACACTGTGGAGGCTCGGGAATGAGGCGAGAGGCGAGAGAGCGTGATACCGTGTTCCAGCCTCATGCTTGTTTGGTTTTTCCACTTTCACACCCCAGTCTAATTTCACAGTACAGGGTCCTGGCTGCGTGAAAAGCTTGCCGTCGTCCCTGAAATCAGTGGACCAGAGTGGACGTGAGGCCAGTGACTGAGCCCATGGCTCACCGATAGCAGATCAACGCGCTGACGCCTGCGTGTGCGTGGCTAATTTGGTTGTTACCGTCGCTTATGTGTGTCCCAGTGGAAGCCAAGGCGCGTTGGTTAGCAGCGCCAGGTTTTAGTTCCACTCACTAGTCTAAATACGCAGACGGAGGCTGATGTGAAGTCCCTCTGGGGCCGCTCCCCTGCTCATGTGTGAAAACCTGACACCCTCACCCGACGCTGACAACATTAGTTGGGTATTTTTCATTTGATTGACAGTGTTTACGAGGCCTGGGTGAGAAGTGTTTGGGGTCGTTTGTCTGAATGCACCCGTGGTTTTGTTTTGCGAGTCAAAATCATGCTCGTTGGCTTATATATATATAATGCAGAACATGCACACTTAATGCAGACTGTATTTGCATCCATGCCGCCGCCTTTTTTGACATATGAATGAATCAAAAGCATTGCGAAGTCAGCAAACAAACCTCGTCAATGAGCTTTTACAGTGGTAAATTGTATTAATATTCGGTGCATTATACAGTGCATTGGAGTAATCTACGAGTATCTCATGCACACACATTAAACCTAACATTTCACAGCGGAGTGACTCTAGCTGTTCCACTGTGTCGACCTAAACGATGAGCCCTCTGTTCCCTGCCAGTGAACAGCCTAAGGAGCATCAAATCCTTATCCCACTCAGCCACACTCACATCACAGTGCTTATCCAGCTCCAGTCTGTCCATCATCAGAGCCCAGCACTTCATTATCACTCCAAAGCACTGGCAGATCACTAATTCAACCCTCGCGCGCCACTTTTTAATAACAGCACCTAAAGTTCTTCCACGTATTAACATCTCACTTTCTGCATCCTCGGGTCCTAATTGGCCCGTCTCTGGGATGTGGTCAGTGGCTGTGTGATATGGACATTGTGCAAAGTCGCCAAATAATGAGTGAGCTTTAAAACAAATAATGGCTGAGCTTTACTATTAAACTCTCACAGGGGGGATTTGGAGATTAGTGTCGCTTTTTGATCTCATATCCTCGACCCGTTGAAGTGGCATCGCAGACGTTCCCTGATCCTCGAGCGGGCTGGGACTCACGATAATGAGCAACAGGAAGGGTGCAACAAGGGAGTGTGTGACAAACACTGGGTGCATGTGCCGTAAACTGTAAACACTCTTAACTGGATTCACCTGATTTGTGCCGGTTTATGCCTCAGTGTGCTGAGATGCGTTAGATATTCAGTACCCGGGCTCATTATAAGACCCTCAATACAACTGACCCGGAGATGTAAACACGTGTGTGTGTGTGTGAACATAAGAGGGCCAATTAGGAGCAACGCGACACTGACCTGCGGTCATCTCCTGCACCGCGAGGATAATCACCACAGAGTCGTTTGCGAGAAACTGACGCAATGGCGTATTTTGTAGTCCTTTGTCGGAGGGGACGAAAAGAGGGAGAGGGGAGGGTGGGGGCGAGGGTCAGCGCAGGCCCAGCTAGTGTCCCATGCTTACTTGGGTGTAATGACCCATCAATGGCGACATCTTGTTTCATCAACTTCTGCTTCCTTTCACTTGTCTGTCTGGGCCTGCTCTCTCTCCCTTTCTCCTGCCCTTCTCCCCTCCTGCTTCCTGATATCCATCCTCCTCGCTCACGCTTTCCATCTCACTGTAACTGCCTGCTCCTGTGCTAGATGTAAAGGATAACCCCGGACTATGAACTCAACCACGTCCAGATTGACAGCGAAGGAACATTTTTTTTGGAAAATCCTTTCCTTTCCAAATTTTTGCAGTGGTGAAAACCAATATTACTTATTACATAAAAAGAATGGTAATGGAATACGAGAGGATATTATATTACAGCACAGTTTCAGTTTGTTGTTGAAATGAAGGGATTTAACTAGTAACTACATTTATGAACTCAACCCTAACAGTTCAATGCAATTCAATGTTTCCAGTCAAAGTTTGTTCTTGTAGTTGCCACAGTGTGGTGAGATATAAAGAATAATTGAGAATCACAATAAATGATCATAAGTAGCGCATTCATAGTAAACTGTGAGATAATTTTTCCAAGTATTTAGACTAAATTACTTCAAAAGAGTGAATGTCAAGTATGTAAAGAATGACATTTCAGGGGATTTATTTTGTAATATGTAGTGAAATACATTTTAAAAGTGATCCTCCCAACACTGAGTATATACACAGTTACACAAAGACTTTGTAAATTTGTGTTCATAGTAATTAAACTAAGATTAACTATAGAAACCAACTAGAAACAGAAAAAACATTGTGTTTTAATCACTGGTTCTGCTGATTCTGCTGAATGCTCTAAAAACACGTCTGGATTATTCCACCTGTTCATTGGTAGTAGGTGTAATTAGGAGTTAAAGGAGCATCATGTCCTTCACAAGGTCTGTGCAAATGAATGTTGAAATACACAGTGTATCTGGGATCACAGCAGAATCTGCTGTTCGGATCACACAATCCACAAAATCATGACGAGAAAACATTAATAGATAGATACTGTACATGCTCTTAATACTGCTGTTTCAGTGATTTCTTGCATTAAGGCTTCAAATGATGGTTTTCATATTTTATAGCCCTAAACTGAAGATGATTTTCTATCACTGTTTGATGGAGAGTAAAGTTTTTTGCATTGAACTGAATTTAAATTATGAATAATTTCAATAGAAATGTCAGAAAATAGTGACAGTGACTTGCTTACTTAGTTATTTTACTTGGCATGTGTTGCCATTTATCCTCATCACTTTTAGCATCTGAAAGATGTGCATTCTTTATATTAAATAATCTCACTTTGTTTTAGATCTGCTCTTCTCTGTGAATAAAAAACCAAAACCTAAATATCATTTTAGACAGATTTAGGGACATCCCAAGCAAAGTGAGCAGTCATGGGAGTGGTGTGAACCGAAAATGCCATAACAGCAAAAACTGCATTCTAATTTTCTCTGTCAGAAGTGTGTGTGTGTGTGTGTGTGTGTGTGTGTGTGTGTGTGTTAGAGAGAGCGAGAGAGAGAGAGAGAGAGAGGAGGCAGGGGGCCCAGCTGACGAGGCCTCTCGCTGGGACACTGGCAGGGCTGACTCGCCGCAGGCCCGGCTCTCAGCTCTACCTCTGACAGGCTTCATACTTATTGCTCAATGACATTCGATGTTTTCCTTCAGTTTGCTGTAAGATTGATTTCCCAGATATGTTTGAAATATCTCCAGAGCCCTAGAGCAGGGTGACTGGCACAGTGGCACCGAGGGAGAGAGGCAGAGGGAGAGGGAAAGAGAGAGAGATAGAGAGACAGGAAGAGAGGGAGAGGAAGAGGAGGAGATGCTGTGTTTGGGGCAGAGGCAGCAAATAAGTAAATATGAAAAGCAAAGGCTGGCTTTAAAATCAACAGATGAGCTGTCTGCTTCCTGTATGTGACAACGACTGCATGGCTCAGCTTTCATTTTCATCAGTGATTATTGTCATTACTCATTAAGTTTCTAAAACAAAAAAGGAAAACAAGAAACATTCCAGAGACCAAACTGAACGTACATGACACATGCTGTGTATAGACTCTGTCTCTCCAACAACCTAAAACATTTATTCATCCATTACCGTATATCTGCTCCCATGAGTCTACGCTCTCACACAAACCTGGGGCATTTTAGACTCTCCAATCAGATGACACATGCATGTTTTTGGACTGTGGGAAGAAACCAGAGAATCCACAGACACCCATGCCAGCCCCACACAGAAAGGCCAGATCGGTCTGATCTGGGAATCAAACCTGGGACCTTCTCCCTGTTGCTCAGGGACCACTACCTCTTCATCAGGCCTCTGCAGAGCTGGATGATTGGCCGATCATTTCAGTTGGGTGTGTTGGAGCAGGGGATGTCTAAAACATGCAGGACAGTGGTCCCCAAGTTTTTAAAACCAAACAAGATAAGCAAAAAGTGTGTAATCCCATAAGACAAGTTGAAGGTGCGCTGTGGAGTTTGGTGCTGACACTTACACTCCTAACAAAGGTGTCTGACAAACACTTATTTCCTTTTTGTATGAAACAGCTGGTTTAGAGCTGTCTTTATTACCTCTACACCTCAAATTTCAACGAGGACATGTCCAAGTGTACACAGTGTAAACTTTTGTCCCTAAATTCTTTTAGCTTCGTATCAATGCTAAACTAGGAATTTGATCAGTCTAGTTTGACAAAAGACCAAACCAGATTGTTTGTCTTGCTTAACGAACTATTTAACCAAAATGAACTGCGTTTCTGGCTCGTGTTGAACTTTAGGTGCTCTCACGGTGACCCCGCTCTGACCCTGACCTGAACTCACTCCGAGGACAATGTGAGCACAGGACAAACAGGGACATTTTGATGCGTGACCCACAGAGGCCCCGACAGTCTCTGTGGCGTCATCCAGTGTCGTGGCATCAAGTTCATGTCCCTCACACACCACGTACCGGATGATGAATTTCTCCCCTTTGTGGAAAAAAAAAAAACACGTCCTCGCTGCGTGTTGCATTATGTCACGTCTCATCCCCGGAGCGTTTGAGCGAATTTACTGCTTTGTTTTCTTGGGAGCGGGGAAGGTGGGGCAGGGGTGGGGGCACAGAGAGATTGGGCGGGGGGGCGTGGGGGGGGTGCACATCTACTGTTCTACTGTTTTAAACTCTTTAATGCAATTTAGCAATGCCACATATTCTCTTCACGTTTCATTGGAGTCCTTTACGTGTGAAATTGCGAAGCCTTGCCCAGCCTGAGCGACGTGGCGCAGCAGAGGCAGGGTCACACCGAAGCGCCAGATGTGGGAGGGAGAGCGAAATTAATTGCTACACATTGTTCAGTGGGTGTGTGCGCACCTTCAGTGAATTAACCGCTCTCAGGGTGTGACTGTTTGAATAACGGGAATTAGGTATGAGGCCTCTCACTCACAGCTGAAGCCAACTGCAGGCATTGCATCCAATTAGCTCATGTGGCCCCAAATTCACACGCTTAACTTATCGTTTGTTAGGGCAGAAAGAAGCAAAACACTCTGGTGAACAATACATCGCGGTTGTTATTCTCTGGCTGTCACGCATGGCACCTTTTGAACTTTGAGCTTTTTCTCTCTTTTTTTGAGAAAAAAAAAAGAGAAACAGTTGATCTAAAGCTAATTTAATATCAGAGATAACCTGAGAAGCATCAAGGACCAGACCAGGTTAATTGAAATGATATATTCAGATACTAGACACTTTTAACAGAGATGACCTGAAAACTGTGGATTAGGTGAACATGGCAGAGCAATTAGACAGACTGAGACAGAGAGTCTCGCCCATTAATGTAAATCTTAACGTCCGGCCTTGTATTTCCATCAGATCGGACGCCACATTGAGGCCCAGAGCAGAGTTAATGCACATTAATGACAGTTGGATGGCAGACATCAGGAGCATATGGTGCTCTCCTATGGCCATTACCAAGTTCAAAGCATCGCTCCATCCATACAGACGATGAGGAGACAATCAGAGAATTTAAGAATAATGACATGAATAATACAGCTTTTTTTATTGCATTTGCATTTCATATGGTTTTAATGATGTGGTTTTGCGTGACATGATGTAACTGGGACCGTGCACAATTAAGAAGTTTAGAATATGTCTCCACTCATCGCTACTTGATGAAGAGGAATTATTTACATTGCAATCAAAATAAATGCCAAAAACTAAGTCGATATATATATAAACATATATAATACTGTGAGTGATGAGGCTGATGAAGTGTGTAGTCTGCTGTATAGTCTAAATATACTAAAAAATATATGTTTAAAAATAATACAAATATTTGAAATAGTTTTGATGTCTTTAGTATTAATCTACAATGTAGAAAGTAAAACAAAGAATGTCCACTGAATGAGAAGGCGTGTCCATAGCTCTGACTTGACTGTATTTAGTCAGAGCAAAGATGGGCTTTACATCATGTCCCACAAAACGACAGTGTGAGGCAGCAATGTCATAATCTTTACTCTGAGGACAAATTATTGCTCCCAGGACAACAGGATTGCAACTGCGTTAGGAAAGGATGCTTCTAGGCCTATCCGGAACAGTCTACAATTGACTCTTCAACTTCACAGCATTGCTGCATTCGCTGGATTTAAAGCTCTTGTGGAAACTCTCTAGAACCGTCACTCTCTGTCCTCATTACATATATTCCTCTCCTAGTCCGACCCAACTGATGAGGCAGATGGTCGTCCTCCCTGAGCCGGGTTCTGCCTGAGGTCTCTGACCATTAGAGGCAGTTTTTTTTCTCTCTACTTTTGCTTACAGCTAGCTACTATGTGGGATATGTCGGGCTCACATCTATCTAAATTGTGTGTTTATTTCAGATATCTCAAGATAACATTGTTGTTATCTGGCAATTTAGGTAAAGTTGAGATGGATTGAATTGTAGTTGTAAAATGTGCAGGTTCTTTTAGTGTTGTCCAGGTTTCCCTTAATCGAGCATTTTAATAACAAGACGTTGGCCACAGTGGTGTGCCGCTCAATGAAAATATATCTTTATTATAATATTATAATAATAATGTGATACAAAAGAAATGAAGTGGAAACTCAACTGAATGCCAGGGGGGTAAAGTATGTTTTTAAGGGGGATTAAAAGCCTCTACAGATGAGACACAACTTTTCTGTAAATGGGACAAAAATAAATAAAGGTGACAAAAGTAGTTTTATTGTTAAGCACCACATGTGGATCCTTTGATGCATTTCTTTGACTTTCAATTCAGCTTCCGTCAGCTTTTTTTGAGATGCCAGTTCCTACCAATGTTATCATAACAAGCTTCACATCTAGAGCTCTTCAAACTATAACAACAAGCTGCTGATGACAACGGTGAAGTGGGGGGGGGGTCATCTGCCTCCAATGGTTGTTGAATCACTGTCATTTCAACTGAATTTCAACTCTGCTGCCTTGACTCTTCGGGATGTCAATTCAGAATTCAACTAAAATTCAATACACGGATTGAACTTCGATTGTCATTCTCACTTCACCTCTCAATCGTGTGCAGCCTTGTTGGCATCGGCGTTCCACACCATTACCTAAAGACAGACAGAGCCGAGAGTGGCAGCTCTTCTTTACGGCGTCCCTCTCAGGTCCACAATTACCATCAGCTCACTCTGACCTCAGCCCGCACTGCGGCATCGTCTGTATCAGAGGACAGAGCGGTGGCGTGCCCACCCTAACCCCGACCCCGGCGTAATACCCGGCGTGGAGAGCTCAGAGCTGCAGCCCGGCACAATGGAGCACCTCTCCCCTCCACCTGCCCCCTCCTGTCTCTCTATTTTCCCGGGGAGGGATGGGGAGGGGAGGTTAGATGGAGATGTGGTGGTGATGGTGGTGGTGGTGTTGGGAGAGGGATGGAGGGAGGGAGGGAGGGAGGAGGGGATGGAGGGAGGAGGGGGGGGCACTCTGCTTCCCCTGGGGCTGCCTGCTGGAGCGAGGTGACCCAGCTTGTCGCTCGATGACCTGTGAGAGGGACATTATGAAGTGTGAGTGGCTGTCACCCTAACCGCCTGTGACAGCACGGCTCCCGGCACAGCTGTGCCAGCCTGGCCCAGCCAGAGACCCAGGGCCCACGGTGGAGAGGGAGTGGGAGTGGGAGAGGGGTGGGGTGTTCGCAGAGTGTCTGTGGCGGGGCAGGAGGGTCGGGGGCGGGAGGAGGGGGAGGCGAGGGCGTTCGGGGGCCCTCTGCTCGGCTCTGCATCGCGCTGGTGTAATGGCTCCTGCGTTGACTCCTGTGCTGCGGGGACGGCCCCGCGGCTCTGGCACGTCACAGCCAGCACAGTTGGGCTCTGAGCTACGGGACGACATTGCAGAGGTGTAGGCGACCAGCTGTTCTCCTTTAAGCCAGCAGGGCTACATGCATTAACTTCATGTGGCATCCATACATCGTGCCAAAAACAACGCTCCGACCGGTCTTTTCCCTTGTCGTCAGCTCTCCTCCTCTCAGTCAGACAGGTTTCCTCCTCGTCAAATACGAGCAGGACACTTTGAGTCTCTTCAGGAGAGTTTCGGTTTTTTGATCTGGAGAGAGTTCTGCAAATTTTTCTGATGTCAATGATGGTGAAAGAGTCAGAGTTCTCACTTTTTCGCCAGTACGACTGACACAGCAGTACACTTCTGACAGAGTGTACTGCTGTTTGTCACCTCACTAAACTCTTCATTTTGCAGAGACCAGGAGGTGACGGTGTCAAAAGCTACACTTCCGTCACAGATTTTCGCAAAATAAAAGTGGCATGTCTGAAATGTTGATAAAGTAGTAATTGGAATGTGTAGGTGTTTCCACTGATAGGTGTTTTGCACATGAGCCAAACTAATGTCTATCTATCTAGCGACATCACATAATTGTCTTAGGGTTTCATCCTGCTAGACTCCAGTTTGTGTAGATGGACATCCAGCCCCCTGATCATGTGACCCCTATGTAAACGTGGGAAAAAAAAGTGTTTCCATCACAATTTTGTGATCTATGCTGACGTGTCTGAAAACCGCCTCATGTTTTTGCAATATTTGACATTTTTCTATGGGTGATGGAAACGCACCTGGTGCTGGAGTCTGACTCCATATCAGGGTCATTTAACGACACTCTGACCCAGCTCAGTCTTTTTCATCTTTCTTTTACAGTTAATTGCAAACTTTGAACTAGCTTGATAAGCAACTCAAATTAAATTTGTTCTTAACCTATGTTGCAACAGAAACCTAATTAAAGGTTAAAGAAGATACATTGTCCTCTGATGAAAGAGTACAGTGCTTGCATCACACTAATAATATAAAAGAACCATGGCCATTTCACTGAGGGCTCTTATTGGACACACACAGAGAAGGTCATAGGTTATTGGCACAAGCAGAGATGCTGTTAAGAAGAAAAGCTAATGAAATATTTATGTGTGCTGAATATGTATTAGGGATTGAATGAATTGTAATGCAAAAATGAAGATGTGGGAATGAAGGACACACCGTCCTGGAGGTTGCTAATGATTGTGTGCACTTTAAACAGCATCACTTCCCTGTTAAATATGTGACCCTTGTTTCTTGTTTATCATAAAACGATCAATGTCAAGAGGCAAGGAGAAGAGCAAGGTTATCTCTTATTCTGTGAAAAAGTCACACGACACACTGAGATTTCTTTAAGTATATTTTTCATTTCCCTAATTACTTCACATTGCAAAGGTGATCTTTTTACCAGGCATGCAGTAGCAAACCAAGAAACACAGAGCCTGAAGTTTTCCCAAGCACCAAATGAGCCGATGTGTCTCCCTTTGCTTTTCTGGTCAAAGTAGAGAAAAAACAGATACAATGCAAAATTCCTAGTGGTAACACTCTATCGACATACATACACTTCTCTCAAGACTGCAAGACGCAGCTATGCATGAAGAGCTTTTACTGTTATAGAAAGGGGCTCAAAGACCAAAACCTTGATATCAATCTTCTGTCAACATCTTGCATCTGGTTCTTGTGAGCTACTTACATACATTACTACAACAATACTGAATGCGGAGCCAAAATGAGTAGAAAACTAACCTTCCCAAAACACATTTTCAACACGTCAAACAGTGAAGTCTACCTGGGACAATGAGCAAAGAGCTGCTTCAGACTGAAAGTGCACACCTTCCCCAACTCAGGATCAAAGTGTGCCCTAGGTGTTCAGAGTTATTGACCTGTATGCAATCCTGAAGCAGTCCTCCCCTGGAGGGCCGAGGTCTGTGTGTCGATTGGCAGCTTGTGCAAGGAAAAATCCCAGTCAAGAAGCAAGAAAGCTTTAATGTTTTTATATTTGCACATAATTATATATGGTGACTCAGTAAGAGAACAAACACTATATACTTAGATATAGACAGATAGAAAATGAAAGAATTGAAGAAAGCAAAGGACCAAATTCTCTCTCGTTGTGAGAGAGAGCAAGTTGTTGGAGGTTAGAGCTTCATAAAGGATAGCCATCACAGATCACCAAGACAGGTAGTCTGAGTGAGAAAGGTGCATCCAGGAAGAGAGAAAGAGGAGGAAGAGGAAGAATGACAATTTCTGAGGACATTAGAGCTACGATCGTAGATCATGTACCGGTGTATGGGTTGACCATGAGAGGCCTCAGGGTTCAACCCGGTGTGAGTAGAATTTCTGTGGCCACCATCTAATGGAGATTCAGAGAGGAGAACAGGTACAATATCTGCAGTATTTTGACAATGAAAGTTCACAGTACTGTGTACACCACCTGGAAAAGACTGCAAGGATATTTCATCAGTGTGTTTATGTACAGTACATATGCTCTTTGTGTTTATGCTACATACTGCAATATTTTTTGTGAGGATACATCCGAATATAGTAGAAGTGAAAGACTGCCACATCCACTCCAGTACAAGAACAGAGAATAGTAGAAATGGTGTGTCAAAACAACACCTTACTGCTCAGGGAAATACAACATTTTCACAGTGACAATGTGGAGTAATAGTATGTTTTTGTTTATGAACAGAATTTATCCAGAGTATCCACAGTACTTTTTGGTTTAAAAATGTATTTGCTGTATATTCTGCTGCTATCAGGAACATTGTGCTCTCCATTTTTTGGTGTAGTGTTTTTTGAATGCGTCTTTGTGATTTTATTTTGACTGCATTGTTTCTGATTTTGACGTAATAGTTTGCTTTTGCAACAAGAGTCTGGGGTTTTGGGAAATGCAGCTGGACAATTGGAGTTTGTGTCCAGAGTTTTGAGAAGATAGTTTAAAGTTTTGGATGTTGGATATTGTTTGAATATGTGTTGTTTTAGCTATATTTGATTTGATTTTATTTGATTTTTTTGTTTTTGGATTTTCGTTTTTTCATGTATTTATCTATTTTTATTGTTATGTATGTATGTATGTATGTATGTATGTATGTATGTATGTATGTATGTATGTATGTATGTATGTATGTATGCATGCATGCATGTATGTATGTATGTATGTATGTATGTATGTATGTATGTATGTATTTATTTTCAATTTTCTCACACACAATACTCTTTACAATTTTCTTTTGAACTTTTTTTGAGTGCCCGGACATACAGCAAATGGTGGAGGGACAGAGAGGGAGAGAGAGGGAGAGAGAGGGAGAGAGAGAGACAAGGAGAGAGACAGAGAGAGAGAGGGAGAAAGACATTGATTTTTGGGGGGGTACTGTTCAGCACTTTCACTCACTCTCCTGTTGCTGTGGCTGCTTGTTTTTATTGTACAGCTGCTTCCAGAAACCAAGTTTCTTCTTGTTTTTTTCTTCTCTCCTTCCTCTGAATTCTGAGAAGAGCTGAGAAGAGCAGCAGCTGTAGCTGCCTCCTTGTTGGGAGTTTGCTGCTCAGATTGTTGAGGCTGAGCTGGATGAAATGTTCTTCTTTTTGAGCTCTGATTTCATCTCTCAGGTTGCTGATCACTCTCTCTTCTTAGACAATCTACTTTTGCAGCTGGTCCTAAGATTGTCTAAGAAGAGGATGATGATGATGATAATGATGATGATGGTTATTTTGTTATTATGTGTATACCTTGTTCTGCTCTCCTTTTCTTCCTCAATGGTCAAAACAAAACAAAAGACCACCACCACCGTCCCTGACTTAAATGTCCCTGTTGCAGGTGACATCTCCAGTGCTGACGTCTTTCACCAGTTTTCTCTCCTCACGTCTCTCCAGTCCGAGGAGTTGAGGAGAAGGAGCTGCTGAACTGTATAGTTCAGCTGCTGCAAGAACTCACCCTGACCACTGATGACCACCTCTCCTGACCTCTCCTCTGGCTCTTTGGAAACAAGAGGAGTGTGCCCATAAGATAAGACACACTTTAGTGCCATGAAATGAGTGCTGCAGGTGAACAAATCCCAGTAGGCAGGAGTTAAAGGTATTTCATATCAAGCTTGTAATTGTTCTCAATTGTTATAGATATGTTTAAACAGGATTCACTAGTGTTGCACACTATCCATACTTTGCATTCTGTGCCTCCATAACTTCCTAACTACATCCAAACCATTTTACTCCCCACACCTCTCTCTCTCTCTCTCTCTCCCCTGCTCTGTGCATCCCTCTGTCACGGCTGACCTGCGTCCTCTCTCTGCAGGGCCTCTCCTGGTAGCGCCCAGCTGGCGCTCTGCGTATCGGCCGGGCAGAGGCAGGAGGCAGTGCCAGCTCTACTGGTGCAGAAAGGGGCACACCAGGCAGACAGGCCCAGTGTCAGCAGCAGCAGCAGCAGCAGCAGCAGCAGCATGCATGCTATCCCCCCGGCTGCCACATCCACCACACACACACACACACTCACACACATACACACACATATGGCTGCATATATCACTGCGAACCAAATGCATGCACACCAGCGTCAGTGCACCAATGGATAATAGGTTTGGTCCGACTGGGACCTTGTTAACTGGGACGAAACATTTGTTTACACACTGGACTAGTGCAAACAGACACACATAGACACTGACTCACTCACTCACTCACTCACACTCAGATACAGACAGACACAGATTCACATGGCACGACAGCGCTATTGTCACGTATAGGGAAACACGGATACTCTCTGCTGCCATTTGTAGACTCCTAAGTGATTAATTTGACAGTGCTGCCGTTAGCCCCCCGGGCCCGCTGTCCCCTGAAGGAGCTGCACCAAGCATGTAATGGAGCACATATTGAACAGCCCGCATGTTATCGGCTTGTGTTTGTCCTGGGGGGGGGGTCGCTACTTGAAGCTCTTTGTAATTAAGACAATGGAGACAGGGCCTCCCGCCAGTATAGTCACCCCTTCATGTCTTCAGCCTGGGGTATCACTGTCAGTTTCCTGCCCCACAGATTCAACCTGACCTTCCTTTAACGGCGGCTTTATTAACCTGAGTGAAACCCCGTCTACCCCGGGACCGGGCCTGCAGTGATCGGCATCAGCGGGGAGACGAGGATGCATGCGACACCTCGACCGACACAACTTTAAAACCGGCGTACTGGGGAGGCCGGCATTGAAATGTCAAGAAATATACAGAATAACGCAATTACCCTGCGATACATATGTGGCGTCACTTTCAATAGCACCCACAGTGTGACTCTGGCGCAGACCTCCATAGGGGGATTGTTTGTCCCAGCGTAGGAGAAAGGACCTCGATTTGCATAGTGTTTGATTATCAAGGTTTGGAGTATTCAGCCAAACTTCCTTATTTGTGTTTGTGCCTCTGTCTGTCTGCATGTGTGTGTGTGTGTGTGTGTGTTGTGACCTCTTTCATACAGAGAGACCCCCAATTGTGCTCCAGTAGCCAGCCGAGCTCAGTGAAGCGGAGCCTATATGCTCAGTGGCATTTCACACACCCAAACGCGTGCATGTAAACACACATGAAGATCACTTATCCAGCTGGGGTCCCATGCGACACACACACACACAGATTCACACAGACATAGACTTGGATATGGTAATAATGGTCGGGGTCTCATCCCCTAATGTCTGCCTTTGCGTAGCACCTCTGTTCAGCAGGAAGCCCCCGGGTCGTCCCCCCCTCCGTTATCAGTCCAGACTCTGCAGGTCAGCCCAGTCCTCCTCCTCCTCCTCCGCCGCCATCGCCCAAGATTTCAGGCACACTTCCGCCTTAAAAGTTGTACACCACTACCTTTGATAATCAAGATAGAAACTAATTGAGCTCACCCATGCGGAAGATGCTCTCGCCTTTTTCGCGCGCGCACACTTTTTGAGGAGATGGGGCCCTATACTGTTTCAGCTCATCCAACTGTGAGATTCTCCTTTCCCCTTTCCAGTCCTGCCATCATCTCACTAATGGTGTTTCTATCTCTTCTCCATAGGAGGTAAATGAAGCTTTTAAGCAGGGTGGAGGGAAGGGGAAGGAGGGGGGTGCGGAGGGGGACTGCTGAAAAGATTAATTGACTTTCTGCAGAGCTTCACTTATCCTCCACCGGCACCTTTGACTTGTGAGTGTGTTTGTGTTTGGATTACATGATTATATCACCATTATTGCTGCAATTTGTGGTTTGTTCAGAAACTGTGTCAGGAGATATCAAACTGTGTCCCATCAACCATTTCATCCACTGTGGCTGCTTGGTGGCTTTCGGCAATTAGAGCCAATCTCGGTGGCATTGTTGGTGAAATATTCTGCGATTATAAATTATTAATATGATGAAGGTAATTCTGAAGTTATTCATTTTTATATATTTACACACTGGAAGAAAGAAATGGCTGAACAGATGGGCAGTAAAGCAGATAACGCTGTACATTTACTACGTGTATGCCGCATGTATGGGTACTCATCTTTGGCCCATGTTATTTGTGAAGCATTTAATTGTGACTAGCTCATGTGCAGCACAAACATTCATAAACATAGACAGCGGGGCAAACAAACCAGTCCCTATGAAACAGTGACAGCTGATACCAACATCTCCCTCTATATCAAACATATTTTTGTGTCATGTTTCCCCATCTCAACGAAAGACCTTCGCTCAAATATCAACAAACGCTTGTTTTTGACCTACATCACATCTTGTGCGCATCGTCGCACACGACAACAACAAAATAAGAAAAAATACTCACTAAAGTCACTGCTGTATCCAGCTACTATTTCTATCAGCTAGTGTGTGGCCACTCAGTGTTTTACGAGCCACTTATGTATCACAAAAGCTGATTATTCTGCAGTTATTCCTCCTGAAGTTCTGGAGGATGATGGATATTTTTCGAGATGAGACAGAGAGAACGATTAACACTTCAGTCGGCTCTCGTGCAGGAGAGTGCCAGTGTAGAAATGTGCAATTGAGATGTTAATGACAATGATTCTGAACTTTTTGCTCTATAAGCAGGAGTCAAGCTGTCATCGTGCAGTTTGAGTGCAGGCGAAACACGAGAAGCTTGAAATCTTCCGTATATCCTTGAAATGCTCCTCGCTGAGACTCTGCAGTGTGAGTGAGACAAGCTGTCATCAACTGCCTCTATGAGAGCAAGACGTGAGCACTGCTCTTGCATTACGTCAGATCCGTGCTTGTCTGTAAAATCTATTAACCAGTGCGTTGTTTGGTTTACTGTGGAGCCTCCTGCACATCTGAAATGTCTGGACTTTATCTCTCAGCATCCTCGGGTTTTCCAGCTTTCACCTTCTCCAGACCTTCATCACCTCACGGTCATGTTTTATGCACTCTTCTCTCTCTCTCTCTCTATCTCACACACACACACACACACACACACACACACACACACACGCACACGCACACACCTGGGCTGGAGAGTCAGTGAATCCACAGACTGAAGCGAGTTTGACTTTGACCCCTAACGCCAGTACGGTGAGAGCAAAGAGAGCCAAATGTGTGAATGTAGGAAGAGTGTGCTCCCCCACCCCCACCCCCACCCCCACCTCCCCCGCTGTAAACTCCACCACCCACAGCTGCACACACTTCCCCTGTCACGGTGATAATCTCTTTGTCAGGAGCCGTCTGTTAGAGATTTGTCCGTCTGATTCGGTGAACGTCCGAGTGGCAGGTCGAGCTGTAGTGCCACAGGGTGTCCGTGTATGTGTGTGTGCCTGTGTGTGTGTGTGTGTGTGTGTGTGTGTGTGTGTGTGTGTGTGTGTGTGTGTGTGTGTGTGTGTGTGTGTGTGTGTGTGCACCCACTGCCATAGGTGGTGGGATCTCCGTCCCTGTCAGAGTGCGTATGTCGCACGTCTTCAGAAGTCTGCTTTGTGACTGAGGAGGAATGTTGAGCAGAAGAGGAACACATGGAGACACACAAACAAAGTCTATTGTCGGGAAACGTGCCTCACGTTTCCAGGCATTTTCTTTTGTTTCCGTCTCTGTTGTTTTCAACTTTGGAGCCAGTGTAACTGGCTAACAGTGTAGCTTTATGATCACTAATATTCAAGGTGTTATTCCTGTCACAGGAAATGCTAAATTGTAAGTGGTGTTCCACTAGATGGCTCCGCTTTCAGTAGTAAATTATGTCTGATCACTTTGTGCGCAGATTAAAAGACACCAATGAAAAAAATGTATGTATATGTGCAGTACATTTAAACTGTAGAAATGTTATCTTTTGACTGTATTTTCTTATATTGTTTTGTTTTTTTGTTGGGACAAAATCTTAAAAAATATGTCATTTGTGAGTCTTTTTCTGAGGTAAAGAGTTTTTTGTTTTAATTTTTATTATTTTATCGTGCTTAAGTAGAGATGTAAGTAGAGAGTTAACTCTGACAGTTTACAAGATGCTTCTACACCAATCTGGCATGACTGTCTATTCTTTGCAATAACACCACCATGTAATAAAACTATGCAATAACTTCCCATTTCTAATCCTTATTTAGTCTTGTAGAGAATTGCTATAGTCTGTTAACACTTTATACTCCTATCTATATGTATAAATTCTTTCTGTTAGTCTGTAAATTAAGTTTTATTTCATCTTATCCTAATTCAGTTTCCTCTTCAATTCTGCAAAATCTAACAGGATGACTCTTAGAGGTGCATGTCGTACTCGTCGTGACCTCAGACCCTCCGGTATCCAGGTTTTACTCCACACCAACTTGTTCCTGGCCTTGCTGCGGTAATGCGGACAGTTTCCTGTCAAAGCTGGGCGCCCGGAGTCTGAAATTATGCAGCGACTTGCTCAAGGACACTTGCTCGGTTCACAGTTGGTCAGACCAGGTTTTTAACTCATTATTTTAATCTACTTCTCCCGCGTGCGCTCACTTGGCGCCTGACACTAAAACACAGCACCCGACTGCATGTCAGAACCGGATTAAATGCCTTGCTGGAGCCACACAGGCGTGGAGAAATTAACTTGCAGTAAAGTAAAATAAAAAAACAAAACAAAACGATATTACAATGATTACACCGGGGGCGAAATAAGATGAGGAAACTCCGTTTTGAAGTTCTGCCTTTATGAAAGATAATCTAAGACCTGACAAAGCTGTAATTGTGGAATTGAGTTATTGCTTCTCTTCTTCTTTCTTTTGCCTTTCATGTCTCCCCTCCCGACACCTTCTCCTTCCTCTATCTGTTGTTTGCTCTCCTCTTGTCACTCCACTGCAATCATCCTCGTAGGGGGGCTTGTCATCTGTATCTACTCATATCCTCCAATCCCTTTTGCTCGGAGCACTACTGCACTTAAATGTCAGGGTTGATGAGGCTGCCACACCCACCTGACACATCCGCTCAGCACCTGCTAAAAGCTTTTATGGAACAGAGTGTGAGCCTGGCGATTGAAATAAATTAAAGTGTGCCCACTTCGTCCTCTTCTTCTTCTTTTTCTTCTTCTCCGTCTTCTTTTTTAGAGATTAAGGCTCTATGGACAACTCATGGTAAGACATGAAGAGAGAGAGAGAGAGAGAGAGAGAGAGAGAGAGAGAGAGAGAGAGAGAGAGAGAGAGAGAGAGAGAGAGCAGCATTGGCTATGACTGGTTGCCATCTAGTGGACTGACTAGAGAGAAAAGACAGTAACTAACTCTCACAGCCTAAAACTATATTACATTTAATTTGCAGATCAAAGCAAATTATATCTGATACTGCTTTTATAGATGTTAGTCATTCTGATAATTTTTTCATAAATTTAAAAAAACAGTGTTTCTTACATCTGTGGCAAAAGCAACGTCACATTTAGTGATAAGTCAAGCACTGACTATAAAATACTGTGACACTCTACTCACACTGTACTCTGATCTCTTCCTGTACATGACCTCTTCTGAGGTTTATGATAGGTGTGTGATTCATTTCACAATGCGTAGGAGGAACATTTTATTTATCTGAGGATGAGTTTCAATGAAAAGTGTTGCAATCTGTGGTGTTTGTTGTACACAAACTGACCCACTTATATGTTAAATCCGTGTTTTGATTAGCATTTTTGCTGAGGTATGCTCCCTCCTTTCCCATTTGATGTTTTGTTTTAGTATTTTCAGTCTGGATCAGAATTAGGAGGGTGAAACACACATCGTGTATTTGTTTTATATTTGTGTCTCATATCAAGCGAGGTAAGGCACAATAATGTGTGAAGACTGAATTTCACTGTGGAGGGTCTGAGACTATAAATTTGTCTTGTGCCTTATTCCTGGGATGCAGATGCTTGAAACGTGCATAAATAAAACACGATTTCCCACCTCTTCGCCGCTTCCGTTATTTTCCTTTATTTGCAAAACTTTGGCGTTCTAGCCAATAATTGGAGTGATTGGCCAGGTATAGACAGTATGTACACTGTGAGCAATGGATGCACAACACAATAGAATATGTGCAATCTCATCATGTCTGCAGACACAATATGTACAGTCCTACTTGCTCGCCGATCGACGCACGACACTAGAAATATATATAAATTTACAATATAACCTCTTCACCGATGGGTTTTGCACGACATATGTACAACCTCATGTAGTAAACATTATTTACAGCTTCATCTCCATCGTATGGTTGTGCAGCTCGATAATGACAAAGCTTGTCTGCACACTGACAGTTGCATCGGACCATCAGCTCAACCTCACACACACACGCACACACACACACACACACACACACACATCCAGTATGTGCACCAGTAAACATAACATATAGAGGATTGCTGCATTTCTACTATACTATTTATCGGCTACATATTGCATTATGTTTTAACCTCTGACCAGCGTGTTAACTTTGACTCCTACCGGGAACGACACGGGAAACGTACAACACCTAGTAGTGCACTAAAGACACGCCAGACACAGCCTGTCGGGTCTCACCTCGCATTTGTGATTGCACAACTCATTGTGATCAGAAACCACTGCAGCAGCACTACACAGTAAGAGCGGCCCGAGCGCTCAAGCGGGGAGGACGGAGAGACGGACGGTCACACGCATGGAACGCGGTGGCAATAACGATACGAAGCGGGCGGGCGTGACGTTCACCGGAGAGCAGCGTGACACTGTTTCAGAGTCTCCTCTGCGACTACAACTAATGTGCTGCATGTCATGGGTCGGAAAGGGGGGTCAGAAACAGGAAGTGCAGCGTTGAGACACACTGAACACTTAAAACTCCAGCAGTCAAAGGCTGCGCACACACACACACACACACACAGTAAATTATTGTTACTGATGTTATTATCATTATTACGAAGCGTTTCCTCAATGATAAGACTTCAGTGGCGCTGTTAACTTAAGCAGTAATTCCCTTTGGTAGGATATTTACACTTTTAACACGCGTAACTCTGCAGAATTCAGGAGAAAGTAAATTATATCGCGCGATTGTGACGGCGACCCATCCACCAAGGTGTTATAATGTCGACATGAACGTGAACGAAAGTGCTGGATACAAAAGCTACAGTAAACACGGTATTTGGCATGTTCAAAGTTTCAGATTTTGGTGACCCGATTGATTTTGTAGCTACTGTCAGTAGAGATCAAGGCAGATGAGAATTTGGCTTTATACTCGGTTTATACTGCACTGTCTATACAGCTTGAAGTGCGCTGTGCTCCGACTGGCATGAGCAAAAAAGAAAGTAAACGTCCACTCGCCTCATTTGAATTTCTCGCATTTTCATTCTTTTTAGCTGCGTCTGACCTATGAAAAATGCCGGAGTGGATTTAGATAAACATGTTTGAAGGCAACTTTCACACCACACCTATAATGCCCCAAATCTAAAAAAATACAGTTTTTTTCTCTTTTTTTTTTTCAAACTGAGTGATCTGAAGCTTTATCCTGATGCCAGAGCTAGTGGACTGCTTGTTGGAGTTACTCAGGCTTTAGTGGTTTTTGGGATAGGATTTAAAATTCCCGATCTGCTACATTCACTTTACAGGCCTACAAGCACTTTCTAAACAGGCGTGTGCTTTTTTTATTCCCCCCCCACAAAGACTACATCGTCTGACGCTACGTAGCTCTTAAGTTTCAAAGTTTCTTGAGAGGCTCAGTCACATTGTTGAGGCTATTCCTTTTCTTTAGGGCTGGGACTGAGCTTGGGACTCCCCAGCTTCTTCATTCCTCGCCGCTGAGCCAGGCTGGAGGAGTGGACGGGCTCCAGGATGGGAGCAGGGGCGCAGCGCCTCAAGGCCAAGTAGGTGGCGGACAGCGCCCCCTGGTGGGACCAAAACAGACAGCATTACATCAAAATGATGTGGAAACGCTCGCCCGATGTTTAAAGACGTGGCAGACAGTGCCACCTGGTGGACAAATAGGGGAAACGCGTCAGAAGTCAACTCTTTACAGTTTCATAAATGTTTGTCTATATGGGTGGCTCAAAAATTTACAAATATAAAGAGTTTTTTATTCAATCTGAAAAAAAATCGGTCTGTGTATAAAAAAAACACAGAAACATTTAACTAATGAAAACTACAGGATAATGAGAGATGAACTGAAAGCGTGCCAGTCCTGAAACTCCTGCATTGAAGCAGTGCTCGTACACTGTACATGCCACGTTACCCTCTAAGAACAGAACATTTTTTTAAGAATATCTTTTGGGCTCATCAGACCTTTATTTGAGACAGGAAAGTAGGAAAGGGAGGAAGGAGGGAGGGAATTTTGCTACACCGAGAGTATCTGATCCAGTTCTGACTAATCTCTGTGTACACATGGGTCTGACCTTGACAGTGAGCGCGTCCTGTCTGGTCAGAGCTCTGTCTGACAGCTGGTCTCTGTCTACGAGCCAGGGGTGACGGAGAACCTAAAAACACAGGAAAGAGAGAACTCACATTCAGTGTGAGCTGTATCAGGGTCCAATGTGCTGTTAGAGTTGACCTACAATGGTGCTCGAGTGCAGTATTTTTTCTTCTATGTATTTAACCTTCTATGTTACCATAGAAGGTATGAAACAGAAACACAATGTACCAGATTCCACTCCGTAATATATTCAACAATGCACCGAGGCAAAGGGGAGATAAAACCTCCACGAGAAGCTGCAGAACAGCGCGATGTGTTATGGATGGTACCTGAGGGGCCGTCAGACGCTGGTGAGGATCCACATGGAGCATCTTGATCACTATGTCCTGTTACAAAACAGAGTCAGCAGTGCCATGGTTAGAGACACTGTGACAGCATGCAACTGCACAATGTGCATACACGACATTTTACCTTTGCGGCTTCTGACACCAGGTCCCAGTTCCCGCCAGTGATAACAAACTTCCCACAGCCGATCTGAGCCAGAATCTCCTCTGCACTGTCCTCCGAGCTGCTGGCGAACGGACTGAATCTGGACGACAAAAATAAAGACTCACAATTCAAAGGTCTGGTAAATAATAATACCGGGGAATGGGTCAGATCCCAGGAAGCCTCCTGAAAGCTACCTCTGTCAGTAATACTGCCCTGCAGTGAGTACACTTGGGAAACACCTACTTTACATATGATAGCGACCATGTGGTTTACACATGTAGCCCAGGAAGATGAAATGCACTGGGACCAGTGTCTGTATGTATACCAAGTATTGCAAAACATTTCTGTGCTTGCATGCTTTTTTAAAACGTGTCCCTAAAGAAGTTAATTGCAAACGCTTTCCTTTTTTTGATGATGATGATGTTTTGGAAATCCATCCTCCTTATAGGGGGGTCTTGCCGGACAAAATATTTATTCTATTTCTATTCTTTTCCGTTCAAAGAAAAGGATGGGATGTTGCTAGAAAACGCTGTGATAATACGAAAATGTTGTTTTAATTTTGCAAAAAACTGACCCAGCTATCATGGTGTACAGCAGGATGCCCAGGCTCCAGATGTCGCAGGCTGCATCGTAGCCCTGCTTCCTCAGGACCTGCACACACACACACACACACACACAGGGACGACAGGATCAGCTATCAGCTATCACCTGCTATCAGCTATTTGTCAAGTTCTCAAAGCGCTGGCAAAGACATTGGAGGCAGATTTTACAAACCCTCCGCACCTCAGGCGCCATGAACGTGGCTGTGTAGCAGGGGGTCATCAGCAGGCCGTTCTCAGCCCTCAGCTGCTTGGCAAAGCCAAAATCACATATCCTGATGCATTCTGGGAGCCCACTCTCATCGGCGTAGCAAATGTTGCTGGGCTTCAGATCTCGGTGCACGACCTGCGGAAAGGGAAAGACGCGAGCAAACAGACAGGCCAGCGCGCGGTCAGTCTCTGCATCAGCTGCACCAGCAGAGGAAGCGGCTCCCTCCCTGCCTCTCACCCCCTGTGAGTGCAAATACTCCACGGTCTTGGTCAGCGTGCAGATGATGTCCGACGCGTCCCTCTCCGTGAATTTTGGCACGGTCAGAGCTCTGTCCAGCAGTTCCTCTCCTCTCAGTAGGTCCTGGACCAGGTACACACACTGGCCGTTGTCAAACACCTGACGGTACAAAAAACAAACACCCAGCGCCTGCACAGTCAGGGCTCGCGCACACACAAGCGGCCGATCAAAAACTGCTCAGCACACTTACGTCCTTCAGTGTTATAATGTTCGGATGCTGTCCATATCGTAGCAGGATTTCAATCTCTTCCGATGGGTCTTTCTTCGCTCTCTCAATGATCTGGCAGTGAAAAGCAGAGACGGAGTGGACTGAGTGCAGTGGCAGGCAGGACTCGACTACTACAGATTGTTGGCTGGCGGCAGTGACGGGGTGTTTGAGGTCAGACTCCACAGGCTCTGGAACGGAGACTGAGGACGCTTTCCACGCATATTAAAAAGCATCTTGTGCTGTCGAACATGCACACGCAGCAGAACACAAAGGTCTGCAAACCGGGGTCTCCAGACTGCCCCCCCCCCCCCCCCCCCCCCCCCCCCCTCCCCGACACCAGCTTCATCGACCTCAGCAGCTTTGAAGTTACGATCTGGGGCTGATCTGGCTTCCCCTTCATCTTAAACTGTTCTCAGTACTTGTGTCTTTGATATCCCATGTTTTGCCTGTGATTCGGCTGATATGGTCTTTTCCTTTCAAATCAAATCAAACAAAAAATGACACGAAATAACTCAAAAACACAGTTATGTAATGAACTTTCCCCATTGAAAGAGCTGTTAAAAACCAGAGATGAACACAGAAATGCTATCATTACTTCATCATTGGAGGTGGAGTGTGAATAAATATAGAGGTCAATAAATTAACAAATTAATGAATAAATAAAGGCAGGTACAAAGTAAAATGGCATAAAAGTGTACTAAGGTGAAAGGTATACTGTGTGGCATGTTTCCCTTTTTTTCTTCAGGTACTCCCAGGTTTCCTCCCACAATCCAAGAGCAGCACTAGGTCAGTGGGAGGCTCTGAATTCGCCCCTCAGTGTGAATGTAAGCGCGTGCGTTCGTACGTAAATGAGGGTGCGACTGTGCGTTACCTTCACCGAATACTCCACGGCCGTGATTCTGTGCAGACATCTCCTGCAGACAGACGTCGCAGTCTGTCCGAGCTCCTCCTTCAGCTCGTAAACATCGCTGAAGGCCAAGTCGCCGCGGAGATGCTGCGGGAGCAGCACAAGCAATCAAGACACGCGTACACGCGCACACACACACTGTGCCACATTTCCTACGTCTGTCACAGTCAGGCGGGGAGAAGCAGATGTTAGGACGGAGAGTAATTGCTTTGCCGAGCAGCCACTTACAGCCGGCTGAGATTAATGGGGGTCACGACGAGAAGGTCGGCGCAGTTAAACAGCTGATCTCTTAATTTTTTTCGCAGTCCGTTCGTCTGTCTGTTAGCTCCTAAAACTTGCCCGTCGCCCCGGTGCATTCGCGCCCTGAGCGGCTGCTTGCGGCACGCACCTGGGCTATGGGGTTGATGCTGTTCGCCTCCGGGTGGGGGGGCGCCACCGTGGCGGGCGCCGGCTCCTGGCTCTGGTTGGTTGCGACGAAGCTGAAGCCGCGAAACAACTGGTGTGTGTTGGCACTGGGGGGGATGCCGGGGGAGTCTGGAGAGAGGGCAACCACGTGCAAAGTAGCACCCATGAGCTCGAAATCCGCAGACGTCACGAGTTAATTCATGCCTCCTGGTCAAAACGCGCGTGTCTGTTGTGCGTCTTCGTTACCTGTGGGCGTTCTGGAGGTGAACTCGGGGTCAAAGTGGAACGTGTCCTCTGGTCTCCCGACAGTAGGTTTGAAGGGCGGCCTCATTTCCTTCCTGTACAACTTCTACAAAAAGCAGGAAAAGGGACTGATCAGCTGCAAACTGTGTCACACCTGTGTCATCCTGACAGCAGGCGAAGCTCTGCTTAAGTTCCACTAAATCGCAGTTTGGAAAAGTGACTGGATCCAGTTTAACAAATGGAAACCATACAAACACTCACAGCACAAAGATACCCCTAAGGGGCTGCAACAGCCACTTCACTTAAACTGCCTCACCTTAATGTGCTTCTCTGTTTATTTTGTTACTTATTTATTGCTGTCTCGCAATTTCTAGACAATCCAGGTGTCAATATATATACATATATTCTTTTTTTCGACGGTGCGTTTGTATCAAATTACTCCTCTCCTCCCACTTGCAGCATGGGTCCGTGAGGACCAGAGGCTAATAGCAATGAACCTGACTTGACCGGACTGGACCCCCCCCCCACCGAGCAGGCCCAGTACGGGCGCGAGGTGCAGTGGTGAAACGGGCCTGCAGGTGTCGCCCTCGCCCGTCACAGGCAGGCCGACAGCTCAGGCGAGGCGCGGCGCCCTCCGTCAGCCCCGTCGCGAGGGGGGACTCCTCAAAGACCGGGACGCTAACGAGCGATCAGAAGGCTCGCCGGGGGACGCCAGTCAAACGGGACTCCGACGAGGGGAACAGAGGGAGCGTTCTGCCCGATTCTGCACAGCGATTTAATTAGCACAGTGTGTTGCTGAACGTTAAGCCTCTTATTGATAGCCTGTCACATCAAGCCAGCGGCGCCATCTGTAAACGGGGGGGGGGGGGGGGGGGGGGGGGGGGGGGGGGGCGTGGCGTTTGGTTTGGAGCGGCGAGGGCAGAGACTGGTGGCCGTGCAGAGCAGATGACGGTGGATGTTGCTGGAGACGCTCACCACTCACTACGTCTGGTGGAGCTCCAGCACCAGCCGGTCGGACTAAACGTCAACTCTGCCCACTTAAACTTTCTGTAACTTAATCTCAGAGTCACGTCAGATGCACGAGTTTGACTTGCCGGCAGTGGAAGACAGTTACAGGCACTTTAAACCAAGGCCTCGGCTGCGTGACTGATAACTCCCATGTAACCCACGGGCTGCGGGGGGAACGCTTTCAAGTTTGCCAGGAGCAAATGGGGTTTGTCAGCGCACGATCCAGTGATGTCTGACAGCCCGCTTAAAGACAAGCTTTGGGCGAGAGCGCTCTCAGCTGAGAGAGAGAGAGAGAAAGGAAGAGAGAGAGAGAGAGAGAGAGAGAGAGAGAGAGAGAGAGAGAGAGAGAGAGAGAGAGCGGGGTGTGGGGTTTTTCACATGAGCGAATGCTGCGCGAGAGAGACTGCCACAGATAGCAGGATTAATTACAAAGACGCCGGGCAAGTGGGAAGTCAAGGGTTTTTTTTCCTCTTTTTTTCGCCGCTATCCAAAGTCTCGAGTTCAATGATTCACGCCTGTGTGAAACGCGTGAGGAAGTGGATGAGCCGCTGCGTGGCCCAGGTCACAGGATGCGACGACAGCAGCAGCAGCAGCGCAGTGCGAGCCCGAGGCGCTGCTCTCAGAAGACGTGCTTTTAAATTTAGCCCGCGACACTAATTGGGACAACACGTTTAGGCAACGGGGGCCTCGGCGCGGGCCGACACGTTTGCCAAATGAAGCGACGTTGTGTCATTTCGTCTGATTAGATGTGACGAGATGCCACAGTTGCGCCAGGCGGCTGAAAACGCGACAATTACCCCGGGAAATGCGCAAAACCTACATGATGCGGTAAAGCAATTGGTGACGGAAACACGTGAGTGCTGGAAAACCTCAAAAATGCCACAAGACACGTTTTTGCTGTCATGAGGTGGTTTTTCAGATTTGCTGATATGAAAGTTTATGGCAAAAGCGTCATGGAAAAACGAATTTTCGCATTTTCGGGGGGTTGACCGGGAAAATGAACTGGTCATGAGACCAGTCCAGACAAGATAAGATAAGTGCGGTACAGATCAAGAAGAAACGTTTTCTAAATCTAATTTTAGCATCTAATAAAACCACAGAAGCTTAAAACGTCTTGGACATCCATCTCTTTCAAAGTGGAGTCTTACAGGACAAGGCTTTATGAAAATGATGTGATGTTTATGTGACTTTACTCGAGTTAAGGCTCATGCACAAAACACTCTTCAGTGGTCAAACTGCTACAAGTCACGATTGTACGTGATCAACTTTGAAAAACTATAGACATGCTGGACTTGTGTTTGTGTTTTTCGATGTACAACCTTGTTTAAACTCAGTCCCTCTGGCGGCTTTTTTCATGGTTCTGTTGCTAATTTGAGTTTGATGTCCACGCCTCATATACAGCAAACTGTACTCACATTCCAGTCTATTGATGCAAAGAATCGATGTCGTTTGATTTCCTCCACTCCGTCCGGTCCTGCACCTGATCAGCGGCACAGAATAGCACATCGTTTGCATTGTATTCAGACAGGAACACCAGGGAAATCATAACCACATGCTGCAGTCTTTTTGTTTTTTGTTTTTTTTAATCAGGTTGCTCATGTGAGCTGCCAAATTTCCAGTGGCTGCCCGGACATCTGTGACATCCTTGAACACTGTGGGCGAGCCACGGGGAGCTGTCACCGGGCCGGAGTTTAATGGCTCTGACACCACAGGTCTGGGCCGAGTCAAGTGCTGCGCACTTTGTTCAAAGTGACTGATTTATCTGGTTTCCCACGCGCTGCCTCTCCCTTGCAACCCGCATCCCTCCAGGTAAAGTGGCCATGCGAAGCGGCTGAAAAACATCTGCATGTCACGTTCCAGTGTTTTAAGTACCTAATCTGTTGGCAGGGTTCCTCTTGAAGAGAGCTCTTAGCAAACTCTGCACCTCAGGACTGAGGAACTGCGGCATTCCCAGCTTAGCTCTGCAGAGGAAAAACAGGCTGAGGCTCACACAACGGTTTGTAAAAGCAGCTGCAACTGAATGAACTACACCCTAGGAAGCATCCTGCAGATGTGTGGGAAAACATCTGTTTCATCAAAGCCAGTAGGTTTGTCTGCACGTTACACATTAACGCACTTCAGGTCAGCTTTGGGAATAAAAAACATTGAAGTAGTAAAGTAAAGTAGTGAAGTTTTCTTACTTCAGAATGAGCGCCATTGTCTCCTTCCTGTCTTTGCCCTGGAACGGCAACGAGCCCGTCAGCATCTCAAACTGGAAGACAGATGAGGACAACAGCTGTCAGAGCGCATGAGGGGAGACCACCGGTGGATCCTCAGTGATCACTTCTGACTTCTTGTGTAAGTTAAACGAAAAGGGGCTATCTTCGAATTCAACAATGAGGATGCTGGAAACTGTCAAAGAAACTGTACGAAAGCAGGTAAGACAATGCATGGATGGATGAATTAACCATACTGCATATGAATGAAGTTGGGCCACTGTGACTGGGTTCTCGAGTTTCCCTCATTTGACTCAAGGATCGAGGACAGCGAGCGCAGTCTTCTGTTACAAAGTGCAGAACCCCTCCGAGCAGATTTGCTATTTGTGAATTTGTGCAACATAAACAAAATGTACTCGACCCGACTCCTTCCGCCACTATTTTTAGCTTCATACCCTTGGAGCGGAGGGTGAATTCTGAAATGCTAAGCTCTTTGCTTGTTTCAATATTTGTGTTTTCCTGATGCTAGCCAAGGGCGCACAGGGGTGACACTTTTCCCTGGTGCCTTGATGTAGCTGCAAGCTGTCAGCGAGAGTTAACCTCCTTTTCAGTATTAGTAAAATAAGCCACCAGCCCAACAAAACAAGCCGAATCCAACAGATGCACGATTACCGAAAGTGATGGGACCTAATCTGCCAGAAGCGGTAATTAAGCAGCTTTGCTGCCAAAACAAAAACTAAAAGATGCAAAAAAAAGAAAAAAAGCCAAATGAAGAAACCAGTAGACTGGCACTTTTCTCCGAGTGTCGGGCTCATGAGATACAAGACATTCATGCGAGCTGGTTCTGGCAACGAATAGGAAAAAAAAATACAGCCCTGCAAGTCAGTGCAACAAAAATGAGATGGGAGTAAGGATCACGAGGGCACATTCATTCGTTCCTTTTCTTAACTCGCTTTATACCTAATCAGTGTCATGGGGGTCTGCTGGAGCCTATCCCAGCAGTAGGATAAGAGGCTAGACAGGACTCCAGTCCATCACAGGACACACACACACACACGTCATTCACTCTCACACTCAGTCATTCAATTTCAGGGTCTAAAAATGCATGTTTTGCAGACACAGAAAGTGTCTACAAAAAGTGTTAGAGAAGCTAGGAACTCTCACCATAAGTACTCCGAATGACCACCAGTCCGCGCTCTGCGTGTGCCCTCTCCTGTTCACCACCTCTGGAGCCATGTACTCTATAGTCCCGCAGAAGGAGTACGCTCTTTTGTCGTGGTCTATGGCCTCCTTACTCAGTCCAAAGTCTGCGACAGAGAGCGGGGTGAGGAGGTCAGGATGGAAAACAGAAAATGAACAGATGGGACATTGTTGGATGCACTGACCAGTTATCTTAATGTGTCCCTCTTCATCCAGGAGAATGCTGTGGAAGAAAGGTGAACGTTATTTCCTGCTCAAACAAAACGAAACAAAACAACATCAGGTTGTGAAGCAAAACATGTGGAACAAAACATGATGTGAGAGTACTTCTCTGGTTTGAGGTCTCTGTAGATGATGCCCAGGCTGTGGAGGTGGTCCAGGGCCAGAGCCAGCTCTGCAAGGTAGAACTTCACATCCTCCTCTGTAAACATCACCTGACAGACAGACACGGGAACTGAGCTCATCACAACAAATACGGACTGAAAATGAAAAGTGTTAAAAGCAAAATGACAATCATGTCATCTGCAGTCATGAAGAAACCCATTACATACCCAATGCATGTAACAAATCCCTTATGCCACTTAAAGCAGGAACAATGACTCATTTTACCTCAACGTAGAAACTGAACAAAACGCACCTCTTGCGAAATCTACCAGCCAGTAATCTTAAGAAACCTGCATTAGCATTCAAGTGGCGGAGGCCACATCGACGCGGGGCTGGCAAGGATAAGGACAAAGATGGCAGGTGCCCTGACCCCGGGTGACTGTGCGCCGGCGCTACACAGCCAGTGAGAAACCCGGAGGAGTGTCGTCACACATCTAGGCGATCTGGAGCCTGTCGGGAGCAAACCTACCTCCTTAGACAGACGAGTGAAAAGGTCTCCTCCTCGGAGGAAGTCCAGGATCAGATAGAGCTTTCCCTCTGTCTGGAAGGCTGCGCGCACACACACACACACACACACACATGTAGAAACATGTAATACAAGTCACATTTTACTCACTATTTGAGGCTAGCTTTTTACTACAGCACATCACAACGAAACAGTCATAGTTTGCAATCAAGCCTACAGACAACTATACGACACTCCTCAGATCACCAGGGAATAAACAGCTTTTTAAAGCTTTTTTTAAACAGCTGTTTTTTGTGTAAAAATACATTTTTACACTAAAATACATATAGTTTGAACGTGCTTCTTTTTAGATGGAATAAAGCTACTTTGTCCTTCCTCTGCTCTGCTCTTTTGTCATGCACCGGTACTAAACTGCGATTGCGTGCACAGGCCTTAAGATCAGCTGCTCACCATAATGCAGTTTAACAATGAACGGGTGGTTCACTTCAGCCAGGATGTCTCTCTCCATCTTGGACCGCACGCGATCCCGCACTGCGAAGGGAGAAAGAAGGAATTTGCTCGGATCACGCCGTATCAGGTTATTTGTTTTTTACCGCTACGGAGACAAATCACACTGGGCCTCTAAAGCCGCGGGTCTGGAGCAGGCTTTTTCTCTCTCTGTCGGATGACGTGCATTAACTTAATTGGGCAACGTAAAGTGGTCCGGAGCCGGCCCGTGGCGCTGCAGTCGTACGGGGCTATGGCAGCATCTGTCCCCTCGGCAGGACGGGGCCGTGACTATTTAACGTCCAGGAGGTGCGGGTCGGGAGGACTGAGCCCGGCGCAAAGACATTTAAACCGCCGCGTGACATCCGAACCTGCTTTTACAGTACGCCCTCATTCACAATAATCCCGTTCGACTGTTTATCTGCGTCAAAAGTACAACCTAGCCCAAATCCCGAGAAATGTAGGCCACCCTGATATTCATATACCTCGTAGCATACACGTTTTACGGCCGGTGTGGCTCGCGGAGGGCGGCCAGTAAACAAGCCGCAAGCCGAAGCGTGTCCCCAGGTGTCTCAGAGAGGATTCACTCGCTCATTCTTTTTCTGGATGCGAGGACAAATAAATAGGTTAAACCACCATAATTACAAGTACTATCTGAACCTCTCATAAGAAGCTTAGCGCCGCAAGGAAACATCTGCAGCAGGCCGAGCCCGCTGTTGTGGTGTTTTAAAATGTCTCCATCGCAACTTTTACACGATTTCTGTTTTTCAATGTGAAATTAGGGGGGAGGATCTGATTTATTCGGGTGGGTGGGTGAACCAGCACACAAATAATCAAGACAAGTGTGTGTAGCGCAGGTTCACCTTTGAGTGTGGCTTTCTTCAGGACCTTCATGGCGTACAGCTGTCCTCTGTCCGCTCCCCTGATCTTCCTCACCAGGAACACCTGCAGTCACCATCACCGTCGTCATCACATTTTCTCCTCATTCAAAACACGAGTTCAACACTTATTACTGGTGTGTGGCAGGAATGAATAAAAAAACAACAAACACACAAGCAGACTGTGAGCTACCACATTCTACGACTTTATACATACCATATATACACATACATACTACTTTATAGGGACCATTAATCACAATAAATGTGAGGAGTAGAAATTCAAGCCACTAAACGGTTTTGACAAAATTTGTTTGTTATAAGCCACACAAAATGAATGTATTTTAAAACGTAATGCCTTTCATTTTCACTGAGTCTAACTCAGAATACACAACGCTAGTGCAATACATTATAACAATATACAATATACGACAGAATAACTGTTTAATCACACCACCAACATGTCTGGTATGATCTGTTAACACAGTTTGCATATGGACAAAATGCTCACGGACAAAAATGCACACGCCCTTTTTATGTAAAAACAACGAATACTTCAAATAATCAAGCATTTAAAGCATTAAAATAAAGAGAATGACTGAGCTTTTGGTGGCTCTGAGCAAAGTGGAACTTGTTGATTTAGTAGCAGCTTATTGTGTGTACATTTTTGCCCACAAGCGGTATTAGAGTGAGTAAAGTTGAGGAGGGCGCCAGGGTGAAGTTCATGGTTTACATGGGGCGATGTATCTTTCATGTATCGACTCCGCGAGAGGTGGCACGTGCAGTTGCGATCGACCATCTCAACTGAACGTCTGCTGCTGTGGTGGGGGGGAGCACAATGGGACGGAGCGAGCCGAGTCAGCGAGAATCACACAGCTTGTGGTCATGAGTGTTTGTCGCACTCACAGGGAACAGTCATGTGGCTCTGAGTCAACCGGTGTGACCCGCACTGTTTCAACACTGCACCGACAGTGTTGAAATCATCCCAAGCATTCAGAGCACCAGATACGATGAGACAGAATCCGGTTGGAAAACGTTTACCTTCGTCGAAAAAGAAAAACGATGAAAAGAATCGATGCGTAAATTGGAAATAGATGTTTTATCTGTGGAGTTAACAAAGCACTGACGATGCACACAAGCTAAATGGCCAAAAAGCAATGTGAACACCACTTTCAATATCCTTTTCACTCTCTCCCATTACATCTGACAGTAACTCGATACAAGCCCCTCCCCACCACCACCACCACCACCCAAGGAACGGATTTTCCCAATTCGGTCCGAATGAACTGGACCGTCCCAAGCTGAGCCCTGGCCTCACGCTCCGTGCAGCATCAAAATCATGCAACATCATGCTCCATCGTGTGTGTCTGAACGATAGCGAACCCCCTGGTCAGACGCCCCAGCGGAACTGAGGGTCGCGTGCAGTGGAAGAGGGAGGGCAAAGCTGAACCGACAGAGACCTGCCGGGTCAGCCGTAGCGCCACGCGTTGGACTGAGTGTCACAGATTACGTTTTGGCTGCCAGTGTGGACACTGATCTCTGGATCCGTGGCCCGCACCTCTGATCCAGTGGATTTGAGAGAACCAGCTTTGGCTCAGATTCACTGTGCACACGAGCTGCGGTTTCAGAGGTTCACATCTCAGCGGTTACGGTCAAAAGCCACCGGTCTCGTGCGTAAAAGTGTGTGTCCCGTACCTTCCCGTAGGAGCCCTGACCCAGGACTTTGAGAAGCTGGAACTGAGACGGGTCCGCTTTCTCACAGCCCTCCTTCACATGGTGGCTGATGTCAATCTCCTTAAGGATGCTGTCATCCTGAAAAGAAGACAGAGAGAGAGAGAGAGAGAGAGAGACATCAATGTGCTGCTAACACATTTATAAAGACAGGATAAAGGCAGGAACTCGGAGAAGCTACGTAAAAGCGACGGCATCGGGGCGAAACCACGCGTCTTAACATCCCGGGGGTTCACGTGACATCCTCATCGATGAAGCAAACGAATCGCCGTGCGGTCAAGGCGCGGGTTCATCCACGAGGCGCCGCCTTACCGCCGGCCAAGGTCGCTGTCGGTGACGCGTGGCGCCGGCCGCCTCTTGCAGCCCATTCTGTCTGCTCAGCGAAGCGAATGATCGACTGGCGACCTGGGGCGCCGCTCGGTGAGACGCCGCACCGTAATTCTCCGAGGATCTCTGTCGGTGTCATGTAGAAGTCGGGGGGGGTGGGGCCTTCACGTAAATCCAGGCGAGCATTGGTAATACTGTAAATCGCGGCGGCTTTCAGTATCTCTCACTGTCTCTTTTAGGAGCATGAGATACGAGTGGCGGCCAAAGCTGTCTACGCCTCGATTTGGAGCTACGGGCCGTAAGGGGGGGGGGGGCGCAGAAATAACGGAGGGCGTCGCTTAGATCCATGT
Source organism: Karalla daura (assembly GCA_029224185.1). Classification (NCBI taxonomy): domain Eukaryota; kingdom Metazoa; phylum Chordata; class Actinopteri; order Chaetodontiformes; family Leiognathidae; genus Karalla; species Karalla daura. The sequence continues at coordinate 21,231,978 of CM055190.1, forward strand.
CCGCTAAGACAGGAAATCTTTTGATGCTATCCGCGCGACGAGAGTGTCATATAATCAAAAGCATACAGGCGAGCAAGGGATTAGCTCTGAAACTCAGCCTCGGAGATTTATTTCGGCTACAACAAGATCAAAACATGCCGGCGGGGGAGCGTGCCGGGTCGCATTCCCCTGCAGCGGGAACGTTGTAGAAACTTAGCATCGCCACGTCTGGCCTGACGCTCCTCTTATCACGCTGATGACCCGCGATTGACGACGCCTCGTAAAATGCGACCAGAACACCAAAGCAAGGGGGCCTGGATCTATGATATTTAATAACGGAGACGATGACTGATGCGGGAGATCTCTCCCCGTGTGGCCGGAGATCCCCGGGGGAGGTGAGGAACCTGGCAGAGCTGCACATTTCATTCCCGGCGAAGCGAACCTGACAGCCCATCAGCCGCTGACATGACAGCAGTTGCAGCAGTGCAGAGATCCACACCCCGCATTAAACAGTCAGGGCCGTCCAAGGCTTTTCCACTGCAATGTCTCGCACTGTGCCGTTTTATTCAGCTTTCAAGTCGGTCGATCGGGCACGTGAGCCATGTTTTATCCATGTGAACCCGCGTAAGAATTTGAGATATTTAGGTTATGTTTGTTAATGTGTCTCACCAGTTAAATTACACCATGTTTCTGTGGAGCAAACAAATACAAACAGAAGCTTTCATCAGAACCAGATGTAAAATGGATAGTTCATGTGGTGTGATTTCCATCCAGTGTCAGTCCAGTTAACACATGCAGTGTACTTCTACTGCCTACATGTAGTTCTCTAAGTTAGAAATGTTGTCTTTGAACTTTTAAGCAAGCGCACTCTATGTAATGTTTCTTCATGTATTCCGAACCTCCTTGTTCATTTGTTCTATCTTGCTACTACAAATAGATGCTGATCCTGATTTGAGAGGTTAAAGGTTGATGGAGCTCTTTGCACACTCAAACCGGATCCTGTAGTCTACTGTGACACTGGAAGTGATCCCGGCATCTAGTCACGTCAAAGCAAATCTGTTTGGAGGACCTCGGAAAGAAAGAGTGACTGGAGGGAAAGGAGATGGGGGGGGGGGGGCGGCTTCCCCACGTGGAGCATCACAGCATCACGTCACACACGCGCGCACGCAGACAGACAGCCAGGTAATCTAATACAGGGAGACGTTTGCCGGCCAGCGAGACAAAACAGTCCACACAAACAAGCAGAGGGCCTGTCAGGTTGATTCATCAGCAGTCAGAGCACAGAGCAGGGTCTAGCAGAGGGAGGGGAGGGGAGGGGAGGGGAGGATGGTTGGTTTCTATTTATATCCCCGAACATACAGGTAGATGTGCTGCTATAGCAGCCCTGCCTCCACTCTCATCATCCTGACTGGTTTCTCGGGGCTATAAATAGAGCTGCAGTGCCGCGGCCCGTCCACTGAATCAATCTGTCCGCCTTCATTTGTCTATCAACCTGCCGCCTGCCTTGCCACGCCACCCAGCCTGCCAGCCTGCTGCCTGCCTGTTTTTCCCACCGGACCGGATCTGCATGCGGCTCTATCTGCGGTGGTCCAAACGCAGCCCCTCTGCCTCTCCCGCCAGAGCAACAGCTGGAGCAGCGCTGCTGCAGTGACCACACGCAAAACACACCCATTCACACGTGCGCACACGCGCTCTCTGCGCACTATTTCCGTCCGTCTGTTTGTTGTTGTTATTGCGCTGGGGAAAGGCCACGCGCGCACACGCACGCGTTCGTTTGGCGTCCAGGTGGGGTGAGTGAACAGCGATGGCTGACCTCCAGTTGGCAGAAGCCGGCGCTGTTCTTGTTCCTCGCCGCCTTGTTCTTCAGGTAGATGGAGAACCATTTCCGCACTGTGAATTTTCGCGTGCTGGTATCCATGGCAATGGGCAAGGGACGGCGGCGCGTGCGTCTATCCCATAACGACGCACATCGTCCTCGTATGGCAGAGCAAATAGGCAGGTCCCGCTGCGCTCCGGAGGGTAACGAGCGAGCAAAGCAGGCAAACAAACAAACAAACAAACAAACGAGGAGCCGCTCTTCTTATTTGTCCCCCCGCAGTTTGTCCACCGCTGGCCAGTCCAGCTCAACGCAGTCGTGGCTGTTCAGTTTCCCCATCATTCACATGCGCTGCCCGTCTGTCTGTCCTCTCCTCCACTTCTCCTCTCCTCCACTCTCCTCTCCTCTGCAGCGGACGCCGGCTTGTAACAGAGCTGTTAATCTGCGGTGACACACACACAGACAAGTCACAGACAGACAGACAGATGGAGGCAGGTCGTGGTGCTGCTGGTGCTGGTGGTGCTGCTGCTGCTGGGTTTGGGATTGTCTTGTTTTGCAGCGGGCTCCTCTCCGCAGTGTGAGAGAGGTGACGAATAAATCTGTTCCGCTGAATCAGGAGGTGTGTGCGTGCGCGTGTGTGCGTGTGTGTGAGCTCCTCTCTGCCTGAGCATGTGTGATCATCCCCTGCTGCCTTCCTCTCTCTCTCTCTCTCTCTCTCCCTGCAGAACAAGGGATTGTCACCAGTCACATTGTGTACCTCCCATCCATCCATCCCTCCATCCCTCCTTTCCCCCCACCCCCCGGTCGTGCCCCTCACCTCCCTGTTCCTCCCGGCAGCATCATACAGCAACAGCTGGCCAGCTCACATGGTGTGACCCTGCTCCCTCTTACCCCTCTCCCCTATTGTCTCCTCCAGAGTGACATCCCATATAAAACGGAGTCAAATGAAAAGCAGTACTGCCCCGAGTGGAAAACACTGAAGGAGGGGGGACATTGCATCACCGGTCTATTCAATTTGACCGCAGCAATCAATATAAGAATCAATGATGATGATGGCCGAAACGAGGACAGCAATCACAGAGAGTACAGTGTGATCTGGTTGATTGTGTGTGTGTGTGTGTGTATGTGTGTGTGAAGGTATTTGGATCTGTCACATCAGCAGCTTTGCAGAGCTGCAGTGTTACATAAGGGCGAGAGCGAGAGGGTGTGTGTGTGTGTGTGTGTGAGAGAGAGAGAGAGAGAGAGAGAGGGAGGGAGGGAGAGATGGGAATACAGCCAGGGAAGTGTATGTGTGTGGGTGTGAGTGTGTGTTACCTTATTGGATGGGAGCTAAGGGTAAGTAAGGACTACGGCTCCACCGGGGTGAAGCGTTCCTGGCTGACCTGGGTTGTAATTTCCTCTACGGTGACGTTTCTAAGTCCCTCTCGCCTGAAACGTCCACTTTGATTACCCCTAAACTTGTTATCGAAGAGCCGAGGCCATGGAAGCATTTCTTAAATGTGTTTGACGGGATTTGGAGCACATTTGGAATGCAGCTGGCCCGCATCACAGAGGGCATCCCGAGCACTATAGGATATGTAATCAGACTGTGGCGCTGTGTTGTGGGAGGAGATTCGGGATTAAGGACTGGTGTCTTTGTCCCAGTGGGATTATGGCTCTGTAAGAAGATCACAACATTAATATTCATAGCCGCCGAGCAGATCCTGAAAGATAGAGAAACAGACCGGCCAAAATGCAGCACCGTTAATACAGTATATTACACGACATGTGTTCACGTAGAAACCGTCCCATCTATGCCATTTACAGACGGATACTGTAAAGCCTCTGTATTTACCCACCGGACTCTATTCATAAACCGACTTTCACTCACCCCAATGAAGAAAAAAAAAGAGGGCTTTCATCAATAGTTGATGTTACGTAATGACTCACTGGGGACCAGAGGGCAGATTGACAACATATCGAGTGCTTTATTGACATTTAAAAAAAAAAAAAGGCCGGGGCAAAATGTTTATTTCACACAACAGCACCGTGACAGTGACCATTTACCCTTTCAGCCCACACTGAATCATCCATGCGCAGAGGGGCCAAACAAGTGGCTGTGAAATAACGCCTGCCGAAATACTTGATACGTCCTCCAGAACACACACATTCACCGCACCTCAAAAACAAAGGGGTGCGTGTGATGATGGGTGCTAGTGATGATGAGCTATGTGCAAGAGACTTCTTTGTTAGCCCATTCATGGCACGCAGACCACTGGCTTTAAGATCACAGATGAGATTCAGGATTAGCATGGCTGGACCAGGCACACGCACTGCAACAGACTTATGGCCTGCATACTTGGAGAGCGTCAGAGAGCAGGTAATGCACGCCACACCCACCAGTTCAGAGAGTCTGAACAGCATGGATGTTATTGCAAACACACCGTGCTTACATGCAGCCTTCGCCTTTTCTTTTTTTTTTTTTTTTTTTACAATGCACACATTATTCAGGATCAACAACAGCAGCTATTTTGATATTTATTTCAGAACAAAAAAAAAAAAACTCACTTCCACGACCGCAACGGCGTTTTAGCACAGAACGGTGGCACAGTTTCATCCAGTGTGGAGTCCACCAGGCGCGCAAACGTGTCCAAGCAGGGCCTACAATCCTGTGTGCAAACAGGATGAAGGCGCACGAAACCGCACTCCCCACGACGCCCCCCCGTTGAGCCACGGATCGGACTCGTCTGCGCGCAGGGGTCAAGAGGGAGCGTAATTCCATTAAAGCACTAAGTAGCGGCGGAGTGCGAGCGCGTCTCCGTGCGCGTCCCGGTTTTTGCGGGATATAAAAAGAGCCGCGGAGTCGATGGCGGTTCCTCTCCTCTCTCAAGGCCCCGTCACGTCCACAGGCTTTTCATGCAGCTGGAAAATGATTTACGTTTACACTCATTGTCCGATTCCATTCATTGCAAAAAAAACCCCCAGGTGAATACGGTGGTCTGTTTCTCGTCTTGTAGTGTGCTGCATGTGTATTCACAAGTGGGTGTGGCTGTGTGTGTGTGTGTGTGTGTGTTTTATAGGCGAGGCGGATAGTACACCGGTGTGTCGGGGTCGCACACCATGAGCACGGATGGTTTGGGACGGTCCCAGCCGCTCTTAGACGCGGCGCCAGGGTGTCTCTCGCAGTCCACCAGGGTGAAGTCGGGGGTGAAGCAGATCTCGATCTGTCCCAAACTCTGGGATTCGGCCCCCTGTCGAACACAGAAACACGACATGAGGCAACCACCTGGCAACCAGATCAAGTGCCTGACACAATGACACGTGACAAGAGCTGTTGTACCTTGGTATGGGCGCACTGGATCTTGGTTTTGACGCCATAGAAGTTCTCTATGGCTTCTTCAATTTGTGAAAACTATGCACGGACACAATCGGGGGGCAGAGAGAAAATGGTGAGACGGACTTCCATTTCGCACTTTATTCCACACATATCATTTTGAATCTTTAAAGCATCTGAAAAACACAAAGGACTCACTGAGTAGTATTTCTCAGAGGGAGTGATGGCAAACTTCCTCAGGATGCTACAAGAAGAAGAAGAAGAAAGATTCCTTTTTGAGGCACCGACGCTTTTATCTGGAGTGACTTGAAATAAGAATAAACCTGCAGCCCGTGTCTGAAAACTCCACTATGAAAAGCAAATGTGTTGCAGGATTAACAGAGACATCAAAGCGCTGCCAAGAAGCGGGAAAGGAGTCATTATTTCTGAGTACAGGAGAGTGTGTGTGTGTGCTTTTGTGAGGGTTTGCCTTACCTATCCAAGTCCACTTTATGGTACAGTTCCAACGCCTTGCTGAAGTATTTATGTTGGCTATTCAGAGATTCTGCTCTGGCTGCACACGTGCCGTGCTTGTACCACTCATACTTCCTGTTAAAAGAATCAAATGAGGAGATTTTACAGCTACCATGCTGACAATTAAATTACCTTCAGAGTGATGCATATGGGCGCGTTGCATGGACATGAGCATAAGTGCAGTTCGCAAACATTAGCTGCAGGTATGCCCAGGTTTAGGGTTTTGGAACCACATTTAGGAGTGACCAATAAACCTGAGAGCGTGTTATGGACACAAGCAGCCACAGGGGGGAAAACATGAGTACGACACACAGAAAGACTATCTGACCAGGATTCAACCTGCCAAAGAGTCCTCTCATCGCAACCCAATTGCATGCCTCGTTTTCATGACTCGAATTTGGAGGAATCCGATCCGGGTTAACAATAATATGCGATCACTCGGCCTTTTACTGTATGTACCTTCATTAGCTACAGTGGTTAAATACTGGTGTCCCAGAAAAAAAACAAAACACCATGGGTATATTTTTGCTGCTATCCACAGTCTATGCCCCAGCGGGATGATCTAAAATAACATCCCATTACGACTTTTCTCGCAATGTGACCCGTATAGTTGAGCATTCAGAGAACTCTATGGCGCGATCTGGTCCGTCTGTGCATCATCTCTGCCCTCGAGGGCAAAACCAGTGAGGCTGAGGTGGCAGCGGACCACAATTTAAAGAGTATGGAGTATGCTTTTGATTGTTCCACAATGGGGAAAATTTTGGGGAGCAAGTGATGAGGACGGTCGCCTGACTAATCGCCACCGTCATGTCTCGATGAGGCAAAGACCGTGCGCGAGTCATGTGAGAAGATACTGTTAGGGTGGTGCCGTTCTCGCTTGCACAGAAAAAAAGGGAACAAACACAACTGGGACAGTGTGAGAAAACGTACCAGAATCGGGGGGACGATGGGTTAAGCAAGTCAGGCCAGCTCTTCCTCATGTCCGGAAGCAGGTCCTGAAAAACGCACGACCAGAAACAGACAGGCGTGATCTATGGGCGGGCCGACTGGTGGAAGACATCTGAATTGAGCTTCCCCCCCCCCTCTCACTGCCGTCCGTCTTCATTCGCATTAAAGCAAAATGGTTTCAAATCTCGCAATTGTGCTCGGTCGTTATCTTTTTCGACTTGGGTGAACCGCTGAGGATTCATGTCCCTTCACAATGAAATTACAACGACCCCAGATCTATGTGAATTCACTGTATAACCAAGTGTGAATGCAGCCCGAAAGACCTGCACAGTCAGAACCGGCGCGCACCTCTATTTCAGAGGGGTCAAAATGCCACGACGAATTGCAGTTCATCCCGTTATCCGGCCTGTAACACAGAAATATTAGCAACATTAGATGTCTCACTTTGTTACCAAGGCAAAAGAGGGACAGAGACAGAAAGAGGACATGGAGAGAGAAAGAGAGGTAGTGAAAACAGGGATTACAACAAGGTATTTGCCACACTGATTAAGAAAGTCTAATCTGATTAAAAACACAAACACACGCACATACCACAGTCCATGCAGTGTCCAGTAGCTAATGTTGGGATGACACGTGTGTTCCATCTGAAATGCACGCAAAACAAACCGGTTCAGTGAAACGCAACGACCAAGGCGTCCCGCCCAGTCGGTGGAGTTCCCTGACTCATTACCGTCCACCTGACCTACAATCAGCCGCAGCATGACCCGTGCCTCTGACACAAAGCCGAGCGCATGACAGGGAGCGGCAGCGAAGCACTCATAAAATCTGCCGACGTCCCGCCGGTAAAAGCCGCCAGGAGGCGGGTTTTGCGCCGTGACTCCAGCGGTGGCCCGGGGGCAGAGCGCTGACACACCGCCAGTCTCCTGACTCGCAGGCGTCACGTGACCTCCTGGGATCACGCGTCGAGTCAGTGACACAGCGGACAGGTGACAGTCCACAGGCCTCGCCGCCCGAAGACGACGCAGCACGTGATTAAGGAATGAATCGGGTCACATCCGGGACGCCCTCCGGGCATGGACGCGTCTGGACTTTGCCATGTACCGCTCTGAGAATCAATGGAGTGAGTGAGCGTTTGGCAGTGTTTAGACAAAAGGGGCAAATGTCTTGATCGGCGAGACGAGCACAATCACAGAGACTACTGGCAGAATTGACTCTAGCTGGCTATTAGAGCAGCTAAATGCCCGTGGTCTTCCCGATCGCAGCCTTTTGCGTTCCACGTCGCGAAAGAGAGCGAACGAACGCGAGACCGTCGGAGACTCACGCTGCAGAAGGTTCCGGGCCAGTGGTGAGTGAGGATCAGTCGGGTCCACATGGCTCTGGAACGCAAACGCACACATGCGGCATGTTAGTGGCTTGATCGGAGGACGGCGGGCCAGACTTTTCACTTTCGCTGCGCTTACGGTGATGAAACCACGAACGCCGCGGACAGGGACGCCGCCGCCGCCAGGCAGAGCAGGAGAGCAGGGCAGAGCCTCATGTTGGACCTGGAAAGTGATTCAGAAGGCCGTTAGTTTAAGGCGTCTCCACATTAATGGATCCTCCGATGAAATCTGTCAGTCCGCTGTGGCCTGACTAGTTCAGCGAGCAGAGTACGCAAGGACCGTGACTGAAAGAGGAAGAAACGCAGCGCGAGGTTTTGTTTTTGGGGGGGAAGTGAGCAGTGGCAAAACCTCCATGTGACCGCACGATTAGTCAATATCACCGAAGCATCCAGTTCAGCTGTAAACAGTCCATGATGGGCCAAATGAAGTAACAGAAACTTGGTAATACAGTTGAACATTTGGGCCTGCGACTACACTACATAGGAGGTTCAGCAGGTCGTGTCTGACTAAAGAGAGAGAAAACATGGTCATCTCAGCACAGTTTTTTTCCCCCCTCATACCGTGAGAAAATACACAGCATATATAAACAAAACCTGGGCCATCAGCATCATACAATGTCAACTTGCAATAACCTTCCAGATGATGTTAGATAAGGCTGCGTTCATATCTGAATCCATTGTTCTTTAATCTCTCGTCTGCACAGTTGAAATTGTATTTTAGATTGCACATCGTTCAGTTAAAAAACGCAAGAATTTCCATCTTTTATGATGATTTTGTTCTACTGCTCTGTGAAGGCCTTTGAATAGCCCTGGTGTGTGCATGAAAAGCTACCTAGCCTTGCACCGAAGTAGCAGAGAAACCATATTTGTTTTGATGGAAACTAAAAAGCCAACTACCTCCAATGAACACAAGAGGCAGAGGACACTGCTAAACCAAAGCAACGACACTGTGGGAGACAAATTGGCACCCTAAGTAAAGATTAGCAGAACTGAAAGCCCAGTTATCAACACTGCATTTGGGAGATACAAAGTTAGCCGTTTAGGGTGCGGTTATTCTAAGTACCCGGAGGTGCTCTTAAAGCAGGAGTTTACCCAGTCTTGACCGATTGGATGCATTTACAGCAGACACGGCAACAAGAAGCAAACGACGGCGTAGAAATCAACGTTTTAAGACGAGAGAGTAACGTTTGAAGCTTAATCAAACCTACCGAGAGTGAACGCAGGTTAGATCTACGGAAGCCATAAAGGGTGGTTAAATATTAGCCGAACTACAGTCGGCGACGTCCCAACAAAGAACGCGATAAGAGTGACCGTCAGGTTTAACGACAGTATTAAGTTTGAGCAAATACAATGTTTCACTTCTCACCAAGTATGCGCGGTGGTCTGTCGCCCTCCGCACAGTTTATAATAGGTAAAACACGGTTTTGAGCACTAGATACGACCTAGACGTTAGTGGGGCTGCTCTGTTTATGCATTTCTGTCCAGCAGCCGCTTCACTACCTGCATGTCCGCTCAGCCAATCAGAACGCTCGCACATATCGTACGTCATGACGCAGAGGGACGTGAGTTGGTTGGCTGTCCGGTCTCAACTAGCTCCATTTCCTACTTTGATCCATAGTGTAGAATGAAGTTTTAATAGACTTTTGAATCTATTAAGTCACATAATGGGTCACATTCAGTCGCATTAAGTTCAACTAGATAATATAATTATAAAAGCCCCTGTTTGCCTTATGATTTGTGCGTGATGCCATGAAGACTGCATTCCTATTTTTTTTTTATACAACAGTCTAGTAGAATGCGGAGAGTTGAAGGCATACTGTGGTTCTCCATTGCTGTTCCCTGCATTATTGTCTTGCTGCTGCTGCCGTTGCTGGCACACTGTTATCCTCTAAAGCCCCCAGGTTGAGCAGAAGATTTGGCATAATGCAAAGAGACATTAGATGCGTATCAAAATGTCTAAAAAACACCTAAGGTGCACTTGATGAGTATTATACAAGTCTTACATAAGGAACGGTGCACTACTTGTACCGCATTACTTCCTCATGTGTCTTCGATAAAGACAGCCGTGCCACATTGAGCCACCATTGTTTGAGTGATGCCTTGGAGACTGCATTCACTGTTTTATACTATGGTCTTTGTAGAATGCCAACCATTCAAACCATACTGTGGCTCCCTATTGTTTGTCAGCGCATCAATGTCCCGCTGCTGAAATTTCTGGCACACTGGCATCCGCTAGCCTCCAGGTCTAGCAGACAAAATGCCAAGCGACATGAGACGGAATTTGTTTCTGCTTATTTTATTTTCACATAAGAGAAAGCCCACCACAAGTACTGCATGCCTGGCTCATATGTCTCTCACAAAGCGACACATCCAGACTGATATTTAATACCGTTTCAAGTGCTCTGCACTAACAATCCATAATTTAAAATTAATTGGACACGCCTGACTTATTAAATGTATGAAGTGCCCAGGGGTTCCTTTTAAATAATGACTCATTATAACCCAGTGTGCAAAATTAAGCATGTCGGGGGACTAAAATGAGAGAATAATCCATCTTGTTATGTCCGCAGGGGGAGCACTGTCAGGAAGGTGTTGTCTGGGATGCCATGGGAAGCTGACGGTTTTGATGAAGGCACCCTTACATAAACCTGCTTTCGCTGCAGTATTACTTCCTCAGTCAACATCCTGATAATTCAATACCGGCCCATTATCAAGAGGCATAGCTTTCAGACGCGCTGGAGTGATCACCGGGCCTGAGCCATGGCGTGTACTACCATGTGACCAACAGAGGGCTCTTTTCGACCACAGACATCATCGGTTTCTGTTTTCAACAGAACTTATGTCAGCACACGCACAACCACGCACCCTGGACACATAAACAAACACAGAAAAAGGGACAATAGAAGTAACGTCACAATCAATGCATGTTTGGAATTTAACAGCTTGTAACAAACTGTCTCATTTTTTCAAAGTAAATGAGTGGGTGACAGAGCTTTTCACTTGGAGCTCAGGCTCTGTGGAATAGTCCCGTCTTCATGCAGCGTCGTTCTATTCATGACGGGAAGAAAAGACCATTGCGTCAGCACCCGTACTGTCAAAATAGCCTTCACCTTCCGTTCTAAACATTGATCTGAAGGACACCACGCTCTCACCGGAGCAAGACGCAGTTCCACGAAGTGTTTGCGTTCGGTTGCTTTCCAACACGCCCCTCCATCTACATCGCTCACACATCACACGCACTCATCCCCCGAGCGCCCACCCCGCCACTCTGTCACGGAGTCCCTTTCTCTACTGTAACCCCCCACCCCTCCCGCATTGTCCCATCGTATGATTCCGCCTGAGACGCGAGATGCGTTTCGCAGCTTCTCCACAGTGTCAGGAATAGTCGAGCTGTAACTGTAGCCCCTTTTTTATAAATAGGCGCTGACCAAAGTTCAGCATGCGACACGGCGTCTCAAGATGTTTCCGAGCGCATGTGGAGAAACGTCCCGGAGAGGGAGAGACTCCAGTGCCGTCTGGTGTACAGTGAGGGCGCCTGACGGCACATGTGAATAAAAGTTAATATTACCCAATATTAATTTAAAAAAAAAGGCTGTCAGAGTTTGATCGTCCGGGCCCTACGAGCCCTGAAATGCTGTCTAAAAACGTCTTATTATTCCCACATTCAGCCACTGTGGCAGAAAAGAAATAAAAGACCTCAGCCTTGCTGCAGTGCAGTTATTCAACCATCTCGCTGCCTTTTCTGTAGAGCTAAAAATGCCGCTTGGAAATGAGCGGCACAGCCCTCCCTGACATCACTGTGCTCACATTCTCTGCATTGTCTGGGCCAGCCGCTATACATGAATAACCAGTTGTTTGGCATCGGCTGTTGACATAACATGCCAGATAACAGCAATCGGACCGATGCGGCTTCAACTCAAAATCACAACGGGCAAAGTCTGCTAATTAAATAGTTCCCCGGTCCTAGTGGCCCCGAGTCTTGAAGGATACTGGTTATATATAGGCAGCTCTTTCTCCTTTTAAGGCCTCCTGGAGAGGGTGGTGGGGGTCGCTGGAGACGGCTGGTGGTTTTGTTGGCCTGGTTCTTGGTTTAGGCTGACTCCCTGTGGGTTCAGGCTGACAACCGAAGTTGCTGCAAAGGGATTCTCAAGGGGTAAGGAAAACAATATCTTTTAATACTTTTTTTTTTGTCTATTGCTGTCCCTCCTGTGAACACCTTGATTCAGCCCCCGGGGCAGCAGGTGGGATGCAGGAATAGAGAGTAGATTAGGGCACGACTGAAGCCCCAGGAGCTGCTAATATATATAGTGATGAATGGCAGAACGAGTGAATTTGAGGGATGTCTAGCACGGCTTGGAGCATAATGGCTGTAACTGCCATCGAGAGTGGACGGGGAGACATCATCTCTGTGTTGTTTATCACAGTGAGCCTCTAATTGGCTAAATGAACTCCCACTGTATGGTCAGATTTAGCAGGGACTGCGTCGGTGTAGAAACGGGCGGTCTGCAGCTCTGGGACTCTTAATTTGCTCACTTATTTTGGAATAATAAAAAAAAAAAACCTCACGATGCAGTTGAGCCAGTATCTGACCACTGCATGCTGTACCGCTGCCACCTGTTACCAGAGGCATTTGTTCATGAGCCTGCTGCAATATTTCAGAGGTTTGCGCGATTATGGTCGAGAGTTTTAGAGGTCTCCTGTTACACATGGAGGGGCTCGGGTGTCGGTGGCGGCGGGCCCTAGTGCTGTTACGGTATTGGCGGCGGCGGCGGTAACAGGCAGATCACAGCCTCCGTGCACAGCTCTGAGGGGATGAGAGTATGAAACATGACAACGTGTCCCAGGGCGGTTGAGTTTAATGCTTAAGTCGCTTAACATCTTGCCATGCGTCTTCTTTTGATTCGGACGCATCTTCTGTAGCAGGTGAAACACAGAATGACCAGCTCACACAAAGGAATTAGGACACTATACTGGCATTTTAAGCTTGTGGAATAATCCTTGTGGAGCTGTGATTGTAATGATGGGCTTTTTTTTTCATAATGTTCAACCAGTTTATTTAAATAGACATTTCGTATCAACAAGAGGTGATTATCGACCTCTGGGACCTGAGGTCAGAGGTTGATTGACAGTTTGTTTGTTTAAGCGAGTTAAACTTGGCTTTGGTGACTGGGTGACCCTGAGGATGGGGTGAGTGTTTCAGAGATGTGAACAGAGGAATCTCTCTGCCAGTGCAGCAGGTCTCAGTGACGACCCGGGACAGTTGCTTTATGTTTCATCTGACCTTATTTCTGGTCTCCTGAGTGATGTCATGCATTTGTATGTATCAACAGCACTGTGTCCATGACGTAAAACATGATGTTCTTGCTTTGCCATATGTGTATCATAAAACCGGTTCATATTATATTGATTTCTTTAGAGTATATCATATGGAGTACAATAGTATGTGAAGCAACCAAATAAATAAATGAATAAATTAACATAAACAAGTCCAAATATTCTTGACACCACATCTTATCTGTATTTAGTACTTAGTAGTTTTGCTTGGAGGTTTTCATTAGACTGTTGCCAAACAGCAGTCCAGCTGTCTCTCTTTGTTTGTCTTCTCTGTGTTGGACTCATGCCACGTTACGTCTCAGTTCTGTTGGTTGTCCATACAAATGCTAAAAGCTGCTGTTTGTCCGGTGCCCAGTCCCTTCATATCTACTTAAAACTGAACCTAAAACAGTGTGCTTGTTTCACGTGGGGACAATATGTGGTTTGGCTGTACTCTCAGCTCCTGTCCATGCGTGAGTCCAACAATAGTTTACATCCGTGCCTTTTGTTAATCTATGTGAACATGTGTGTCTGTGTCGCTGGCGTCTTTAAATCAATAAAGTGTCACCTTGTCATTCCTGAAACTGTCTGCTGTGCTTATGTGTGTATGTGTGTGTGTGTGTGTATTCGGGTGTGTGATAGTATCTGCAACTCCATGTGTCTGAATTCCAGGAGGGCTTTTCTTTCTGCATCATGGGGAGGCAGTCAACACAAGTGTAATGTTGACTATTCTTGCTATGCATTGTCACAGAGCACAAAGTTATATTAGAGAGGACAAACCTTTGTGTCTAAATGGAACAATCTCCTCCTCAGACTGCAGTTGATTCCTTGAAGTTTACTTTACTTTTCCGTGTCGGTAGCCCTTGTCTTTCTGTGTGTTTGCGTCACTCTTTTGCTGATCCTCCTTGTGGGTGAAGATCTCCTGTGCTTTGTTACCATGTCGGTCTGTGTCTGTGTGTGTGTGTGTGTGTGTCCGCTGTTGGTCCAACAGGTCGGTATCGACAGTGTCACCATGTCAGAGTGGAGGCTCAAACGTGCGAGCTATAACCATGAATACCAACACAAACAGAGCCACTATGTGGTTAAGGAGTACAGCAGGTACCTGCGACACTAATGCCAGCGTGCCGAGTTGAAACTAAAACAGAGAGCTAACCGTAGTACTGCTAACAGTAGTTGCTTTGTCTTTGCTAAACCTTTAGCGAGAGAGCAAGCTGAAAACCGAGACTAGTTTAAAATACCTGGGCTAAGATCACCCCTAGCTCATCTTTGAAAACCATACCAGGTCTAACCAATGCTTTTTTTGTCATCTGATCTTTCATAACAAATAATTTTTGAGTCCATCGTTGTAACTTTCTCATCTCTTCAACTTCAAACCACCCCTGCAACCCCTCTGTAATCCACAGGGATGCGATTTAGTCAACTGTACGGTTTTAATGAGCGTCCTGCATAAGAGCGACTGTTCTGCATTCGTTTTCAGTTTCAAACACACCATTGGACAGTATGTGAAGTGTAACTAAGACACTAATGAATCATCACACAGAGCACAAGCTTAAGAACATTTTACATTACGTCTGAAACTTAAAATCAGTTGTTTAACAGTTGTGGCACTTTTTGAGACAGTGTGTACATGTTAATAGTGTGTGTGTTGTGCGTGTGGCATAACAGGAGTGTGAGCTGGTATTCTGGCTTCTTTTTTCCCATATCTACTCGAAAACTGCTCACTTTTTCTCGCCTCTCAAAAATGTCTTCCTAATAAGCAGCTAACCAGTGACAGTGTTCTTTTTTTGCCTAGACAGAGCTCTCGTTTCCTTATTAACCATTCTCTCTCTTCTTATTGTTTAAATATGTGTGCGAATGAGGCCTCTTATTTGCCGTTTGCTCATGTCGTGCTCAAAAAAAATCACCACACATGTCGCACAACAACTCCGGGCCCATTCGAGCAGCCAGGCATGGTTCTCTGCCCGTTGTCAAGGCTACAAAGCGGACACTGTAGTGCCTTGCTACACGGGGTCTGCTTACTCTCCTCTACAGAGCAGCGCGCTGAAATCCGAGCACTATTTGTACCACCAATTGGAACAAACCCCCCCAGTCCCGCGGGCCTTGTGAAATGGCCGTCACACTCCAGCTTGGCATCCACTTGCAAAACAGAAACTAAGACAAGTCAAGGGCGGCCTCGTCTTCCTCCTTTTTTTTTTAATATTCAGCCATGCCTCATCACAGAGGCACCAGCTGCTTCCTCGGCCTCTGCCAGCGTTGCAGGATTGTCCTGGCTTTCTGGGCTGCGAGGCGCTCCCCTCCATTTTCCGACGGCAGCGGAGGAATAAGCGCAGGCCCGGGGGCTTTCTGACCCGCAGTGATGAAAGGCAGACTCCCCAGCTTCTCACTGTTGGCTGTTCCCACTGCTAACAGGGTCCAATTCTCAGCAAACAGGGCCCTTGCCAGCTTTGGGGCAGACTCTCAGGAGTCGGGGGCCTTCAGTGGCATAGTTTGCTGAATAGGGGGGTTTGGCTGAGAGCAAGAATATTGTTTAGAGCAGCAACAATGCAAGATTTATGTTGGGATTTGTCGCCATCGATGTTGTTGACAAACATTTTTAGTGAGCTGTTAAAAAATTGAAAACCCGATCAAGTTTTTGATCCTGAAAAGTTAACAATGTTAAACGTCTAACAACTTTATTTAATTCCACACAAAAAATAACAAGTTTTTGTCTTAGGCAACAATGTCCGCTATGTCTCAAAGGGGAGAACGCCCAAGCAGCCGTCTCTTGAATTCAGATGTTGAACAGTACAGTGAAATCTGATGACGGACCTTCTAATAAAAGCATCTCTGATGTCAAGCTTTCCTGCCCCCCAGTTTGGAAAGCCCTGCTGGCAAACGCTAATGGCTGCCAGATCGGGAAAGAAATCCTGTGTGACTGATAAATCTTATTAGTAATCTTGACAAAGTCACCACAAAATGGTGTCCAATCTGTCATTGCACCGACGAGTCACCACAGTACGTTTTCCAGCAAGTATGCAGTGGGACTTGGTGATGAGTACAGTTTTATTTTACATTCTGGCGAACTGCTCCGTAGAGAAATGAAAGCTGACCAACAGAGCTCTCTAGTTCGCTCGTTCCATGCTCATCAAACTAGGATTAGAACTCTTTATCACTCTATGACCCAGATTATTAACTGTTTCATTGTACAAAAAAAGGACATACGTAACTAGGATCCTGAATGACAGAACTATCAACAGACACTCTCCTTAGCTCCATAGCTGCTGAAATGAAGCCGATGCCATGTCTTTTACAGTGCAACACTATGACATAATAATGTAAACGATG
The DNA here is from genome assembly GCA_029224185.1 of Karalla daura. Taxonomy (NCBI): domain Eukaryota; kingdom Metazoa; phylum Chordata; class Actinopteri; order Chaetodontiformes; family Leiognathidae; genus Karalla; species Karalla daura. The sequence goes on from CM055190.1 coordinate 21,248,565, forward strand.
CATGCAACGCATCAATTTCTTTAGGAATTCAGAGATTTCCTGAATGAAAGTTTGGTGAAACTGACTACGTGTTTGTCTTTAGCTCTCAGGCGATGGAGGAAAGATACGAGCACAAAACACAATCACGCATCCAGGAAGTGGTAAGACTTTGCAAAGTCTGTCAAGCCAAGACTCGCACTTTTACATTGTCCATTGTATGGTTATACAAGTGACTGGATTGCAGTTGATCCACGCTGTGCTCTGGTTGTGTTATTTATACATCCGTTTAAAACACATTTTCCTTCCCTTTTCCTTGTCAAGGTAAAGATGAAGCTGACGGACAAATACGTGCGTGAGGAGCCCATGATCAGGGGACCGACCTTCCTGGTCAGACTTAGGTCACACACCGTGTATGAAAACACACCAGTCAAACTCTTCTGCAGTGTTGAAGGTTTCCCCCTGCCCATTGTCAAATGGTGAGTGACAATAACAACCCGTTTGCTGGTAAGCATCATGACCGAATCCTGAAAAGATGAGCCATTCAAATACGTTACTTTCTCTACATGGTGATCTTCCTGAATATCTCAGAGGTGATGCTAAAAATGTCTATTAAGGTTCATCATGCCATTTTCTCCTGTTTTAGGTATAAAGATGATGTGATCCTGGATTTGTCCTCTGGAAAGTACCTGGTTGAAACTAAAGGTGGAGTCCATTCTTTGGAGATCCCAAGGTACTACAAGTCCAAAAATGGATTTAACAAACTTTAATGTAACATCTTCACTGTAGGTGTGTTTTGATTACAGGTTTTTGCAAAAAGGGTGATTTCTGTTGTGTTTTGCACATTAGTTGTAATTCTTGTAAAGACAATTCCTGCTAGATTTCACTTTGAGGAAGATGGACATCCCAAACTTTGTTTTATTAGATAATGTTAATTACATTTAGAAAAAGTCTTGCTCCATACTGTGCCATCATGTTTTCAACTGGTCACGTGACCCTTACATCATTACTGATGATGTATAAATGCAAAAAAAAATATTCACACTTTTGTGATAAACATCTACGGTATGTTGACAAGTCTGACAAATGCCACCTCATGAAAGCATAAATTGTATTTTGAGAGGTTTTTCTAAATTCATCAGAATCTCAGCTCATTGCACGTAAAGCATAATGACATGGTAGTGAGTAGACCGTGTGCTTTCAGATGGGAGTGGGGGGTGGGGATTTAGGGGGAGTTGGGCATATACCCCTCCAGTCTTAGGAAGCTCAGCTGTTCGGCTGCTGACCCCAGTGCTATGTGATACTCCAGGATTCTTTAAGTCATCACTCTCTCTTCGGATCCAGTCACCCTCGGCTCCTTCTGACTGTAACTACCACACAAGTTCAGTCACCCCAAGGGAGAAATACTCTCTAATGCTCCCATCACTTACCTGAATGGAACATTTCCATTTGCAGAGAAAAAAAAAAACGAGTAAAAAAATGGGAGAATGGGCCAAAGGATCTCTGCCAATGAAAAGAGTGGGTCTGAATATAAGAATAGGCTGGAAGACCTTCGAGGAAAAATCTCCTTTGAATTGCAAATGAGCAGAAGCTTGTCATAATTTTCATCCAGGCTCATTATAGAGAGAGGAAATGAGAAATCCCTCACAGCCTGACATGACATTCCTCCATACCTCCTCCTACTCTCCCCTACCTACACACACACACAGACACACACTTATGCACACTTACCGCAGTGCAAACATTTATGTACATTTGAGGGATTTACTAAAGCCTACATTGATCCAAAGTGAGAATATATTTTCTGCACTCCCTCGTCTCTGGGCTGCAAAGTGTCACTTCCACAATGTCAAAATCAGCTCTTTATGACTGCAGCAGCCCACGCACACTGCCTGGCCTAAAATTCACATGTTAGATGATACTGGTGTAATATGAGCTGTCAGAAAAGGGGCTCAGAGGGGCATTTGGGTGAGGATATAGAGAGGGTGGAAGAGTGAAGGAAACGAGCAAGAGTGGATGCTTAAAGTCATGACATAGGGCACGATGACAGATCAAAATGTGGCTTTGACTTCTGCAGCAAGCCTCTTATCCACAGTATTTCTCTATACATATTCCAATTGTGCACTTGCCCAAACGCAATTTCTACGTTGCGAGAACCAGAGAACGGATCTTAATCGTCTAGATCAGAAGCTTCTGCAACATGGTTGCGTGAGACTTGCTTGGTAAACAGTCGAGGTAACATGGCAGCGGAGGAGGCAAAAGCAGCAACATCTCATGCAAATGTGATTTAGCGGAAGTGTGCTGACCGTACGAGGCGCAGAAAGCTCATAAAGCGTTCCTGATTGCAAAACAAACACTTTTGTGAAACCGTCCCGGAAATCTGACCAACTCTGGCGGATGAGAAGTGCTCTCAAAGAGGAGAACAGTCTGTCTCAGCTTTCTGGCACTCGCTCACAAGCAACATGTCCAACGCCAAGTCCTGCCTGAGCACCGCTTAATCTATCCAGAAGGCTGATGATAGAGCTGATTTCTCCCTGCCAACATGATGCATGCGGGTGAAAAATTGTCGCTCATTTGGCGCATTAGTTTCATGCTCCTTGTAAAAGCAAATCACCAGATCCTTGTGTATTGCGAGCACATCCGGTACCAGGACGTTTTTCTGTGTTTTGATCGAATATAAACATTGTTAAAACTTAAGCAGCTGGATTAAGCTTGATATGAAGTGACAAATAACTGTGCCTCCCCTGGATTTGAGCATCCATCATTTTCTCAACCCGCTTTCCACCTAACCAGTTATGGGGGGGTTCTGCTTGAGCCTAGTTTCAGCTCACATAGGGCTGGTCTAAACCCTGGTCTTTCCTGCTATGACACGACAGGCTTTGGAGATCCATCTGAAGGCATCCATTAATCTCAATCAATCTCATTAATCTATGAATGGTCTAACAACATGTCTTTCATTGTTTATTCACAGATGCACAACTAATGACACCGCCCAATACACTGTTGTGGCCGGGAACAGCCATGGCCAGGTCTCCAGTCAGGCCTCTGTCGTGGTCAAGAGTAAGTCTTGGTTTCTGTTTGACTTTGAACGAGAGCAGTTTTCAGCACAAATTCACAAAGTCAAGGCACACGGATAGAACCAAAGCTGTGTTCTATTACTTATTATCACATATCAATAACATCTGTAACATGTTTGCTTCATAGTGACCAGAGTTTCATCACAATCTCTTTGTCTATACATTTAACTGTGGAACTTGCCACTCACTTCCTCCTCAGTTTCTTATTAGACATTTCTTATTAGATTACTTGTCATTGCACATACATAACATACAACAGAATTCATGTGCATTCAAGACAAACTCGCGCGACAAAATACATAAATGGGAAAACACAAATATGTAAATGCATTCATCCATTACACTCTTATGTATACAGTAGATAGTCCATACACTCATGATTGCGTATGCAGTCAAAAAGGGGAATTAAAAAGTGCTCATAGATATTGCATCTTAGCATTGACCATACTAATAATGGTAGATTCAAGGTATGTTTGTTCTTGGAACATTTAGGATTCAAGCAGGAGGAGGAGTCCTGTTCATACGCATGGTTGCCTTTCACAGGTGAGCATCACGCAGTGCATGCTAAACAATTACAGTAGAAGAGCTCAACTTCCACAAGGCCGCAAAATGGCTCACTTCAAAGCTGTGTGTGCAGCAACATGCTCTTACCGTAAGCCACTCTGTCTCTCTCTCATTCACTGTCATTATTGTCTTTCACCCGATCTCTCAGCGGCTATGCTTCCCAAGATCCATTACACTAAAATCAACATCACTTTTGTGGAGAAGTTCGGGCCTGTGTTTTCCACTGAGGGAGGTTCTGCCACTCTGCACGCCACCATGACCCTGAACCCCAACCTGGCTAACCTGCAGCCCGAGGCACAGTGGTATAGAGATGGTAATTGTTATTGAGCCGCATTTTATGACAGTCAATAGGCTTTAATTGCTGGTAATGTACACTGCCTGCTACTGAGAATACCAGAGCCAATCTAGACGACATGCAGCCCGGAGGCACGGCAGTGGAAAAATGGGAATATGTTGACACTATTTTTATTGCTAATTAATTAAAATGAAAGCAGTTAAAATAGATTCCAGCGATATAGCCCCAATACATGAGTACTTTAATTTACCGCGCATCTGTAGACTTTATATAAATGTGCCATGTGGTTTAAAAGCAAATCGGAGTAATGATTGTTAATCTTGTGGATTCAGAATCACTCATGTATATTTTATTGGAGTGTATCGCTGCAGCGCAGGGTTTAGAGTCAAAGAATTATGCAGGAGGAGAGAGTGAAGTCCGGATCCTCCCTCTCCACTCCAGATGAGCGCCTGTCTGATTCTAAGTGGGTGAAGATCGAGACTGGCCGAGGATACTCCACCTTGACTATTCCAAACCTCTTCAAAGACGACGAGGGCCTGTACACACTCCGCATGGTCACGAAAGGCGGCACGGCAGAGCACAGCGCTTTTGTTTCTGTTGCAGGTCAGGCGGTCTGAGGGCGCTCAAACATCACACTGAATAACAAAAGTTTCCCCGTTTACGTTATCTATCTCGTGCTACTGAGGTCATCTCTCCTGTGTCTTCATGTGTAGATGGCCCTCCCCCAGTCCCCAATGCTCCAGGCGCTCCTATGGACATTAAGATCCACGATGCCAATAGAGACTATGTCATTGTGTCATGGAAGCCCCCAAATACCACCACAGAGGGACCAATCCTGGGATACTTTGTGGACAAGTAGGAGTCACTGACATAAACACAACAAATAGATAAGCTTGACCCAACATAAAGGCAATCGCATAACTGTGAGTCATCACATACAGTTTGTTTCACTATCTATACAAATGGAGGTTTTTTTTTGTCCTTCACATACTGAAACAATATAGCCCACAACAACACAGTAAACAAGTATGTTGAAATGACTGTTATGAGTGTTGAAATGATGCTTAGAGTTGCACCAAGAAACCTCCACTTCTTCTTCAACTTCGAAATCTTTTTTTGTTAAATATCAAATCTGTTGCAACGACCTGTTGCGACGCCTCTGTTTGAGACACTGTTGTGTAGTGAACATGATGCTGACATTAAACATCAGTAATTTTCTCACGTAAACCAATAAACAGAACACTTTTCTCTGCGGACTTTGCTGAGCTCCCTTTCCCGTCTCGCTTGATCTCCACTTTCAGATGTGAAGTTGGAACTGAAAACTGGACCCAATGCAATGATCACCCCATAAAGATTTGTAAATACCCAGTGGCTGGGCTATTTGAAGGGCACTCCTACTACTTCAGAGTCAGAGCAGTCAACTCGCATGGAATCAGCAAAGCGTCCCGCATGTCTGATCCCATCGCTGCGCTGGACCCCACTGAGTTTGAGAGGCTCCACGGTGGGTTTCGGTGGATTAGAGCACAGAAATGCCATCTATGTCCTTTCATATCATATCATCTGAAGGCCTGAAGGGACATGTCTTGTGTGTGAAATGTAGAAATTCACCGTAAACTCAGGTGGCACAGTGTCTCCGTCCAGAAATGATTTTTACACAGCTAACTTTATATACGAAAGAGGAATTTTCAAAAAGGACTGTCCCTCTGTTCGTCTTTGATGATGCATCATTTAACTCGATGAAGAGTACAATTTTAATAGCACTGCGACAATTATTTTCTGCTCCAGGATCAAAAAACAAACTACAAATGAAGACGTGTCACTTGTGATTCTTTCTTTTATTTTCCTGCAGCCAAAAAACTGGGAGGAAAACTCGATGTTGTGTCTTACCACGACGAAGTGGAAGGTCAGTCTTCGCTTCCCCCGACGCCCGTTGCATGCGATGGCCACGTTATCCCTCCTGTTTATTCCCGTAGACATGTGAAGTAAGACGGCAGATGTCTCACAGCAGAGGCGTGTATGTGTCCGTGTGTGTGCCTGTGTGTGTTTCTGTGCAGCAGAGGGAAAGCCTCCAGGTGTTCCATCAGGAATTAATGCCTCCGAAACAGACAGGACATATGTTGTTCTGAGCTGGAAAGCCCCTGCATATTCCAGCAAGGCTCCAATGTGGTACTACATAGAAAAGGTAACAAGCGAGATCACGTTTGTTGCCTGTGCAGCCCGTCGGTCTCAGAATGCATGTCCTTCGGTGAACTCCAGCTGCTGCAGTGTTAAAAGTTCCTGGTTCTTTTCCTCTTTCTCATAAATTTGAGAGTTGGATCGAAAAAAAAAAGATAAATACAGAGTTTTAGGAAAGACGTCATACTGCCAGACTGCATTGCAAAAACTGAAAAATTACTACTAGTACTATTACGACTAGGCTCCAATTTCTGCACCAGCTGTAGGGTGACTCTAATCCAGGTTGTCATGGCAACTGTGAAATTAAACACACCTGTATAGCTACTAAGTATGTTATACTTGCAACATTTACTTTACTTCTGAAACTTTTTTGCACGAAACTATAGCAGTTTCCCTTTTGCAGTTTTCAATTTGTCTGAATTGGAGTAGGCTATTGTGAATAGATGAAGCCGACCAATTAGGTCAAGAAAATCTGGCGAGGAAAACCCACAGAAAAATCCTCATGTGAGCGCACAAACAGGACGAGTCAATATTCTCTCCCTCTGTCTCTACCTACAGTGCCTGGCAGACAGCGGAGCGTGGCAGCGTGTTAACACTCAGGTTCCCATTCGTTCTCCCCGTTATGCCGTCTTTGACCTGGCGGAGGGCAAACAATATCAGTTCAGAGTTATTTCTTCCAATATCTATGGGAACAGCGAGCCCTCCGAGCCCACTGGACCTATCGAGACTCAGGAGCTCAAGGGTAGGTTTCTGCCTTTTGCTTTATTGCTTGCGGCAGGCTGTTCATGATTTATGATACCGTGTGAACCTCTGTCTTCAGGTGTGCCATCTGCTCCTGGTCAGGTGATCTCTACCAGGGAGACCGACACCTCTGTCCTTATCCAGTGGGCTCCTCCAAAGGAGCCCAACAACCTGATTGGCTACTACATTGACCAGTGCGTGAAAGGGTCAAAGGACTGGACCTCTGCCAACCACAAACCTCACAAGAACACCAAGTATGCTTTCAACCAAACAAAAAAGAAAAAAAAACTCTTTGCGTTTTTTTTCCTCAGTCACGTTTTTAACTTGCGGTTGCGTCTCGGCAGGTTTGTGGTTAGTGGTCTGACCAAAGGAGAAACCTACGTGTTCCGTGTGCAGGCCATCAATGAGCTGGGTCTCAGCGATGAATCCCAGGAGTCTTCCCCACTGACCGTTAAGGCAGCTCTCAGTCAGTAATATATTTGATTTCTGGCCATTGTTGTGCATGAAGAAGGTGATAATTACAATTTTTTGATAATTACTGCATTTTAAGTTGCTGTGTTGAAAAATCAAGGTTGCCATGGTGATGGCGGCAGAGTGAGACGAGAAAGGTTGAACACCACTTCAACTGAGCTGTTGACGTTTGAGAAAGTCCTACAATTTGTCTTTTTTTTACTCATGATGTTTTTTTTTTACACACACACAAAATATGTGAACATTTTCAGCGTTTTTCATGAATCATGTCATGAAACGTATCGTAATACCACATATTTTGGTATTGAATGAGTGCGTACACTGCATCCCTAATGATCACTGTTTTAAATTGAGGAATTAAAATCCAGCACTGCCTTTCCAGCCACACCCTCTTCTCCTTACGACATTGCGATGCTGAACTGCGACGGACATTCGATGGTCCTGAACTGGAAGAAGCCTCTCCACTCTGGAGGGGCCAAGATCAAGGAGTATTTTGTGGACAAAAGACGCAGCGGAGCAACTGTGTGGAGGGAGGTTCACATCCCACCAATCACAGAGAGGCTTTATAAGGTACTATAATGTGTCGTATATCAGGATACAATTTTCACACATACTGAATATAGACAGGACTGCTACTGATTCAGTGGGTGGCACTGTGGCCTCTCTGCAAGATTCCTTCAATAGTTGAAAACATGCATTTCAGGTTGACTGAACTATGAATCGCATATGACTGTAACTGTATAAGTGTAATGGCTGGGTGAATGTCTAGGGTGTATTCCCTGCCTTTCCTTTATACCTGAAGACCAGTTGCGGTCACCTGACACTGTTAGGATAGTTAGTGGGTAAGATGATGGATGGACGGGAGTACACCAGCAAAGCTCGAGTCCACCACTCATTTACTGTGTATATCAAATTAGTCCAAGCCGTTTCTGTTGTGACACTCAGTTTGGGTTCTGTTGACAGGTGGAGGGCCTGACCGAGGGAGCGGTCTATCAGTTCCAGGTGTATGCAGCCAACCTGGCTGGCCTGGGATCGGGTTCCAAACCCTCAGCTGACTTCACCTGTACACCCTGGACTATGCCAGAACCTGGTAGGTTACGTTGGCCCAGTGACAAACTGAAACTCCAGATGTAGATTGTATGTATTCATATCCAACACATAATCATGAAGAGGAGGATGGTCACTTGTCCATGCATGTGAAAATGTATCTGCTGTGATTCTGCGTTGCCCCTAGGCCCTGCCTATGACCTGACTTTCACAGAAGTGAGGGATGATTCAATGCTGGTTGAGTGGCAAAAGCCTGTATACACCGGATCTGGACCAATCACAGGCTATCATGTTGAGTACGCGAAGAAGGGTTCTTCTGAGTGGACCACAGCCAACGAGACGGCCGTCAATCACCGCTTCCTCAAGGTAACAGCACCGTCAGTGTAATTTATAACTCTGGTGTGATCTGAAAACTAAAAAGAGTTTTCATCTCAAACAGGAAGCTCGCTAATTTGATGTTGAGGCCTGCACAGTAATGTTATTGCACATTGTATTGTTGATACTATATTGTATATTTTCTCTCTGTATATATACATATCATAGAAAACATGCAGTGAACACTGAGCAGAGGCTGTTGGTCCCTAAGAAAATTGCTTTAAAAATCAACACATTACATTTAATCCTTCAGTACCAGCCTGTACTATTACAATACATTCACCCCACTGCAGTTTCTCATCCCTAATCCATCTAAAACTGTCCTGCATGTTTTAGATGTTTCCTGCTGCAACACACCTGATTCTAAGAGTGCCTCATCATGAGGTTTGTGCAGAGCTCGATGACCGGCTGATCTTTGAAATCAGCTGTGCTGGAGCAGGAAACATCTAAAACATGCAGGACAGGGGTCCTTGAGGAGCAAGGTTGAGAAACGCGGTCCCATTGCATAGTGCAAAGATCAAGCTCATATTAAATTATATAATACTGACACCTAGTGGGTAAAGTAAACACTTACCAGGTTAAGTGCAGTCAGGAAAAAGACTGCTCTTGCCTGTGCTAAAGAAAGAAAACTAACATGTGAGCTAATTATAGATCAACACATGTACTGGATTGCTGAGGTTTGCAAAGAAAATCTATTCCATCTAAACGATGGGTTGCAAAGCTTTACAATCCAAATCAAAGTATAAAAACCAAATAATTCATTTTTCTAGTTCGAGAATGACTTAGTATTTTCCCAAATGGTTCACTTTCGCTGTGCGTCCTAGGTGAAAGGACTGAAGGTGGACACCAGCTACGTATTCAGAGTGCGTGGGGTCAATGATGCAGGCGTGGGCATGGCTTCGATGCCCTCTGACCCCATGACCGCCAAAGCTGTAGAAGGTAAGACTTTTGTGGCAAGATTTTTGCATTGGGTATCCTCAACCTTTCCTTGGAAAAAACAAACAGAAAAAGCAAGAACTAAATGCTGGCCAGCTTTGAGATCTATGGACTACATTCCCTAGGTCTCTTTTTGTGCCTGAAATGGGTGTGTGTGTGTGTATTCAAGGTGCCCAGGAAGTTTCCTGTGCTGTGGACGAGAAGACCGGCGACATTGTTCTGGCCTTCGAGTCCTGCCAACTTACCGAGGGCTCCAAGTTCATCTGGAAGAAGGACTACAAGGAAATCACAGACTTCTCCAAAGGGATAGTGATCAAAACTGAAGGCAGCCAGTGAGCACATGCGCCTCCACGTTCAAGCGTCGTGCATGCGTTTCCAACTGTCGAAGGGCGCATCACCTCTCCTGTTGTCTGTGTGCCTCCCAGTTCTAAGATGATCTTTAAGAACGCAGACAAAGAGGACTTTGGGACATACTCGGTGTCCGTCACCAACACTGAGAGCGTGTCATCCAGCTATACGATCACCACCGAAGGTGAGGCTTCCACAGATCACCACGCCAACGTGGCACCGGCGCACCATCAGCCAGCAGAACTACCAAAACACACGCGACCCGATGCTCCGCAATGAGTTTGGTTATTTACAAACTGGACTGACACGCTCTCGCCTCGCCTCGACAGACCGGGACATTAATTGGCGCCGTTGCCGTCTCCCTCATCTCATTAGTGTTTTAACAACATTCAGTATTTTTTTCTCCCCCCGTCTGTTAAAGCAGTGCACGAGCCTTCGGAGCCTTGATCACGATGATTAGGCGTCTGTGAGGACCAAAAGCGAGACCGGAAAAAAAAGAGAAAGGGGGTTAGCTGTGAATCGAAGGATCGAGGCACCGTGTGGGATGGGAGTGAAGATAAAAGCCACGAAAATGTTCTTAAAAAGGATCACACTGACACGCGGCGGGGAAGGGAATACAATTTCGCGACGCGTCTGTTTTCCTCTGGCGGGGTGACGTGCTACACAACCTGCCCGAGCTTCGGGGGCAGTGGGTGCTTTTTTTTGTTTTTTTAAAAGCATGTCATCATGGCTAAAAGCTCTCAGTCAGAGTTTTTCCTGCTCTTGCACCACGGAGCTGCTGGGCCGTCACACGCTCCTCGGCTCTCTCACACTGATTGCTTCCCTTTCGGCCCACGTTTTTTTTGGGTTTTTTTCTCACCGTTTTCAACCTCCCTAACAACTATCGACTCATAGCGCGGGTAATTACCACGTAGATAATTCGATGCGCTGGCTCGTCGTTTTGAGTTTAAGTTTAGCATCCCGGTCCTACACGTGGTGATGAACGATGACAGTGACAGCTGTCCTAACTCCTGACCCAGTACATTTCAGCTGCATGCATTTGTGCCCATTGCGGTGTGAAACTGATTGAAAGTTGTCTCTTCACCTTTTAGAGTTGGCAAAGATGCTGGCACTCAGTTATGACATCCGACACCCAGGTTGGTATCCCCGGTTGTGCTCCATCCATCTCCCGTAATCTCTCCTTGTCCCTTTTAATCTGTCTCTCCTCGCACTTCTTCCTCCTCTTCGTCTTCTTCTTCTGCTGCTGCTGCTGCTGCTGCGTCTTTAATCTGTCTTACCCACTCTATTTCTCGGTTTCCCCCCTTTCACGCCTTCATTTTGCTTTGTTCTGACTTGCTTTGAACCCTTCAGATTTCTTTTTCTTTAAGGGGCACATTTCTCGGTTTTTATTTGATCCAAATAAAAAGTCTTACCTGCCTTTGCATCACCTGCCTAACCGCCATGCATTTATGCCGTTATTTCTTCCTCTTCCTCCTTGCTGTCCTCCCCTCACACTCACTGTTTGGTTGTGTTTCTAGTTAATATGGGCGATCGTGTGTCTGAACCCATAACTTTCTCGCCCTCTCCTAGTCATCCCGCTGAAATCAGAGTTGGCCTATAAGATTCTGGAGAGAGGAAGAATGAGGTTCTGGTTGCAGGCTGAAGAGATTTCTTCCAATGTCACCTACAAATTCTTTTTCAACAACAAGGAACTGTCTGGAGCTGATGTAAGATACGTTGTAGTTTCAGGCACTGACACAGAGTGAAACAGGTAGAAAAAAAACGACTTTCTGGCCTCAGGCTGAAAGAACAGAGTCTCCCCTCGATGCACTCTGACTATGATTCGGGCACCGCATTAAAGCGGCGATATGACCGCGATAAAGTGTCCATATTCACAAAGAGCGTCTGCGAGTGCATTATGGCCTCCGTACAGCGACCCGTTCTATTTCTCTGCAGCCCAACAAGATGGGCCACGATGTCGCCACGGGCATCATCGAGTTCATCATGGACCATTTCACCGAGGAGAATGAGGGGACATTTACCTGCCAGATCACAGACGGAGGCGGCAAAGCGCAGAGCTCCCTGGTTCTGATCGGAGACGGTAAGGGAGGCCAGGTGGGACTCCTGACAGAGAGCGTTCCCCGCCGCCTTCTCAGATCTTCTCGGCCCCGAGTGAACGCAGTCTGGCGGAACGGGCAGCACGCGTGCCTTCGCTTTAGACTTTGCGGCGAGTCGCTGATAGATGACCGCCGCGGAGACGACTCCGGCTGATAAATATTAAAACGATAACGAGGATGATGATGCCCGTCCAATTATTATTCCGCTCTCATGCAGCGGGCCATTAGCTTGCTAATCCTCTGAAAGAATCTATAGCCACTACTGGCAAGGCTTTGATCTTTTAATTATTCTCTGTTTATGTGTATCTGTACGTGCACACAGCTTTCAAGGCAGCGCTGGCTGAGGCTGAGTACCAGAGGAGGGAGTACATCAGAGTCAAAGAGGGTAAGAATGGCGAAACGTCATCCACTTTTAAGCCTGTGCGGGCTTCACTCGACTCGCGACCCGAGAAACGGCGCGCCACTGTGTTGCCCGGGAGACGACTCATCGACCAAGTGAGGAGAAACATCATTTCAACGTGGCGTCGGAGCCTTAAAACTTAAAATGGATGCACCTCTTAATAGCTCGCAACAGGACAAAGTGAGCCCTAAATTTAGACGCGAGGCGTGTGGAAACGCCGGCTGCTGCAGAGGCGCACGCTGAGTCCGCCGCGGAGTTTTGCATTAGCGGGCGCGGAAGCCTCTTTTTACCGAGAGCACAAGGCAATTAACGGGGCTCGCACAATCAAAGTCCACAAGCAATTTATTTTAAGCTCACCTTCCCTGGGCCTTCTCCCTCCTCCCTGTATTCACCGCAGGTCCCCACTTCAGTGAGTTCCTGTCACTTCAAGTCGGAGAAGACTGCTCCGTCACTCTGGTCTGCAAGGTAAACACCGCCGGGCTCGATAATTATCGAATATTTACACGCAAAAACAAACGGGGAGACTGGATTAGCCATTCTATAAGAGCCCGAGCGCGGGGACGCCGCCTAATGATAAGGTCTCGATCGAAAATGAGCCCAATTACAGCGTCAGGCTTGTGTCTCCACTTTGTTAGCGCGGAGTTGTAATTAAGACGATTCCAAACCCAAAGTGTGGTTCCCGGCCCTGAAGATAACACGGTGCCGGTGTCGCCTTCATTTCCCCTGGACGAGTGAGCGCTGTTGACGCTGTGAGGGACAGTGCGCGGAGGTAATGGAGACGGGCTCCGTTTATAGTGGATGGCAGTGATTAGTTTGGGTTGGGTTTATGCTTAATAACTGCAGGCCAACACTCTCTCGAGGGAAGGAGCACATTTTTTATCCGCGAGACGGGACGGGAGCGGCTGCGCGGACGTTGAGGCATCGCTCGCTCTTAATGATCTGCCGCATCAACTGAACTTTGCACACATCACTGGCTTGTTGAATTTGCATCTTGTAACGAGTTATAAAATCGGAGGTGCGGCGCATTAGTGGCACTGCTAGCATGTTGGTATAAGGTGGAACTAAAGCGAATTGATATTGCCGACCTTAGCGGCGCAACATCTCTAATGGATCTGTTACACTGGCCGCCTGGAGACGCAACCCGTCCAAGCCTGGGAATGATTCAATGAGTTTCGGGGGGGGGGGGGGGGGGGGGGGGGGGGGATTGATGCAGTTTTTGGGATGGGTCCGCGGGAACTTGGTACCATTACGAATGAGGTAAAATGCCATCTCGGAGCTAGTGTATAGAAGAGGCCTCGTTAATGCCAATTATGTCAACTGCTTTAACGGTGCCGCTCGCGGCGTTCTTCCCCGCCGCAGGTCGCTAACTTGAAGAAGGAGTCCGTGTTCCACTGGTACAAAGAAGACACAGAGATCATCCCCGACGTGAAGCCTGACCTGGGATCGGGCGTCTGCAAACTGCCAATTAAACTGGTAATTGCAATTTGGGACAGTTAATGAAGAACTGCAGTGCTATTATTTCCATGCACCATTACACAGCGCCGGGCCCCGATCTAAGGCCAGCGCAGAGGCAACGCTGAACGGCACCACGGGTGCCGGTATTTTCAGTGCCTCTTTGAGGATCCGAGGACTCCAGAGCGCGCTGTCTTCGGACTCGGAGCCCGGCAAACGGAGTGCCTCTGTTCCGCAGACGAATGACTTTGTTTCCTTACTTTGTCATCGCTCTAGTTTTCACTGAAGACAACGGGCATTTACAAAGCCACCATCAGCGACGACAGAGGACAAGATATGAGCCAAATCGACGTCTCCGGAAAAGGTGCGACGCGTCTTCCACACCTCACTCACCCCGCGGCTTGATAAATGCATCATTCATGGGCGTCGGGCGTCCGATATTGATGACACCTACGTGTTGCTTCGAGCTGCCGCTGCAGAGAAAAAGCGCACACGCACACACGCGGTATTCGAATCACTTTCGTAAACACTGAGTCTGATAAGGACGGATGTGCCACGTGCGTGACGGAACAACAGCGTCCCGTGTCCAAAGCTGACTCGGCAGACGCTGTCCGGCAGCGTCATGAGATAGACAGGCGTGGGTGTCTCTGAAACGATGTTATGGCAACAGGGCAGTCTGCTGCGACCCGGCTCGCCAGGCTTCTGGCGGCGGGGGCTGCCGACAATGAGCTCGTGAGAAGTGAGAGTGACGCTCTCATCATGGCGCTGGATCCGGAGTGGGTTTGGCCGACGCACGCCGTATGGGAAAGTGATCAAATGCGTGGCGGTGGAGCTGATGGAACAAATACCAAAGTGTGAAAATAAAACTACCTATGCTGGGAGAGATGGAAGTCACATTTTAGCATGTTTACAGTGTAAATGGGCACCGGAAAGTATGAACTATATATAAAAAAAAAACCCGTGCTCATTAATGAGGGAAAATTACGATCCAAAAGTATGAACTGTATGAGGACATGGTTAACTAATGAAGTGTAAACAAACCCTCTAAGCCTATCTTGTTTTCATGATAACGGCGTGAAAGCAGCTTCTGCCACGTGAGCGCTCACTCACTGGCTGGCTGGCTGTATTCTGTATTCTGAGAAAATCCATTTTAATGTCCCCATCCCCGGGTTTGTGTGGAATACACTTAAACTGGTGCTCTGTAGTCCTTCGAACACAGCTCCTCTATGCATTTTGATTAGAGAATTCAGCATAAATGTCCCTTTCAGATCATCTTTCATCCCCTCTGTATTAGATGTAAGTACTCAATCAGACCTTAAGGGACAGATTAGGTGACGGCAGCTCCGGCTCTTTGTTCCCCTCTTTTTTGGGGGGGGGTGGGGCATTTCGTTTTAACCGAGATGCCGTCTGAGGACACAAATGTTCAGCGAACTGACTAATAATGGCAGCAGGGATGCTCAATCACGTTGCCTGGGCACAGCTTGTCTCATACTCGTATAAACTATTTCTGTGGAGTGCCAAATGCCTGGACTGTGCACGTTAGACCGCCTTGATATGCAGGCAGTCACCAGGGGGCAGCATTGTAACTATCCAGCAATTTCTGGCTTCTGCGTCTGACCTCGTGTTTCTCTGCCTCCCTTCCAGTCTTTGAGGATGCCATCAACAAGATCAGCCAACTGGCTGGTGGGTATACGCCTTTAACACACACACACACACTCGCTGTCGCACAGTCATGTGAACACACAGACATCAATTTTCTCATTGACAGAAATCCTTATTAAAAACAGTACGAAATGTCACCAGCCGTCCTCGTCTGCCCACTGGAACGGATCAAGCGCAAATGATCTAAATATAACAGGCTACTATCAAACGGCACATGACGCGAGGTTCAGATCCATCAACGGGCTGTTACATTTCTGTCTGAACACACGCGCGCGCGCACACACGCACACACTTATCAGCGTGTGGCAGAAGTTGTAATGCTGGGAGCATTTGGCCATCGTGCCATCATGTGGGGAAATCACTTTAAAATTCCCAGTGACAGTGTGGAGGAGCATCTCACTCCTATTTTAAGAGACAGTCACTTGACAGCTCCGCAGCGACTGCTACAGCAGCGGTTTGCCGAGGAGAGGAGGGTTCATTACTGTGATAATGGGAAACCATGGTGATATGACCAGGTGAATGACACACTTGTAAATGGCAGCCAGCAAAGTCCCTCATAGTACAGTGTGCGGCTCCTTTTCTTTTTTAGGTATAAGAGCTTCATGGAGACAAGAAAAAAAAAAGAATGGCGCACACAAACAGTCTGCACTTTGCTTCATTAATACAATTTTGCTCTCTGGAGCCGGATGAAAGTAACATAAAAGGAAAGTGCTGAGATAGGTACTCATGCAGCAATGACTGCAGATGGAAGTTTCATTTTATCCGATTAGGTCCGAGCAAAGGGGGAAAAAAAAGGTAAAAGGTAAAAAGCATCCCGATGCTTTCCCCGACAGAGATGGAGCAGATTATCCAGCCTTAGACGGCAAACGCTATAGGTGTCCGACTGCGAGCGTGAACCTGACCCCCGTCACCTCCCTCTCGCCTCCTGCAGGGGCCAGCGCAGCGCAGCTGGTGATCCACTGCACGGCGACGGGCATCCAGCTGCAGTGCCACATGAAGTACTACACCTCAGAGATGAACATCACCTGGTGCCACGGGTGAGGCAGCCACCGAAACTACCACTGCCGCCTCGGCGTCGACAGCAGCCACGACTGCTGAGGAGGAGGAGGAGGAGGAGGGGGAAGAAACTAACAATAAAAGGGTTTTTTTTATTTCATGTGGCGGTGTTGTTTAGGGAGGAGGAGTAAGGGCATTCCTTTTAGTCTTTCTATAAACATGCTGACCGCAAACACATTATTTTGCTTTCCTCTCAACTTTAAACTGCCTGGAGTGGCAAAAAACACCGAGCCACATAATAAAACTTGTGATGGCTGCTGGCAAGCGTTTTCATTATCCCGGTTATTGCGGTAAAATTGCCCTGGTTTGTGACAAAAATCACGCCCCTATCATTTTCTATAAAGAAGCAAGGTTTCCCTGCACTTAAAAGCACACTGTTGTACCCTTAGAGATTATAAAATGTGGCGGGAGGGGAAATTGAGTGAGCAAGAGCGATAGCGAGAGAGCGAGAGAGAGACGGGACAGAAGAATTGAAAGATAGTTGGGTGGGGAGGGGGTGGGGGGGTGTTGGCAAAAAGGAGTGAGAATGAGAGAGAGATGACAGCTGTTAATCAATTACATGAAGAACAAAAAAATTATGGAAATTCGATTTTAAGCCTCTGCACAATCGTTTAGATGTTCACAGAGTGTGTGTGTGTGTGCGTGTGTGAGGGAGAGAGATAGGGAAACAGAAATTTGTGTCCCGACTCGCAGCAATAGGCAGGCATGTCGACGTGATCATATATCACCTCTGAACCCCCCCCCAAACCCACACACAATTATTTCTTCTTTTAAAGAGGTGGCCACAAATGAAGTCCTCTGTCTGTCTCTTTGCCACAGTGAGACCAAACTGGCCCACAGTGACAAGGTTACGATTGGAGGAACCCCTGCTATGGCAACCATGGAGGTATTACGCTCTCCTGTACAATATGCATGAAACGTGGATTGTAAATGGGCAATTTCATGAGAACTGCAACGACTAATAAATAAAAAAAAAACACTAAAAAATAAACCAAATCTATTTTACCATCATCTGTTTTAACAATTACTTGATTTAAGCATTCAAACAATGTATGATTTGGGGGAATTTAGTCAAAATTCACAATTTTTAACAATACATCTTTCTCTTAGCTTTGGTCACAGCTTTGGTCTTTGGTCTAACTGTAATTAAACAGCAGATGAATTCATCTTTTCCGATCCAGCAATTAATGGAAATGAACAACTGCTCCATCGATGAATTTGCAGGTGATCGAGCCAACAGACAAGGACAAAGGGATGTACTCCATCATCATCACCGACCCTGAGAACTCACACAAGCGCACGCTGGACCTCAGCGGTGACGGTCGGTACCGCCCCCATTTGCTCTCTTTGTCACTGCCATATTTATTGATAATGCAAAGAAAAGTGGAAACAACACAGTCAGTTTCATGGTGCTCTTGGCTGTCGTTGCTAGTTCAAAGACTTTGAGGTAATACCTCAACCTTTTGGGTATGAAACACTCATCCCTCTTGGCCTTGTTGAACAGTTGTTGGAAAGACAAACGTGCATTCGCTATGGATTTTATACAGGAAGGACGGAGCGTGTATTGTGTATTTGTACCAGATTCTGGTCATATAGCCTGTTCCTTCCGTTATTCCAACATGCACTTATCCGACCGTAATGAAACGAGAAATGTGCGAGGAGAGTGCAGTGGGGCTTGATTTTTTTCCGACTCGAGAGCTGAGGGAATCCGTGGAGTTTGATTTCGAAAATGAGCAGTAAGTGTTGCATACGTTGAAGTGAAATCACATCTTGTGTCCTTTACAGTGTACGACAAGGCCTTCGCCGAGTTCCAGAAACTCAAGTAAGAGGCACACACTCGCTGCCGTGAAATCTGCACGCTCCGGCGGGGGAGACCACGCCACTCGTGATGATGACAAGCACTTTGTTTACCACAAATGCGTTTTCACTGAGCGGCTCTGGCAAAAGTTCACACAGAGCCAAACCTGCCGGGGCTAAATCGATTCACACTGCGGTCTGCACACGTATGTAAATCGATTTATCCGCTGGATGCTCCGACAGAGAAGTGAATGTTAAAAAGTGGACTTCAAACTGTGCCGCAAGGTGGACGTATGGTGAGCTGTCAAGCAAGAGGGTTTGATGCCTGATAACCCGACATGTCCAAAATCATGCATGTTGGCGACTTGGCCCTAGGTGTGAGTGTGCGAGTGAAGGGTGTGTGTATGTGAACCGCTGTGGACTGGAGACATGTCTATGACCTGCCTACGTGTGCCGGAGATAGTCTCCAACGGACCCCTGCGACCACCGTTAAAGTACAATTGGGATGGATGGACTTCTTAGCCAGCACACCTTCAAAAACTTCCTTCACTGATCGCATTCAAGAGTGAATGAATGAATGAATAAGTTTGCCATTTCTGAACCCTGTGAGAACTCCAAATCTGTATTACAGGGGGTATACTTGGTATACTTGAGCTGAATTTCACTCCCCGTTCATGTCCAAGCATGCAGCTCAGTTTACCCCGGGACACGTATTGTGTGCCTGCACCAGATATCAGAGTCTAATGTAGATGCCAATTATCCATGTGTGTTTGCACAACGGACGGCTCCTTCTGAAATATTCTGTTGAGGCGCTGTCACTCAGGTGCTAAACCTTTTTTTTTTTCTCTTTATATACTTTTCTGTAGCAGACAGCCCTAATGTTTATGTGTGATACATCTGTAAACACTGGGAACCTTTAGGCAAATAGAGCCATATCTCAATTTATGAATGTTTACTGAGCAGCTCCCGTACCCCCCGCCCCCCCCTTATCCCCATCGACAAGTTTGGATGTTCGAAAAACACGGCGATTTCCAAGACCTTGCTGTCTGGAAGACGTCCAGCCCGTTACGGTTTAAAACAGAAATCGATGTTAAAAATAGAAGCAGTCAGGTAGCAGAGATACCTCTGGTCCTCTGGCTAATTGAGCCAAAGTGAAACCCCACGCGCTGAATTTTGCAAATCCATTTAGGAAAATCAATTGGAAGTCCCAACACTAAACAGGGCATGCAGGGTGGACGCCGTCCAAATCCCTCTTCTAATTAACATTCAAAGAGAGACATTTAAGCACGAGATTTCACAGACACAATGAAATCAGTGACACCCTGTCGCCCTTTTGATTGAGCGTCAGCCTGCCAAGAGGAGCGCCCGCTCTCCTCAGCCATCTGGTCCTGCGGCTGACCCCCCCCCCCCCCCCCCCACACTGCTCCGACAGAGTTATTACATTTTCCCCTCGAAAAGATTTCGTGGAGTCCCTGAGTAAACCACAGTATAATAATGAGGTTTGGCTCCGGACCCTCGTGCACTTTTGCCAAAAAAAAGAAAAGGCTGTGATGCGCGTGGTCAGCGAGCGCGGCCATTTGGCGGGAAAAGACGACAACCAGACTTGGCGACGCCCGTTTCTAAAGCACGCTCACGTTAGATACCCCGTTACCGTTTGACGCCTTTATTTTGAAAGGCCGATGAAAACTGACGCTTCGTAATGTCTTCTTTTTACTTTCTGTGTGTTCCAGGGCCGAGGCCTACGCTGAGAAGAGTGAGTTCATCCTGTCTCTATAGTTTTAGCGAGACGTTGCCCCTGTAGAGTCACACTTTCACTGATCCAGGGGGAAATCGGGAACAACTGCTAATACTACGCATTGTTGCCGTTTCAGACCGTGGTAAGGTGGTCGGTGGTCTGCCTGATGTGGTCACCATCATGGAAAAGAAGGTAAAACTCAGATTTTGGTGAATTTGTATACGTTTAGGGGAACAGTAGCACCGGGGTTAGCGCAGCTTCTGTACCCCGCAGCAATAATGAAAATTTTAGTAAGAAAAACATTGCCTCCAACGAAACTGTGAAAAATGCCGTCTGCTTGGTCAAACCATTTCTAGCCCGTATGGTTGGACCCACTCTACCTCATGTTGGTATGCTGGCATTCAATGATGCAAGTTTGTTTGGGTCAGATTGTGCTCTTGTAGTGATGAAACTCTCCGACCAGGCCGTCTGCAGACCTCACAGTTAGTATCCAAGAGGGTTTCAAGTTCTACCGGTGTCTGAATGGATTTCCTCTCACAGTATAAAAAACAAAGACTGTTTAAGCTGACTGGAAACTCTAAATTGTCTCTCAGTGTGACAGTGAAATGTGTGTGTGTGTGTGTACCCTGTGATGGACTGGTGGCCTGTCCAGGATGTATTCCCTGCCCTCACACTGCGGCAGCTGGAGATAGGCTCCAGCAGACCCCCCGCGACTCCTTCATGGTACCAAGCCAGTAAAATAATGAATTGAATGACTTCTTCCTCTCGCAGACCCTCAGCCTGACATGTACGGTGTGTGGAGATCCCAAGCCTCAGGTGTCATGGCTGAAGAATGGAGCAGATGTGGAGCCTGACGATCAGGTAAAACGGCTCTGCCTTGTGAACAGATTAGCAGACGTTCCGCTGGCATCCTCCGCGCTCCGCCCGAGCTCTGCCTTCCCTCCTCATAATTAATTACCTGATTTATCAGCCGTAATTGCAACACGACCTGTCTAGTGATGCCACGGGATCCCACGTGGACAACCGGTCTACTGGGATGTGTTGTGTTAGCCCCTGGCAGCTTTGACTGCCTTTTACATATTTGGCACACTTCTCACTCATCCATTAGCGTGGTGCTGTCAAAATGCCGAACGGGAACTTGACGAGGTCAAAAAAAGACGCAGGATACATTTGGGAGACAAATTCAGGAGGGCATAAAACGAGGCAGAGGGGTGGTTTCTGAGTGGAATGAACTCAATGCTCGAACCTACCTGGACGCTCCCGATTGCACAGCTGGAAGCCTCCGTTGAGCCGTCACGAGCAGAAAACAAAGAGCCTCCGCCTGCTTCCGTAAGGCGCCTCGGCGCCCAGCTGCAAATCCCTCGCTCGCAGGGGTCTCCTCACTTTTGGCTGAGCTCAGCATTTATCAGCGCACTCGTGGATCTATGACGGATCAAATGGAGCTCTCCTAACTCACCGACCTACTGGCTGATAAGTTCAAGTGTACAGTCCATCGCCGGTCTGTGGAGGCCCCTTTCAACAGCATCGCCATCCTGCGGCTCCGTGCAGCTTTGAAGATTTAAGTCTGAGAAAACTCCCCCCCTCCTCCCCCCGGTGCAGGTGATGTGCGTGTAGAAGCTGGCCCTCCTCTTTATTCATTTCCTCGCCTGCTAATAATCCGTCGAAAACAACGGCTTGGGCGTTGATATATTCCTCAAACCTCAGGAGTGCGTCTCCTCAGCGTAGACGCCGCAGAGACCGGAACAGGAAAACCAACAGAGAGAGACGTGCACTGAAAACTCAAAAGAGCAGAGAAACACAGAATATGTGATATTACGTATCGAGGAAAGGTGTCAGCCAGCTGTCGTCACTCACACAAAAGAGAGACCGGCAAACCTCAGATTACCCCGCCCAGGTCTAATAACTGAAAGCAATTACCCCCAGACCATATAACATGACGGTTAGTGAAGGTCCATCGGTCGCAAATCTGGTTACGTTGGAGGTCCGTTTGGAGTTATACGCCAGCGGAGCTCTTAATTTCTCGGGATCCGCGGTGCCAGTGTCTCTCTTAATGGGGATGTAATTTGCACGCTACGAGTGCCACTCCATAAAAACATACTAATGTCCGGGCCCGCGCAAACGAGTGGGCAGGTATGAGAGCGGCAAATTAAAAAAAAAAAACGCTCCGTTCTTCAACCTACGCCTCTGGAACAGCGGCAGAGTCGGCGCGACACGAGTGCGCTCCATCTGTAAAACTTGAGGGGCGGCGAGGCGGGGTGAGGCGGGGTGAGGCGGGGCGAGGCGGGGCGAGGCGGGGCGAGGCGGGGCGAGGCGGGGCGAGGCGGGGCGAGTCCTCAGGCGTCGTCCGGCTTGAACCGCGCCGGCGCCTTTAGACTCTTACGGCGTTTGAACGTCGATAGTTTCGTTTTCTGAGGGCTTTGGGCATCGATAGCTTAAAGCCTTCAGAGTTGAGGCGAAGTCCGGCACCGCTGCCAACGCCGCTCTCGTGGAGGGAGTGGGACGTTAGCGAGCTACGGAGGCCCCCGGCGTCAATACTTTGGTTACGGTATAAAGGGGGAAAAGAAGTTTTTATCGTCCCGTTAATTCAGCCGCAATCTGGTTCATCGACCGGGGCTCATCAGAACAGAGCAGAGTAGACTGGAACAGATCATTAGTCCTCGCGTGTCCGTCCAGCAGAGCTCGGGTTTTTTTTTGCTTGGGGGGGGGGGGCTGGTAATCAAAGGCCGGGCCTGAAAGATAAATCAGCTTCTAAATGGGACTTTAAGTGACGGACGATTTTAAATGTTAAATCACGCCAAAGTCCCTACGCTGCTCCTCTCTCACTCTCTCTCTTTCACTTTCTCAACCTTTTGATTTTCATTTTTCGCAGTACGTGGTCTCTCTGGACCAGGGCAAGTTTGCCAGTCTGACGATCAAAGGTGTTTCCATGGAGGATTCTGGCCGATATACCATGATCGTCCAGAACAAATACGGAGGGGAGTCTGTGGATATAGTGGTGAGTGTCTCTGCTGTGCAGCACAAATGGCGGGATTTACTCGGAGCCGGGGAATGTTTCTGGCCGTCTGTGGCACAGATCTTGTTTTTCTTCTTCTTGGGGGCCGGACGGCGATATAGCTTTGCGATCGTGGCCGTAACTGGGAGCTGCTGCAGAGCTGATGTTTGACCTTGTGAGCTCTGCCCGGCCCCGCTTTAGAATAAATCCTCATCCTCAGCGACTCCCAGGATAAATCACGTTTAACCCCTCTGCGGTGTTTCCATTAAAGTACAGGTTTCGGTAAATGAAGGGCCATTATAGGAAATACGTGGGTTGAAAAATTAACATAATTACATATTCTATCTCTTCCATCTCCAGGTCAGCGTGTACCGTCATGGAGAGAAGATCCCCGAGGCGAAACCCACTCTGACCCCTAAAACACTCATCCCTCCCAAGCTCCCCATCGAGATCCCTCAGCCTAAGGCCCCGGCCGCCCCGGCCCCGGCCCCGGCCCCCGCCGCTACCAGCCCCATCCCTCCCAAAGCAGCCCCAGGAAGAGGAATGAAGAGTCCCACTCCTACCAGGAGGAAGTAGAGAGCACGCCAGCCAACCAGGGAGAAAAAAAAAACATATTCACACTCTAGTGTAGATTTAGTGCGCCACACAAGCTTCTCCTGAACAAATTTCTGAAAGTATTAAATGAAATGGAGCTACCACAACTTGATGTTAGAGTGACGGAAACCCCCCGATAACTGAACTAATTGTAAGGGGAAAAAAAAAATTACTGTGATATCACTGTATGAAAACAAAAAAAAAAGGAATGGAAATGTAAGATTAGTTCATATCGAACTAAATCAGAATTGAGTTTAATTAAAATGGAATGAATTAAAACTTAAAGATGAAATTTCATTAAACTACTGCTGGGAAAAAAAAAGAATGAAATTGTGTTTTAAATTCACACAAGCATGCAAGAAAAAGCGTAGTTGGCCAAGGTGCACGGTGTCCACATGGTGCATGAAATGTTCCGCATTTCTGGCTGAACTTCAGAGTATGAAAATGATAGATTCATTTAACTGTAGAGAAGGTGCCGCTGGAAACAAGTTCCCACGGGGCTGAGACTCTCCACATCACAATTAAGTGCACAATGTCCTGCAAACGGTGCAACACGCTGATTTTTGTGCTTCTTTAATAGATAAACGATGGTCCACTCTCTCTGCAACACATTGACCCAACAGGAAGTTCGCAAAAAAATGTGGTTAGTCTTTTCAGTGTCTGGTATGACTGTCAAGCTGGTATAATTTGCAAGTGCCACTCTGTAGAGACATACCGGGTACCGTGTGCAGAGAGAGGAGAGAAGGAAATCAAAGTTCTTACCTGCACCGCTCAAATGGTGGGAGTCACGTAAGCCCACGCGGGCTCCATTCAAAAACCTAAGAGCAGCGAAACAAAAAAAACTGTTGATCTTTAAGACTTCCTGAGTGCCTGAGCTTGGGGCTGCGCCAGCAGTTTCAACTCTTCAGGCTTTAAACATCAATAGTTTAGCTTTCCGAAGGCCGTCGGCATCAATAGTTTGAAGCGTAGTGCGAGTCAGACCTGAATGCACTTGAACTCTCAAGGCCATAAACATCAATAGTTTGGTTGTCATGGCATCAAGGAAAGCAAGTTTTTTTATGGCCATTCAATCTCCGCTGTGATTTCGGCGCTTTGCTTGATAAACGAGGGCCACTGTCGCTGTAGCATGTTGCTCACGGTAGCTCTGGCTTGTCTCTGTCTTTGTTTGTTTTAATGTGTGCGACATATTGTGCTTTATGAAGCTCCTGGCAGAATTTCTGAATCCTCCCTCACACACCTTCACCGTCACCGTCGCCTCTCCTTTGAAGACGGGGCCAAAGCCAAGTCATGGTGTCAGCATGGGGGGGGGGGGTGGGCCCTCTCTGCCTAAAGGGAGGGCGGCTTTGAATATGATCAATGGTTTGGCTCGGCTGTCGCGAGGGTCACGAGACGCGCTTGAAACGCGGAGGATTTTCACCCACATGTTGGGAGAGGAAACCCGGCTGCCGTCTGCACGATGCTTAGGACGCGCCAGACAATGCTTTGCGCTTCTCGCTCGCTGCGACTCAGGTGGCGAATGCGCTATTTCTGTTTCTGTTGCCTTCCTCAAGAAGCCGGAGCGAAGCTTCGCAAAGAGCACATTAAGGCGGGTACAGAGAGAAACAGGCTGCACAAAGCCAGCGCTACGCTCCCACCACTGTCAAACTCTACCTACCAAACTAGATATACATATATATATATATATACACACTTAACATCACCAGCGTGAGACTGTGAACATGCTGGAGTGAATCATCCCTCGTCGCCTCGCACACTCAGAAAACTGTCATTCGGCTTCGTATCGACCCCGACTGTTACCGTCTGAAAGGGAAAGAAAAAACAAACAAAAACAAACATATTTTTGAAGACTCTTTACGCCTCCTTCCCTACAGCTAAATATCAATAATGTACGGTCCCCCCCAGCCATCGAGACAAGACGCGCTCTGGGTAGACGGTCCGCTGCTATAAAGAGCAGGAAGTAGCGACGGCAGAACTGATGAAAAAGATGGCTGATGAGATTTGTGGTTCATTAAAGCTGATGAGAGGAGAGGAGCAGACAGAGGAGGGGGGGGGGGTGAGAGAGGGAGGGGAGAGAGAGTGAGAGGGGGGGGGGGGTAAATTCATTGTTTCTGTGTTTGCTGTTGCTAATAAAAGAAAGAGATTACACTTTGCCGAGCCTGTTTATTCATTCTGTCAGAGAGGGGCGAAAAAAGGCCGAGAACAAGAGACGGATGGGAGGAGAGGGCGAGTGAGCGAGAGAACCGGGATAATGAAGAGACGCGGAGAGAGACGCGGGGAAGTGAGACTGTGAGGCTGCCGTTGTTTGGTGTGACTCCTGCCGCCGCCGTGGCTGCGCCGGCGGTGCACGAGACGGAGTTCTGTCACGCTCGTTAACAACTCGAGCCCAGCGAGCGGATGAAAGGAGGAGAGGGAAGTGGTGGGAGGCGTGGCTGCGTGAGAGAAGTTATTCTAATATGCGTTATGTTTGATTTATTTATCTATTTTTTTAGTGGGAGGGGGGCGGCGCGTCACAAATAGTGCTTCAAAGTGTGAAAGGGTGGAGAGGAAGGGGCCGGCTGAGACAGGGCTTGTGTGCCGGCAGTGAATGCAGATAATTCAATAAATGACTTCTGAAGTGCGACTGACGTGTATCGGAGCGAGTCGAGCTGAGGAGGAGGAAGAGGAGGAGGAGGAGGAGAGAGAGAGAGAGAGAGGGGGGGGACCAGAGGAGACACAGATCTGAGCCATTTTGATGTTTTCGCTGATCATCTGCTGTGAGATCACATTCCTGACTTTTTAATTAATTTTCACATTTTTAATCAACATAATTACGGGAACGCAAATGTTGCCATGGCGACCAACTTTTAATTCCAGCAAAGTCGAGAGGGAAGAAGAAAGAAAGGGAAAAAAAAGGACTTAGGTCTATGCACTCAGACACACGAGCAGATGCATACATACAGACACGCACTCACCAAAAGGGTGAGCACTGGCTGTGTACACAAACACACACACACACACACACGCACATGCATGCACACACACGCACACACATAGACTGCCACTATCTAAATGGAATAGCTAGCCAGTACTGATAGCATGAAATTGTGTTTCCAAATATAACACCGTGTCATTGGAGTGTGTGTGAGAGTGTGTGTGCGGCTGCTGAGAGACAAGACCACAGAATGTGCTTTTTCCACAGTCCGCCACATGGGGGCACTATAGTAACATGCACACATACTGAAGACAGCGTTACTCACTTTAAGGCGCGCACGCACGCACACACACACACACACACACACACACACACACACACACACACACACACACACACACTCACCCCTCTGACAGACAGACACACACTCACAGTCACGCGCACACACACACGTGTGCGCACACGCACACATACACGCACACACACAGGGATAGACAGGCCTGTCCTAATTAAAGCAGCGCTGTTCAAACAATGAGATAAACTAGGAGCAGAGACATTTTGTGGATGTGCACTGACACAGCCGCACTTTAAAACACTGCCATTATGCAAATACACACACACACACACACTCGCATGCACGTGTGCATGCACACTGTTATCAATTCACAGTTTGCATTGTGGGAGTAAACGCTGACAATTACTCTGATGATGCTATTGATTACTGATGATTTTTGCCTAAAAGTAGGGAGGAGGAGGACGAGAAGGAGGGAGGTGCAGAGAGGGATGCGAGAAACAAGGGAACAGAGGGGAACTAATAAAAGGACAGAGAGCGAGTGAGGAGGAGAAACAAGCAGCATGTTGTTCTGCCAGACAATCATTTTGTTGTTTCACTGCGAGCGGAAGGGCACCTATAGGAGGGAGGGCAAGGAGGTGAGAGCGATCCAGAGGTGGAAAAAGTTAGGAAAAAAAAAAGAAAAAAAAAAAGAGGAGCGCGCAACGAGGGTAATGAGGAGAAGGTGTGCTGATTAAAAGTAAACCGCATCGTATAGGCGGTTGTTGGCTTTCACCTTGATTGTCGCACACCTTCAACACCCTAGCACTACGATCACACGCCCCCGCGTTGACAGCTGTCTGCGACTGACTCATCGATCACGTCAGCCCTGCCAACGTCTCACCCTTCAAAACGCTGCAAACGCCGGGTCTGCGGTCAAAAACCCGAGGCTACGTCCGTCCACGGACGGCAAGCGCACTTTGTAAAGCCCTCACGCCGCCAGTCAATCCCGCGCTGACCATCAGTCCTGTCTAACCCCTGGCGGGGATTTCCCCTCAGAACGGTGGAGGATCTATAGTAAATCATCTCGGTAATCCCCCGCTGTGCTCCCGCTCCTAACACGGCTAGGTTTGTTGTGTGCAATACAAACACGGCAGTGTGGACAAAACAAACGGCCAAGCACTTCCCGTGATGCGCTTGTCTTACCCACTCCGTACCTTGCCGGTGGAGGGGGATACAATGTGGACGGGTGGCACACACACACACACACACACACACACACACACACACACACACACACACACACCATCCATTCACGCTCACACAGCAGCAGCAGGGTCTCCAGCTGACCTGTGTTTGACTGCGGGAGGGGAAACAGGAGTATGTGGAGAGAGTCGAAAACATTTGGCTTTTCCACGGTTTTTAATTAGACTCGGAGAATGTTGAGCCTCTATACCGCGCCGTCCTGTTTGAAATGTCAGGTGAGATGTGTTAGAAAAAAAAAGTTCCCATTGTAGCGCTTCCATCAGACTTCTGCAACAATCTTTTACACTGCCATGCCTGGAAAAAAAACACCGTATTTTTGCAATATTTGAGAGCTCTCTTCAGGTAAACATTAAGTACTTTCCATAACCATTTTTTTTCATTGCAATATTCAGATCTTGTGCATTTCTGTTTGGCATGGAAACACACTTTTAGAGTCTCATATTGGCCCTAACGCATGGCTTTAGACTGGGAGAGCACAGCAGAGTACCCAGAGAAAACATGGTACAACCTGCTACCCCTCACTGCTAACCCAGCTCTGAGCACCCTCCCATCACGTCAAATCATCTGTCTCTAATGTCTGACGCGCTGTCTCTCTGCATCACTCATTACTCTATAATCTAATAGGAGGCATTCGCGTGTAGTGCAAGATGCCTCATCGGTACATCTGCAGTGATGCCGGCGGACGCTCGCTGGTGGAGCCCCCCCTCCTCCTCTGCGGGGAAGCCAGGTAGCCCGAGCTCTGCCCTGGAGCTGCCGGTGACTCAGCGTCTGGCCTGTAGGTACAGGCTTCGCCCCGACAGATGCTCGACAACACCTGGGGACGCGCAGCCGCGGTCCCGCTCAAGTTCAAGGCCGTCGTTGCTACTCGCCGTTTCGGCCTGTGGCCCCAACGCCGCGCCCCCGGGGCTCCGGAGCAATCGACTCCATGAGCCGCTAGAAGGCAGCCGACCAGAGGCATGAAACCGGGCCGTGTCTCATCAATGGTTGCTCATCGCGATGGCTCGTGACTATGAGGGAGTTCATATGCAATCTGTTGGGCGTGACAAGAAAGGTGAGGGAACCATGGCTACGCGGCCACTGGCTACTCGCTTCATGTTTATTTCGTTGTATAAGATTCATGACCAATGAGTGTGAGTAACTGTGAATTTGCATCCGCGTGAACACGAACGGCCCGAAAGCAAAATGCAACGATTTGATCTCTTTCCTAGTCTGAGTGCAGGCCGAATGTTGAGGCTAACAACCGGTAGCGCAGTTTCTCTCTCTCTTTTTGTTTTTTCAAATCTTTTACAGGAAAACAATACGGCACATAAGAGAGTCTTTCCTTCAGGTTTCCTGCTATTCTCTCACGATACAGACATGAAAAGCAGGGTTTGACTGGAGTTGCTAAATTGCTGGCATTAATGAATGTGAATCACCATCTGTCTGTGCCCGTGTCACTCTGCCCTCGGTGGAGCTCCGGAGAGAGAGAGAGAGAGGGAGAGAGTCGGCGGAGGAAATGAATAGACGTTTGTTCTTTTCATTCAAGCGACGGCGAAGCGGCGTTTTTCCGCCACAACGCAAGACAATGACAATGATGTGCGATTCCAACTTAACTGCTAACTCCTCCGTCTCTAACAAAGCGTCGGCTTTGTTAGAGATTGAAGAGTCTCCTCTGACAGCAACCTTTCCTCAACCCTTCCTCGGCTGCAAAAAAAAAATAAAAAAATAAAGACAGGAAGTCAGTATTACCACCCTCTTCTGAGTCGGCCTGTCCCTCGGCCGCTATCTCCCCTCTCAGTCACGTCTTTCAACTATATTCGTTTCCACCCCTCCTTCTCTTCCCCCTCTCAGTCCCTCCTCCCTCACCTCTCTCTTTCACTCCTTCTCCAATCACTGTGAAATTGCGAGGCGGCGGGTGGGGGACGTTTTTTTTTCTCTTTTTCTTCCCGACGAAGAAATCCGGCTCCGATCGGAATCACGAGTGAGCACTTCCTCACTTCCTGCTTTCCTTTCGCACGTTTAAATGGAGTCTGCGGCCTGGCGGCCACACCCACCCGCCCGGCCGTAGGGAGGTAGGACGGACGGACGGATGGAGTCACAGTTGGGCAGAGTGTATCATGTGAACGTGAACAATGTGTCTATCCTGGCGCGTATCCGTGTGGCAGGATGCATTGCCATGCACAGACTCCCAGTGATACAGTGAACGCCGAGCTCCTTGGAAACGGTGCCGTCCCTGACGCATGTCAACATGCCGCAGTCACACAGACAAAAGGGAAACTGTCAGGTCGCCTGGCAATTTTCTCACTCCTGCCTACCCCCCCCTAGTTTTCTTGATGCGGAGGGCGCCAGCTGTCTCCCTAGAGATTGTTATGTGACGGTGGCACACGGGCTTTGCCTCGCCTGTCCGTTCCTCCTTTGACTTTTGCGTTGGGCCGCAGAGGTGCAGTGCCCGCACCTCCTCGGGCGGAGGGGGGCCCAGGTGCAGAGGAGGGAGGCCGCTTCAAATTGGGCTGCAGGCAGCACAGCCTCAAGACTTGAGCCTCAGTCCGTTTTATAGATCTTATTAAAGCTGTGGTACGTTTTGAGACGGGATCGCAGGATCTCTCCATCGGCTCGAGTGGTCAAATGCGGGTATGTACGCAGCTGCTTCGCTCAGTTTGAGAGGAACATATATGGTTTTCGGCCAAAGCTCAGTGAAAGATGTCCAGGGTCACCATTTCCCAATTTCAAAGGTTTAACAATCTAATTATCTTAAAGTCTCCCGTTGGCCTAAACGTCCTTTTCTTTTTGACTGTGGAATGAAACTGGAGAACATGCAGACCCACAAAAAAGGCCCTTGTTCTGACTGACATTGAAACCATGGTTTGTAGCTGTGGTTGCGCTATTCACTAAATCAATGCCTTCTTAGAAACAAGTTAGAAAAAAATCCCAACCCAACATGGCCATGAAATGCATCACAGAGTGTAAAATAGTCACAGAAGTTACTTGCTGCCAATTCATTTTCACTTGTCCCTTAAGAAAAACATTGGAAACAAGAGTTCTGGTTTTATTCGCAATACAGAGTGTCTACAGGACTTGTTTTGATAGTTTCATATATTACGTAAAGCTAAATATTTTCCAACACTGACTGACTGTCTCATCTGGCGGAGTTATCTTTCCTTTCTCCCTGAAACAACAAGCTGAATTATTGACTCTAACCTCTTCCCCATCCTTACATCGCCTTCATCGCCTTCTGGCATTATATGAGAAACTAAATAAGTGAACATGTTTTCTTTGAGTGCCTCTTGAGCAAGAGACATTCAAACGTTCCTTCATTTTCTGAACCTGCTTTATACCCCAAACTTTGTTGCAGGGCTTCTGCAGGAGCTCATACGGCAAGAGGCGGGAGATATACCCTGTGGGAGAAAACTGGAGTACGTGGAGACAGAAACCCCAAACCAACTCTGAGAGAACATGCAAACTCTGCAGAGAGCCAAGGCTCTCTTGGCTGTTTGGAGACAGATAGTGCCACCCACTAGATGCATTTCCATTAGGCTTTCTTTTTTTCGTTTGTTTGTTTCAAAAATAAAAGTGATATTTCTAATTCAATACAATACAACTGTGACTTGCTCATGGGCCACAATTCTCATTCAGTCTTTATGGGCAACATCCCATAGTTTCAAAGCAAACTGGTCATTTGACCCCCTGGTGATATCTAATGCACTTTTTGCGATAAATTTCTAGATCGACAGGTCTGAAAAACCAACCAACTATGTTCAACATGAAGCAAAACTTAACTTGCAAAATGCACTCTTTTAATTGCGCCCAGCTTTCCCTCAAACATTTAAACATGAATGTGGATCTATATGTCAAAAATAAAATGACAAGAAAACAATCTGTGGTTCATCTCCAGACAACTAGATACAAGCATGAACTTCTACAAAACAAGCATTGACTTCATAATGACGTTTGTGTTGGCTAATTGGTCAATGGAGAAAAAAGGCCCCGTCAGCTAAATAAGGGTAGTGGAGCAGTACGTTCCTCCTGCAGGTCAAATCCAGCCTCTGGGACTTTAATGTGGAGTCATTTAGGTCCAGTCAGTTGTGTTATGTTTTTTTTTTTTTTTTTACTATGCATGCCCGAACATGAGTGTACAGTAGTTACGGTGGTGACCTTTCAATTAGAGGAGGGAACTCTTGGCCACGAGGTCCTGAGGATCAAACTCTCCGGTGCTGGTCTAATGAGCAAGAGTCAGAGTTGTGATGTACTGTCTGGCAGCGCATGTTTTCTACAGATGTGGGCCATTTCCACTGTGGGAAGCAGGACATGGTCCGATCCAGGACTGGCATCTGGGCCAGTTTTCATCCCAATGCTGATCCACTTACCAATCCAAAGTCCGTATCTGTTTACCCCATTATCCAGTATGTTTTTGCTCTTATTTGAAGTGCTGCATGGTCGATGTGATCCCTGTGATGTACCTTTACACAAAACTGCCGACAAAAGAACACCCTATACCCGATAGAATACCCGGAAGCTTTCAGTGTCTTAAGCTTTCAGGTAATGGGGGGGGGTTAGGGCGTTAGGCTACTGGCTAATCTGAGATTCTCAAACTTCCTATGGTACCTGAATGCCCCTCCTATTGCCTATGGTACATCATGTCTGAAACTTGCTACAAACCAAACCCGTGGAAACTGCTTGAGAGTTGAACAGCTTATGATAACTTTAATTGTGAAGCCATGTCATTCCTCTGTATTTGTAATAATGCACTGTAGGAGCGAGTGGCCCCGTTCCAAGATGGCCGCCCTGTAGGCACGCCCCCCTGGCTCGGCGGCAACATCTACATATATATCTATGGTGACATCCCTGCCCGACTGTGTAGATGGGCTGATCCACAACAGTTGGAGGTGTTATTCAGGATAGGGTTGTAGGGTGAAGGTAGGGTGGAGATGTCAAGCAACAGCTGTTGTTTTCAGGCTGCTTCATGGTCAGTATCACTCTGTCTCTCCTACTTCATCTCTTTAATCTTACACCTCACTGCATCCACCCAATAAAAATGAGGAACGGCTTTAGAGCCGTAACGTTTGAGATAAAAGCATTCAGGTTTTCTCTGTTCCCTCTGATCTGCTTTTTTCTGGTAAAATTAAATCAAATTATTTACTTTGAACTTTTTCTTTTTGTTTTTTTACCTGCCGCGCCGCAGCTTTTTCCACACTTTGGTGCGTCAAGGGTTTCTAAGTTGTTTCAGCTCATCTTGAGGTCATCTGTGCACGGGCATGTCAGTGGGTTCCCCTTGGGTGGTTTCTAATTAACGAACACAGAATAAGAAGAATCTGACTCTCTGAGCCTTTGACTCAGCAGGCAACAAAAACATCCAGGTCAGTTTTCTCCTGCTCCGGTCAGCTATCGAGTTTTTGCCCTGATCTCATCTGACACATTTTAAAATTTGTGGTGACCACCTTTTGGGGGGAAGACTACACGGACATGAGACGTAGCATCTCTCGGGGTAAGCGTCTGAAAAACCCCTGCGGCAGAAAACAACGACATGGCCGAGGAAGACGCGGAGCGATGTGATTTCATCCGCATTCTTGCATTTTTATGAAGGCTTACATTATCAGGCTGCTTATTTTTAAACTAACCTGTAATTATGACTGTAAAAGTAGAACAAATACTTTTTTTTTTGGACTGTGGCGGGCTTTGAAGTACACTTTCAAGTTGTTTGGAAAGAGCAGCGCTAGATTTTTTTCATGGGCCTCTGCCTGGAACTTTTGGAGCTTTCATGATGTAGACGTTTAATTGGTCTGAGAGCCAATGACTGTGAAGGTCACGGCACATGAGTCGCACTATGCTCATACCTCTCAAACCATCCAGTCAACCAACCCTCCTGCCTTTTACATAATCATTCGTGTCTTTTATTTTCAGCATGCTGTGTTGTTTCACATATACTGCAGTTGTTCAAGAGTATGTCCAAGAGGCACGCATGATAGAGAGACAGAGGTGTATGATAATATGAAGTTCAATGAAATTTAAGCCTTAAAATTTAAGGTCAATTGTTTGGTGAAGCTGCGGTGGCTCCATGTCGTGTAGACATTTGGATGTGTGTGTGAGAGTGTGTGTGTGTGAGTGTGTGTGTGTGTGTAGGTGTGGTTCCAGGATGCTGTTGCTTCTGGCAGCAGGCGCATACACTTCCACTGTCATGGCTTATCATTGTCAAGAAGTCCAGAGCCCCACAACACGCGCCCGTGCAACTGACACACACACACACACAAACACACACACACACACACACACGCACGCACGCAAACACTCACACACATTCTTTCTTGGTCTCTCTAGTAATATGAGGGTCAGCTATGCAGTCACCCGTACCTGTTATTCTCTTTGCTTTCATACACACTGAGTGGAAAATTGTGCATAGCAAGTCCTGGACAATGTTCAGACATTTCAACCCCAGGACTAAACTGCTCCTGGATAAAACCGAAACAGGTTTGTGGCCATGTAAGCAAATGTGTGCGTGTGTGCGCGTGTGCTGTCCAACCCAGAGAAAATACAAAAGCACAATACTGATCT
This sequence comes from Karalla daura, assembly GCA_029224185.1. NCBI lineage: Eukaryota > Metazoa > Chordata > Actinopteri > Chaetodontiformes > Leiognathidae > Karalla > Karalla daura. Next base: position 21,283,327 of record CM055190.1, read on the forward strand.
TTTAAAGCCAGAACAGGACTGTGTTGTACTATGCACTTAGGATAAGAGGAAACATAACACACACCAATTGCAAATATAATATCACACACAGACGCAGTACAGTCATATATAAATATATATGTGTGTGTGTGTGTGTGTGTGTGTGTGTGTGTGTGTATATATATATATATATATATATATATATATATATATATATATATGTGTGGAAGCTCCACATCTAAAAGGCACTGCAGTGGTTGTATTTTGGCACCTGCACTTTAGGAGCTAAACAGTAGCTCATTTTATGCAACATTTGCAGCAATTCTGCAAAGTTCTTCAAAAAAAAAAATAAAAAATCACTGCTCCTGAAGAGCTGTAACTTCATAAAGAGCAGGCTTTTATGTGTCACTATATAATGGCAGCAGATCCAGCTACTCCCCACACTCGCCCACAGAAACCCTGAGTCTGCCTTTGTTATACGAGAATGTGACGGGTATGTGTAAAGCACAGCAATCTTTCTACTCATCATGGCTCATATACTCTGCCTCACCAAAAATAATTACGGTTTCAGTGGCACTGTCAGAGATGTTAGTTTTAACTGTGTTTATCACTGAGATTGTACATTTTATTACAGAGGGGAGTCTCTGAGGAGTTTAGCCCACTTCACTTGTATGATATGTGAAAGAAAGAGTTGGTTTTAATAGCTTCGGATGCTATGATCTTATACAAATTTTTATATTGTTAAGAGTATTGTAATTCTAATATGGTTATCATATCTGGTAGCTGTAGTACAGAATTATATACATATAGAGAAGATATTGATACTGTTGTTCCTCAATGATTTCCAAGTAGTTCCATCACTTCTCTGTTGAGTATTTTCTTTGTTTTAATAAGGAACATATAGATAAGAGGTATGAGTTTAACACTTTTCCACTACTCTAAACAATGGAGACGGGTTGTGTGATATTCCTGGTCTGTGTGCGTTTGTTTCGTACTCTTCAGTTGAACGTCTTCTTATGTCCTAGTTCCCAATCGAAGCCACGAGCCAACAAGTGGAGCACTTATGTAAAGCTGTGGAGGTAGCTACGTGAAGGACAAAGATGCTGTGCTGCTTAATGTGTGTGATGTGTTGAGACATACCAGCCCTGGGCTGTGTGTGTGTGTTTGGACGCGAGTGTGTGTGTGTGTGTGTGTGGACATGTGAGTGTACGGCACTCGCATGTAGGCGGACACTGTCATCGCGTCGTACTAAAATCGTAGTCATGATTAAGACTCGGGCGTTCTGTATGCGTACGTCGGTGGTGCTCGGGTCTGATTTGTAATTCGGATCGAGACGCGAACAACGCGTCGACCACAACAGACCCGCCGCCTTGCGACCAGCACCTGTCTCTGGAAAGCCACCGATCATTCAGAGGCTCGCTCTCGTCTCTCAGATGGAACAATGAATCTACTCCCGCCGCAGGTGTGTCAGCCCCCCGAAAAGTTGACATGAAACCCTGCGGCTTAAAAAAATCGTTTTTTTCTCCCACCCCCCCCACTGTCCACTGTTTTCATTCTGTCTCCAGGACACCTCTTGCAAAGCCGACTTCAACCCAGTGAAGTATATCGGCTGATAATCCCTCCCTTGGAAGCCATCTACTGCAGCCGGTCTCGGGAGTCACCACCGCAAGTGGCAAAGATGTATTGACTGCTGTCAAACGGTGCAGAAAGGAATAAAATAAGAATCACTTGACAACATGTGCTCACATCTCATCACTGCAGGGCAGATACAGGATAGATTAAAGCAGCTCCGTCCCCACCCCTGCAAATCCATTTATTCATTTTCTGCCGGCAGAATGATTGGAGCCGGGAGTGGGGACAAAATGCAGGCGTGCATGCCACGACCATGAAAGACAGCCAGGCGGCGGCGGCGGCAGCGTGAACGCAGATACAGTAGCCGCGCAATCGCTCACACTAATGGCAATTTAAAGCCTGCTGTCTCACACCCACCTGAGCAGCTTGTGTTTGGAAAGGAAAGAGGGGGAGGAGGAGGAGGAGGAGGAGGCAGAGGTGGAGGAATGTTCCTCCATTAGCAAAAAAAAATGAGTTTAACACGCAAAGTCTGGCTAGGAAATGGTGGCGGTGAGTTATAGTAGCACAAGGTTTAACAACATAGCCTGTGTTTGATGGACAGCTCATCAGCCAACAGGTCTCAGGTCCCCTCTCAGAAATACTCCGGGGAGATCGTAACTCGTGGATAAACTGCCAGAGTGTCTAAACTTCCTGCATTGCATTATGCAACAGGTTTTATTTTCCCTTTAGTTGAATAGCAAGTCTAGTTCCTGGCAAATATGTACACATCTTCACATCCACACACACATATCAGACAGCGAAAAGGAAAATATGAGTGTGATGGAAACCATATACAGTCTCTGTAACTCGAGGCTCTGCATGCATTCCAGTACACTATGTTAAAGCTAGACGAGTGCTAAGCTGCAGCGTTGTGATGCGTTTCTAGTTTTTCAGTGTCTGATTCTTCTTCTGATTCTGGCTCAGACATGTAAGGCTGCATGTGCGCATGCTCCATAGACGTAATGCTCCAGCTGCTACGGTATTTAGGTTTAGGAGTAAGGAGCATGATCATTAATGTGGGTGGCAGGCAAGACCACCAACCAGAGTAAAGCCAGTTTGTGGTTTATGAATTAGAACCGAATAGAATAGAATAGTATAGTGTATGTCTTAATGGTACAATAGCATCTGAGGCTTTTCCGATGAAGCACGTTTGATAGCTTCTATGTTCTCAAACACCAGATTGGTATATAACACCAGAATACAAAGACAAATACTGCACTCAACCGTTTGAGGTCACCTTTAGTGCCACTCCCACTAAACAGGTTGGCTGGGAGGTAACTGCACCACACAGGTTCTGATTCCACTGTATGACAAACGCAGAAGAAGCGCCTCAGATTGCATAAGCTTTGGGTTTCATCTTTTTTTTTTCGCCCTTTCCGCAATCTGAAATCCTGCGACTTTGAACAAGCTCTGACACAATGTGCAACAGGCGAGATCTGACTCGCTCGGCTCACTCGCTGCGCCCCGTATAATTCATAACTGCCTTGAAACTCAGAATTTGTGTCCCTGCTCCGATTCCTATTCGTCGGAGAAAGAATAATAGATGTAGGCTCCCGGATAACAGCGGTAAAAGAAGCGAAGAAGAAGGTCAGACGGGATCCTTAGACAAAGCCTGCCACCAACTTAGAGACGGGCCGTTGCGGGGTTGGAGACTTTATGTCTACTTAAGAGGGAAGTACAAATCAAAGACTGCTGCAAACAAGACTGTGGAGGATGTGAGATTTCTTTCTTGTCGGTCTTTGGTCAAAATGTAATTCAGGGGATAGTGTGTAGGATAAAGCGGCCGAGACGGAAGCCGCGGGGACGTGCGCTTATAAATCTCTGGACGTCTGTCTCCTCGGGATTCTATTACGGCGGGCCGCGGACGCTATCACCAAACGCTATCACCATGATCTGACACCTCTCGCTCCCTGTGTGTGTAGGTCACTGCAACCTCTGCGGATCCCCGCACCCAGCCGCGCATGCACTCACAGGAAAGAAAAAAAAAACTCCAATCCACGCTCGCTTATCGGACCCGCCGAGTGCTAATGGCCCGCACACCTGGCTGAGGTGTTTGCAGCCCTGCTTGACCCAGGTGTCACTTTTCTTCTTTTTGTCTTTGGATTATTTCATCTTTCTCCTCAGGGTATGAACCTCCTCTCTCTCATTTTCACTTGAGGCTGTGTCACAGGTCCACAGACATTAGTGCTGCTGGGCTCAGGTCAGGGCTGTTGCTCTATCCACACCTTTCATCCATTTCAGAGATCTCGCTGTGATCACTTTGTACGGACGTTCGTCGTCCCGGGAATATATAAAGCTGCGTTTCGAGTTCCAGCTGATTTCCTTGCAAAGTTGAACGTATAGTGTTCATTATGTTCATTTGTAGCCAAATATCTCCAAAGCTAATAGCCTCAGCCGGGCATAGTGTTCAGTGAGAATACAGTCAGCAAGGCAACACCATAGCGCGGCAAATAATAAGCGTTGTGGGCATGTTCTCAAACCGATATTAGCCTTTCGCTGAGCCGGAGCAGACGCTCGTCTCACTTTGCTTCTGTTTTATTTTCAATCCCTGCAGTTCCTGCAACCGCTACCCACAGAGAAGACACACATACACTATTCACATCATGTTAGCTCCCCATTGTGGGGTACAACTGGTTAGTTTATTTTTATCTCTGGAACAAAGCTGTGCGCGCACATGTGTGAGTGTGTGTGTGTGTGTGTGTGTGTGTGTGTGTGTGTGTGTGTGTGTGTGTGTGTGTGTGTGTACGACTCAAAAGTGTTCCCCTAACTTGCTGCCATGTTGAATATCCACTACTGTGCACCGGCTTCATTCAGACGTCCAGAGAGAGAGAGAGAGAGAGTCACAGAGCAAGAGAGAGAGAGAGAGAGAGAGAGAGAGAGAGATAGGTAGACAGGAAGACAGAGTTAGAGAGAAAGAAAGAGAGAGACAGAAAGAAGGACAGACAAAAAGACAGACAGAAAGACAAAGGCAGGAATATAGAAAGAGTGAGGCCAAAGAAAGAGTGAAGTCAAATGCAGAGATAGAAAGACCAAAATAAAGACACAAGTAGAAAGACAGAGTCAAAGAGAAAGAAACAGATGGATGACAGGACAGAGACTGAAAGTTGCAGAAAAGAGAAAAAATACAGAATGAAAGAAAAAAAGACGGGGATAGAAAAACAACGGGGCAGAGACTGAAAGATAGAGAAAAACAGACAAAAAGCTGAAATGAAAGACAGAAAGACAAATGAAGAGATAGAAAGACAAACTGAAAGAAATAAAGAAAGACAGAAAGAAGGACAGAAAGAAAGGGACAGAAACACAGAATTAGAAAGACAGCGATGGAAAGACAAAGACAGAGACAGGAAGACAGAAAGGCAACAAGACAGACAAAGACAAGAAAAAACAAAAAGGTACAAAGAAAGAGAGATAGAAAGATAGAGAGACAGAAAAACAGTGGGGGACGGGCAGGAAGCTAAAATGCAGAATGGAAGAGAGAAAGGAAAGAAAAGAATAGATATTGACTCTCAGTGCCAGCTGTGCATGATGCCAAAATGATAATCATGCCTGAATCCCTGCACCCATGCCAAAATCCATTGCCACTTCCCATTTTAGGCGATTGGCCAGTACAATAAGTACATAATAGCATTTCAGTGTTTCCCCAAGATGTGTCTTTTGGCAGTGTGAAAAGCCCCCCCCCCCACACACACACACCCCCGAAACAGCATTTAGATGTGATGCTAACACTCTCCATTGAAAGCAATAATAATGAAATCCTGGGACGGCGAGGTGCGCCGTGCTAAAAGTTCTCCCGGTTATTCAACAACTGTCTGCCCGAGATTAAACCTGGGGCGCGCAAGGTCCCCTCTAATCTCCGACGATATCGAGAGACAGATGCCGGAGCCCCGTCCCCGATAATGACTTACAGACTGGCTCGCTCTTGTTTACAGTTTTTCACAGTCACTTAAGCCTCCCCAGATGACGTGATATCAGGCCGATAATGGCCGCGATCGGGTCGACGGGGGGGAGTGCGAGCTTCATCTGCGTTCCCGGCGCGCATCGCGCGACACGGCGGAGGGCGAGCGGCGCGGCCTGCGGGGAGCGGACAGAGATAAATGAACCATGACAGGCACATCCATCTTTTGCCCTCTTTGAGCTTCTGAGACAACTCTGGGCACGGCTTTGATTGTGGCAATTCATGAGATCAATGGTATTGATAAATCAAAGAACGCTGACTTTGCTCTAAAAATTGGCCTCTACGCTTTAGCTCTTTTTTTTTTTTTATGTCTGTGGAAGTTTTTACCCTTCACTGTGTTACTTCCATGACTTCATTATGTGTACGGGCTTCACAGTGATGGAGTGGTTTGCATGGCAGCCCCCCACAGCAAGAGGGTCCAAGAGGGGTTCAAACCCCATTCAGACCGAGGGCCTAGCTGGTATGTTCTCCCTGTATCTGCACGTGATTACGTTAGTTTTTTGCAAAGTAAAAGCTATATATGGTCGTATATGGTTAAGTTATTTGGTAAGCCTGGCTTATTTTTCCATAAAGCAGGCTTAGCTTAGTTCAAACTCAGTTGCCACGGCAACTAACAGTATGCTGGCAGACTAGCCTGGTCCGGGGTCAGGCTTAGCCTGGGTTGCTGCTTAACTGTATTTATTAATGTATTCATATATGTAAAGTGTAATGTATAATTTGAAATCAATGTAAATGTAATTTTCTTTTTTAATGCAAGTAATTCTTTATTCTTCATGGACCCCAGGAAGATTAGCTGGCGCTCTGCGTCCACTAATGGGGATCCAAAATAAAGCCAAACCAAACCATGACACTAATCTGAAAGAAAATAAATAAAAACTATGACTCCATTAATCACCATCAATAAAATAATGAAATATTAAATACTGCAATTAGACGCGTATCCCTTTTTGATGTATCTAAGTGAGGTCCAGCCTATATAAGCAAGCCCAGTCCAGGCATGGGTCATTGCATGTCCCCTGATTGAGTAGGTTGTGGATGAGGGAGCTGCTCTAACACGCAGGCCGCTGCAGTGGGAGCGCATCTATAGAGACGGGGCTGATCCGCAGGCTTCGCCAGACAATCATTGATATGAGACACAGATTCTGAAGAGATGGTATCGCTTATACCTGCCCACCGATCGCTCCTCAACGCACAGCACACGCACTAATTGTCCCACAGACTGTATGCGAGGCGCTTTGTTGTTTTGGTTTTTCTTATTTTCTTTTTGCCAGTGGCACTTTTCTGTACATGGTTGAGGATGCTGAATTGAATGGCAAAGCAACTGTGTGGCGCAGCGTAGTCTACTTGGCTTTGAAAAATCATCTTAAGGTTTTTAAAGCTAGTTCAAGCATTAATTATAAAATGAAACATTTTTGCTTTTCATGATAGGAGACAAAGCAGTCAGTTTAGCTTTTACTTTTTTTTTTTTACCATTATATATTGCCAAAACGTCAAGTTAAGTTTCAGTTTCAATTAAATCAACGTAGCAACACCTCCCCCTCCTTGAGTAAAGTCCCGGCCAGTTAACCGCACTGATAGCAGGTGCACCCCCACTCCCCAAATTATCAGCTTGACACCCCCAATGGTCTGGTCCTGCCACCCCGCTACATTATGTGTTTCATGACTTTATGAAACAACCCCCAGTTTGATACTACAAGATTTAGGTTGTTGTTTCTAGATTGTTGTTTCTAGGGGTCATGGAAACACATCTCCTGTGGATTTCCTCCTACTCTGATTTTGGCCAACAGTCCAAATTGCATGTTTAGGTGTAGTGGAGGCTAATTTGCCTCTATACTAGGTGAGTGTGTGTGTATGTCTGTCCTGTGATGGACTGGCGACCTGTCCAGGGTGTATTCCCTGCCTTCAACCCGTGTGTGCTAGAGATAGATTCCAACAGACCCCTGCAACACCATTAAGGCACAGAGATACAAGATAATGGATGGATGGATGTGCTCGTGTTAAATACGACAAATGCACATACACTCACACACACACACACACACACACACACACACACATACATAGGATACTCTCGACCAATCTCTCTCACTTGCTGCATCGCTGATAACAGTGTTTGGTTTGTTGGGGGGCACAATATCCTGCAGTGGAGATCAAGCAGATAACTGTCTGAATTAAGACCTCAGTGTGAAAGAAAATCCTAATTAGAAATATGTGGCGCTACAGTATCCATGGAATACTGATAACAAAGCAATACCTTCAACTTCAGGTGAAATACCTGAAAAGGGATTATGGAACACTGAGGCACTGACAAAACAGACATCCAAAGGCCAGATTGTTGAAAGGGCCTCTAAAAAGGGGATTCAAGGATCACTTAATTTACTATTTAATTACAGAGGGTTGACCTGAAGTCAGGCGATAGGAAAGCGAGCAAACACTGGATATCAAAGGAAGGTGGCAATAATGACAAAGAGGAGAATAGCATTTTGTTCCACATTTTAGTCAGATCACGATGAATATTGGCGACAGGAACTTTTTGAGAACCGTCCCCCTCACTTGTTCCTCTCCATGGTTGTATCTCCACTGCAGCATAAGTAGTCTCTAAAGAGTCTCGACTGTGGCAATCAAGACTCGTGATCAAAATGTTGTTTTCATTATAAAGAAAACATCAAAGAGGGGAGGGGGTAAACAGGGAGGCAGCCTTGGGGGGTTTGCTGTGTCTCTGGTTTGTGTGTTCGTGTTAATGGTAGAGGATGCTATGAACGAGCAGAGAAGGTCCTGCTAGGCTAATGCTAAGTGCTAACGCCCTCTTAGAGACAAAGGCAGCATCCCATTTCTCACCCATGTCTTGCCCCTTCGTCTTCCACTTCTTCGTCTTAGTTAGACTGAACTTCATTGATCCCATGGGATGACTCCCTCAGGGATCATCCCACGGGATCCCATGCATCCCAGTCATCCCATCCCAGGCTCTTTAGCTGGGTTTTGAAACTGCCACTTGTTTTTGTTATTTCTGATGGTGTCACATCCTGGTTTAGCCAATCAGCACCGAGTAAACCTCAAGTCCCCCTCAGGAGTTTTGTGAGGTGCGTAGCCCGGAGCAGAGACTCGGTCAGGCCTCGTAAAAGTTCCTGTAAATGGCCCAGCGGGGGAGTTCCTACAGTGGAGACACGCACCAGTGGCCCCGGCCCCGTAAAATTAGCCCAAGGTTCCAGCTGTGGAAACACGGCTATGGTTGTTTATTTGATGACTCGTGTGATTATGAGAGCTGAGTGCATTATTGGTGAAGACAAGAGAGTCAGAAAAACTGAGACCAAAAATAATCCTCCATAACTTGTCGGATGGGTTCCATCAATATCGCTGTCTGAAACGTGAGACCATGGCAACAGGCGAAAATATTAAAGAGCGTGTGAAAAGCGATACATTGTGCAGAGGTGTATGTCTGTCTGGCCATGCGTATGTGAGAGACAGAGACCTGCTACAGTATGTGCTCTTTTCCCTGGCTACTCTGGTTTCCTCCCCAAGTCCAAAAACATGCATGTTCATTGACAACTCTAAACTCATGGGATATTCAGTAATAGTAATCCCCCCCAAAAATACTCAAGAAGTCCAGTTAAGACCCACGGGGAGCATGTCGTTTTTAACCCCAGTGCTTTGTAATGACAGCGCCTGTGACACTGACATCATCACACAGTGCTTCATTTACAGTTCCCCCTGTTTAATGTAAGCACGTCTCCACTGTTACAAGAGTGATTGCCGAGATGTCACAGTGCTGGAAACGCACCGATAGGGCCTGCAAAACCTGTCACATCGGAAACCGCCATAAGAGGAGCTTCTTATTAAGCGATCACTCAAAACAGTTGTTCCTTAATTAGCGGATGATGTATCTGGTCTATTCCATATTCCTTCCTTTACGCCTACGGCGGGCTATCATCGGGGATGGACTCCAGATTCCCACAGTATGTCTTAGCTCGAGGTGGTGTGGAAAGTAATTGTCTAAATGTCACTATTTTTCTGTTTTGGCTCGTGGACAGAAAGTTCTGTTTTGTGGTGATAATTAGCTCCCCGGCACTGAGGTGATGGAGGGAGGTCCCATTGCGGGTTACTCTCTGAAAACAACCAACAAACCTGGAGCACAGCAATAATCACTACGTCTCGGCAATATTTCCTTTTTAAGTTAACACAAGGCGAAGGATTCTCCTGTACAGTACTGACGCTCTGACCCCGACTGCAAAAATATATCTGAAGCTTTTGATGCATAATAGAAAAAAGAAAGTTTGTTAAATTAGCTACGTGGATCATTTCTTTACAATTCAAACAATGTGGCTTTTTTCTCCCAAAAGTGGCACTGAAGACAATGCATATTTGCACCCCTCAGTCTACATATTCAGACAACCTTCAGCGGCTATGATGACTTAAAAGTACAACTGCCCATCCATCTTTGTCCTACATTTACATTAGTGTCCTTAGATGTTTCGCAGTAGAAACAGTTTGAGGCAAAAGGTTTATGGCTGCAGGTGCAGAAGCACATGCCACCAGATTCTCATGTTTTTCGACACCTGTTTGCTCAGTTTTTATACAGTTCTGCCCTCACAATCTGTTATTACTACCAGGAAGTGCAGGGAGCACTGGTTGACACAAAGGGACATCGAGACCACAGCAGAATAAAGAGTGTAGAGGCATAGAGCACAGTCTCTGAGGAAAAACTGTCTGATTAATATCACTTGAAAACTAAAATATACAGTTCCACATGCCACATGACAGATGAAAAAAACAGACATTTTATTAAGACGAAGAAGAACGTGAATATCACTGGATGCATTATGTATGGGAAGTGATCATCAGCAGCTGTCATAAGAAGCTATTTCTGTTTCTAGGTTTAAAGGTCACCTGTTCCAGCTAATGCATCTCACTGGCTCCTCTCAGCCTCAGGTTTACATGCTGGAGCTGCGGGAGCAAAGAAACTTGAGGAAAACTACACAACGACTGAGAAATGTTATGCTACAAATACAAGCGTCTGAATACCAAAGAAGAAAACTAAAAACTAAAGGAGTATTTGCTCACTCTGAAAATGAGGACCATCTCCATGGTCTGTCTGTGTTTTGAAGTGATAATGTAACAACTATTGTGCTTCACCCAAGGCACTCTACCTTGTTTTATGGTCACACATTAACTCTGGACTGTTTTGTTCTCTCACTGTAACTCTGCTGATTAACAAATGGAGACTCTGGTGGTAGCTTTGTGACTGCACTTTATCTTTCTGTCACTTCTTGTTTGTGCCAACTTCACAGCAAAACTCTTCCTCGTGTCCTCACCCAGCTGTGGCCATGAACTGGGACAGGTCAAAAAAACTGTAGCTGCTTTACATCAGGTGGTTTGTTCAAACAGAATGAGGTTAAATTGATTTTACATCAGTGGCTGTATTGATGAGACGCAATCACATTTGCTCTTTGTCCGTTTAAACCTCTTAGTCCTAAACTCACAAACTTCCTAGAAACCGTGTTTTGTCAGCTGCTGCATGGACAACATGTCAGTTAAAACTCATCCTGTCAAATTTCCCTTTACTAACACATGGGTTAGCTCTGAGATGCCTTTACATAACGTACAACATTTACTGGGAAATCCATGCCTCCATTCATCACATTAACTGCTTTGAACCTGCTTTGCACCGACTTTGAACGTTTAATTGCCTCACAGAGATAAAGTTTTCTGACTCTGACAATGTTATGGGGTCTGCCAGTGCCTATCTCCAGCTCACGTAAGGCAAAAGCAGGGAACATCCTCTAGACAGAACAACAGTCCATTGCACCTATGAAGGTGGTAAAACATTGACGTAAAATACTGCACTCCCACAAAATATTAGTAACCAATACATGTCTTAATGTGATAAGTGAGGTAATCCACTCTGACCCCTCCAGTTAATGAGCGAGAACATGACATTATATGCTATCAGCACCAGAATGAGTGTGGAGTGTAAAGTGTAGATTATGCAGCGAGTATGCACACGATGCAGACTCAAGCACAAGGTTCTTTAACACACACTTTGCAATGGATTATCCCCTATTAATATCAGGATTAACATACTCATTGAAATGACCAACCTGCATCTGGGTATTGACCGTGAATTCAAAATTGAGCAATTAGTCCATACAGTGACTAGCAGCAACAGTTCATGTTTAATGAAGCTACATTTCATTAAGGCTGTCAATCCACCTGTCCGGGTTGTAGCCTATCCCAACAAGCATTTAGTGAGGGACACCGTGCCAGGTCGGCAGTTTAAAAGAAGCAGTCAAAGACAAACAGAGGCACTCATTTACCTGGGCTGCATCTTCAGGCCATGGTGGGAGGGATGCAGGTACACAGAGCACCTTCAGGAGAAGAAAGTCCAGTGTTAACCGCCTGGACCAAGGAACCAGGCTGCCACTGTGGTCCCTCCTCTGAGATGATACGTTGTTTGAAACGGTTTCCAACGCCGAAAATACAAATTATGGCTGAAAAGCAAAACTTCTTTGCTGTGCCAGGAACAGCTACGTCAAAGGCTGGGGCGGGACTATTGGCACAATAACAGCGAGTCCGCCATTTTTTTTCCTCACTACGTGACAGAACCGCGGACAACAGCGACTGTAGGAACCACGACCAACTGACGACTAAAGACAAATGGTAAAATGACAAAGGAGTAATCCACATTTCGATGTCCTGGGCCCAGCTAGCCCACACTGCAGCAAGGACGGACTCGGACCTCACCTCGGAGACAGGCCGGTGGCTTCGTGACTGACGTCACCGTGACGTAATCACTTGGGCCGCGAGCGCTGGAACGCAACTGGTTCTCAACGTTCGCAAAAATAACTGAATCCACCAGTACCAGTTTTGGTGTTAAGGCCAGTAATGGCCAGATTAAGCTTTATATGAGGCTTCATTTGCTATACTTTGCCATCTATTGGACAGAAAGTACAGACGTCCATACTTTGCTACTTGTACACAGGCATTATTGGTTTAATTTGTATTTTTATTCAAGTTTTATTAATCGCATATTACAAAACACACACACACACATTCACACACACAATGTTCATTAGTCTATGGACAGAGGTGATTTCTTTTTTTTTTTTAATGATTTCACCATATTTTGAAAATAATCTCTTTGCATTTACAATCATCAACCCTGTGGAACCCTTGTGGAACGCTGCTCCAGTCATTTCAGGTCGTGCGACAAATCTTGAACCACTCTCCGAACGAGGCCTCAGGTGGCATCTCATACACTTTGGAAAATACTTCCAGGTTTACTTGGCACACACTGCGGCAAATCCCATTAAGATGTTAAGGGTGTGTATAGTATGTGTGCAACTGAACACCGTCAACCAACCAACCAATGTCATGGAAAAGATGAAGATCGACAGACAATGAATAAAAGCAGAGGCACTAAAGAGAAGTTATTGTATCAAAAACTTTATTCTCAAATAACGTTTTCAAAATAGCTGATAGATAAACTGTGAGTCTCTTTAACAGCATGTTGTGAGGCTGCATTCACATACAGTATCAGTTGTTTAACCCTTTATTACACTACATGTTGTTTTGCTCTCTCACGATCTCTTGGGAAGAGAGAGAAAGTTTCCATTTTCCATGCTGTAATTCAAAACCTAAGAGTATCAGGCTCATTTTTCACCAATCACTACAGGAACCTCCCACACAGTTGCCGATTTGCTAATTCTGCTGCTAGAGCCTAAATTTACCACAATTTCATTTTCCGCTCTAAACCCATAATGACTGAGCAAGGAGGAACACATTCCTCCTTGTTAAGACACATATGAGGTCAGATATTTGGCCATAATGGGGTCAAGTCATCCAAAATCTTTTGTGCCTGTGGAAGTCACCCCTCTCCAAGATACAGACATTAGGATCAGCCACACAGGGCTGCTGTTACACAAGAATGTTGTCTCTTTTAAGGAAGTGTCATTTTCAACCCATCACCAAGTGCTGTTCATGACATTAAACATCTGCCACGCATTTTAAGTTCAATGCAAGTGTCTGAAATTAATTCAAAATGAGTTTGTTGTTTGGGCAATTTCTGGCACAGCTGCCACGTCAGCAGCCAGCTAAGAGTCTTGCCATTACCTTATATAGGAGATTTATGCAATGAATGCTCACTTAAAAACATGTAGATGTTCCAGATATACATATTCTGTCAGCCCCGAGCAGAAGACGAGTTGGAACTGACACATCATTTTTATGACTCTCGAGCGTTTCGTATTGTGAATAACAAGTGTTTTACAAGTGTGACTCAGAGATAAATCTCTACTGCACAAAGACAATTAACTCTGGGTCCTCAAGTTTTTTTTCTTCTCTTCCTGTGTAAAAGCAGCTCTAATGGACAAAAGAGATCATATGACAGTTTGATATTCGATACTCAGTTTGAACCGTAGATTTTTACATGGTGTGTAACAGTAAAAACATTGACTGTAATGAACAAGATTTCGTTGTACCTACATCATTAATCATAAAAAGTACAGCATGTTTAATAATTGGTCTTCTTTTTTTTTAACAAATTCTCCATAAAAAATAGATTTCTGTACAAAATTTTTTTTTTCTTTTGCACCTACTTCAAGTTCAGCAGCACATGATGATGACGGTGACACTGATGAGGAGGGTGATGACGATGATAATGGTGATGACGATGCTTGAAACAATAACACTGATGATGATGGTTTTCAACATTTCTCTGTGCCATTTTGTATGAAAAAAAGTGAATATTGTTTTTCAGTACACATGTACAAGCGAACAAACTTACAGCAAGCCAATACGTGTCACTGAGAATGCACCCAGTCATGTTAACATGTAAATATTGCACTAATAACATGTGGCGTCCTGGTCTACCAGCTGCCGAAATGACAATTATCCAGCGTTTGAACTGATGAGTGAAGCAGGGCTGCAGCTGACTCACGCTGAGCTTCAGACATGCTGAAGGTTTATATTTTCAAAGCCGTGCTGCTGAACGTATTGCACGAGAAGTTTGTCCGATCCAAACTACTGAGAAAAACGTAAGAATGGAGGCTTGTCAGCTGAATTCTTTCAATCGATCTGCATTAAAGCAGCTCTGCATTAAAAACTTTGTAGAGGGAAAACGGCTCCATTCTGCCACGTGATACAGTTCTGTGACATTTACAATTTCTGCTGTTTTTCGCCTTCGTTCCACTGAGGACTGCTGACTGCATCACTTTAGAATAAGCGGGAGGTGAGGGATAAATATGGAAACTTCTTCCCAAACAGTGAAGTGTCTCAAGACCAGACACAACCTTGGCATTTCAAAATTAAGTGGATAGTTTTATCATTTTCAGCTTGGTCGGCTGTCGGTCTTATAAACAGTGAGAACTGCTGACGAGGCCTCATGAAGGACAACCCTGGAACCTTTTGCACACGTTTGTAAAGACTCATAGTGGAGCGAAAATCATCCTACAATTTCAAGGCACCAAGGGACCAGATATATAGTATTCAGTCAATGATATCTCATTCTGAAAAGTTGACTGTAAAGAGAGTTCTGGCATTGCTGCTGTAAATCCTGCTGGATCTCGCTGTATCAGCACATACTGTATGCAGAATGTGCAGCCTAGGGAAGAAGAA
Organism: Karalla daura; assembly: GCA_029224185.1. Lineage (NCBI taxonomy): Eukaryota > Metazoa > Chordata > Actinopteri > Chaetodontiformes > Leiognathidae > Karalla > Karalla daura. Next base: position 21,298,481 of record CM055190.1, read on the forward strand.
TGAATTGTGTTGGTAGGAAATTTGGTTCTTGCAAGATTATTTGAACAAAAAACAATCTTAATGAGGGCCAAGACAACAGACTTCCCTTTTCTGCTATTTATAGGTGAGAGCAAACACAGGTCAGAGCTCAGAGTGGAGTGTCGGTTCTATCATCTCAATATTTCACATTTCCTTCATTTTAATTAAATAGTCAAGCGATAAATCATCTCCAGTGATGGGCTTGGAATGTGGACATAGTGGGGATCCATTTATATAAAGTTGAGAATATAATTGCAATATCTAATTTCTGCTCAGATGTAATCTAGCAGAGAACTCAAGGCGGGGTTCACTGTAACTTCATCTGCGCCTCCACCATGACTCACGTATCTGCAGTCTAAATTTAGTCACAGAATTACAGTCAAGAGAAAAAGCATATTATAAAAAGCAAGATGCAACCGTGAATTTGCCTAGTTTTCTGAGGGTGCATAAGAGGTGAAGTCTGACAACTGTCATAGCACTCTTGTCTTTACGCCGGTGTAAACAGAGAATTCATGGAGCCTGAATTTTCTTGTTTTTGCACCATGGGAGATCAGATCCATGTCATTAATTGTTAAAAATTAGACCTTTTATTACCCACATGGAAAGTTTGCACCCTTCAATTTTCAAGCGCTATTATGCTCTCTTGACTCCATAGGAAATCTCTGCTGAATTAATGAAATTAATTAAAAGAGAGGCACTGGGTGCACTCCAGCAATGGAGAATAGGGGCGGCTCACTATTTTGCTTCGCTTTTGTTTACAGATGTCTTGTGTATTTGCGTGGAGAGATTTTGAATGCGTTTCCAGTCCTCCAGTACTCTTTGACGCCTGCCTGTATTACAGCTGAATATTTTCATGCACTTTGCCTCGCATGTGTTTCTGCCTGCCTGTTCATGACATTGATGCTGGGAACGACAGAATAACAATGGATATTATACGACCACAATGTCCCCGTAGCCATGCTTCCAAACATAACCACCATTGTTTTCAGGACATTTCATTTGCAGCATTCAGGTCTGGAGAGGTTCATTTTCAATTAAATGAGCTGAAAATGTAAATAGGAGCCGCAATTTGCTTGTTAATTCATTCTCACTTGTTTCAAAATAGCTGGATGTGACAACCTTCTCCTGCCAAATGTTTTTCCCTTTCTCAGTATTCAGAGTTCTGCAGAAAAGGACCTTAGGGTATTCAGTCTTGGCCTACAACCATACAACAGTGTTACAAGACATGTGTTTCAGATAAAATCAACATTCTTAGTTGCTGATTTTCATTATCTCACCGTTATCATTTGATACCGAGTGTCAATGAATGGATTCGTGGTTTATTCTGTTGTGGGCGTGACAGTGCTGTATGTTGGACTGAGCCTGAATTTTCAAAATCATGGGAAACAATGGAGGACAATTCGTTGGGAGAATAAAAATCATGCAGGTTAAAGCGAATGCGGCGAAAACCCACTGTCAGAATGGTGTGCACATGGGAGTGTGAAACAAACAAGAAACAGGAACAAGAAACAGGCCTGAAAACACTGAGAGACAAACACACTGAAAGCAGTTACATCTGTGATCTAAACCAAGTGCAGCATCTTTTCGGAAAAATAAAAATATTTTGAGAAGACACTGCGAGAAATAACAAGCTTGGCAAGTGATTGTGGAACTCGTGACTTTTCCTTGTACGCTGCAGACTCACGGGTGTTCGCGGGACGTTTTCGACTTGAAATACAGGGAAATATGCTGAATGCAAGGTCACACTCGCTAAGCTTGTGTATTTGTTGCAGTGAGGTTCCAGCATTGATAAGCAGGATGCAACTTACTCTCTGCACACGAGGTATTTCTCAAACAATGGAGGGGGGCTCCTGGGAGGGGAGGAGAGGGGAGGGGAGAGGAGGGGGGGGGGGGGGGGCAATAACTCTCTCTCTTTCTCTCTCTGTGAATCACAATAATTGTGCATTTTTTCCCTTCATACTGTATCGGCTCATCCCATCCACCACCTTAAATGACCACATCACACATCGGCTGTGAGCTCTTTAAAAAGGCGTGTGAAGAAAAAAGCTCATGTTGATGCATGGTCATGTGAGTAGTTGTGTAAAAACACATCTTTTTAAAGAGTCACGAGTTGTTTCTGAAAGCACACACCCGTCTGCCACCACGGGTGGAAAAAACGAGCTCACGATGAGATACTATTTCATTTTTGTGTACGTCTTTAGCACACCGACAACAGATTTGTACAGCATCACAGAGAATCATTTAGTACCTGTAAATAAGACTAGTAGGGAGCCAGTGGGTACATTACTGCATGTTATGGAGTTATTTCTTCAATATACTGCGGCAGCAGCAGTTTTGGGTGGGAGCTTTCAGAAACAACTGCTGTTCTTTGTTAAAAAATGGCAACAAAGTGGCGTCCTTAACGCGACGCCAGGAGCTCGGAGGTCCACAGGTAAACTGATCCCAACTTTCTGGTTGGCTAGCGTGTTGTCATGGCAACAGAATAAACAACATTATAGCGTGTGGTCACACCTTCTGCTAACAGGGAGTGTGAAATATAAATGTGTATATACAAACACTCTGTAACCCTGTATTTAGTCATCTTGTCATCTTTTTAAAGATAGAAGTATTTCAATAAAATTCTCTTTTTTTAATGACTCATTTTTCAAACCCATTTCAGACCCAAAAATTATTCTTTTTTTTTTCATAACCCATTCAGAAAAACACACTAGTGCAAAATTTGTGCGGTTTAAGAGTTTATATAAAGTTTATATTTTGGGGTCCCCAGCAGCGGTGTTTTGGGAAGTCCCATGGGGCCACTGGGTTTTTGAACATGGAGTCTGTTCATCAATATCTTCACTGAAGAAAAATGCCAGAAGAGACAATCTGAGACTATTTGCCTCTGTTTTCATCACAACCTGTCCTCGTCTCTCATTTCCAGCACAACAGACAGGGGCGTCTAGCTGTCCATTTGTCTGTGTTCGTTTGTCTAATTTCTGTATGACAACTGTCCGATAATCTCTTCATCTATTTCTGATTTTGTGGTAGGAGAGTATGCTGTAGAAAAAGAAAAAAGAAGAAAATCAGCCGTCACTTGACTCATAAACCTGACCACAGTTGGGAGAAGACAAATCATTTCCCGGATTTGGCCACAGCTGATTGCAGCAGTCGATGATCTTGACAGCTCATTGCCTCCGGGCTTCCACTTGTCCAGCCACCAAGCACGGATTCCTGGTTAGTCCAAGAACAAGAATCAGTTGTCTGACTCTTTGATTGTGTTAGGCAGGTCTCTGGAAACCAGTCCATTTTGTACACCGGGCCAGCAACTCAAATGTCAGGTTTTGTAGCTCAGCACAGTCTGCCTAGTGCTTGAGTGGAATACTGTATGTAGGACTGATTTTATGCCTGCGGTCCCTCTGTCGGATATTCGAAAACATCCAAAACTCGTCGAGAAGTAGGTCAGAGGTCTAGAGGTTCTGGCACTAAACCGAGGACAAAATAACACTTGCAAACTGTTGATTTGGTTTGTTTAGCCTAATTAGTTGCCAAATACTGCAGGTCGACATTGTCATAAAAGGCATCACAGTAAGTGGCAGACAGTAAAGACAATCACAGGAACCTATCTGAAAACCTCAGCTTTCCTTGCCATGTGATTGTCTTGCTATACTGAACCAAATCAATTCTGAGAGTAGACTTTAATTCATCTGCAACTGCTATTTGACCTCTACTCGTCTAGTCCTGGCCCTCCCCTCCTAGTACCAATCAAACTTGCTGGCATCCACTAGTGGATGAGAGTATAACTATCTGTAAAGGATTAGGTCTGGTTGTCACTGCATTTGGTTTCAACTTAACATCTCTCTGTGTGATTCATACACAGACTCTGTAAGCTGTCATAAGGTCATAGAGCCCAGTCCAGCGTGATGGAAGTCCAGTGGAAGGTTTTTGGTCCAGCACCAATGATGTTTTTATTCGTGTCGACATGTTGGAACCGTCCGATTACCATTCGACGTCTGGAGGGGATCGAGGGGTGGGATGTGTGCTTCCCCTCACGTCGGTCAAACCCATGTCTGGCCTGCAGCAGGGAGTGAGGAAGCCACTGTGCAAAATTTGGCGTCAGGTTTGGGGTGAGGTTAGGAAAACGGCTATTCCGGCTGCAGGGAGGGCATTCAGGGGCCAATTGGCTTTCCATTAGGACACTGGGGGGTTAATTTTTGCAAACGCAGAGGTGGACAAGCACGATTCAGTGCATTGGTCTTGGGGAAAAAGCTCAATTAGTTGCACTGCCGGCGCTTGGGAGGAAATCTGGTCCCAGCACCAACTGACTGGCCTCATCCATTGTTTATTGTCTCCGACTTGTTTGACTCTTTCAGACTCTGGGGAGAGTTGGTTGGAGGAAGAGCAGGGCTGCAACACCGAGGAGCAGCATGCTACAGGACAGACTGCCTGTGGTGTGGAGTCAGGGTTTCGGGTTGACTGCGTTTAGCAGGGAGATTGGACTGTACCACTGTCACGATCAGCAGTGACAGGTTTGTTGAGCTATACGACAGTGCAGACTGTGTTGAGGGTAGTGTCGAACCGGACCGCTTTAGCTTCTGTGGGCTTCATGTTGGTGTCATACATGGGGTTTTCGAATGACGCCTGGCCGTTGGAGCTCTCGTGGCCGACGTAGCCATTGAACTGGACCTTTGGGCGCGTCCTGAAAGAAATAAAGAGGACAACATTAGAAACTTGGTTTCAGAAAGACACCTTTGTAAAACTGTAGAAAGGAGGCCTCTGAACCACAGGAAAATCAAAAACCATGGAGTCACAAACAGCGAGAATATGTAATACGCATCAGATGTAGGCAAGCACACAGACATGTAGCTCTAATGTTTTGAGTTTATACTCACGTATGTATATTCTACTTGTTCAGATTAAATAGCAATAAGCAAATGAAACAGTGAATCAGCAACTGACAATAACAATCATAAGCATATATATTTGCTACACTTGATCATATATTTTTCTCTGAAGTTGGTGTATCAACCAAGCCAAAAGGAATATTAGATTACATATGTCAGGTGGCCAGAAAATTGATGCTAATGAGATGCTCATGAAGCTGTGCAGTTGCTGATTTTTTTTTTTTTTTCAGAGCCCCTTTTTGCCTCCAACTGTTCAAAAATCCCCTGTTGAGGCTTGATGTCAAAAGACTTCAGCTGACTGCTGGGTGGCGATGCATATTTAAGTCAGTGTGAAATAGTTTGACTCCTTCCTTTGGGTTGTACGTAGAATAATTCTGAATAAGACCATGTTATAATTTGTACTGCATGTTCTACTCAACATCACTGATTTAGAAAGAGTGGGTGTTCTGGGAAAGGAAAACAGTTTGCATTAAGGAAAAACTGTAAAAGGGACCAATTACTATTCATGAAAAAGAGAAATCTGTTCATGACTGGAAGAGTTTAGATGAGGACTTGACTCAATATCAACCGTATTCAACCAGTTTAAAAGTTAACTTGAAATATAAGCTGCTTTTCCATTAACATTAAAGCAGGGGTGTAACTGTAGCCATCGATTCTAAATTTTCCAATGGTACCTGAACACACCTCGTGTGTGACAGCAGCATGGGGTATCCACAGGGGTGGTCAATGAGTTTTCCGGGGTGGCCGAAGCCATGGATTAAAGGCACAAACTAAATGCAAGTTCCAGGTTTTGAATTAAAAAAAACCCAAACAAATTGCTAGAAAACTGATGGCAGGAGTGGGACCATGAACCATAACGATGGCCTGCTTCGGTGGTTCAGCTGGCCGGCACCCATCTGCTTCTCTAATGTGAGCATGTCTGCAAGCGTACAGCCTGCCGTCAAGCCCCACCAACGGTTCCCAATGGCTTCAGCACAATTTGCCTCAATGGCGGTTTCGAGAAATTTACTCCGGGAGTTGACACGGTGAAACACGACTACCTCAGCCTAATTTGTCTGTTTGTCGTAGATTACGTTTCAGGATAATCACGTCCTATAATCCAGTTAGATATAATCACTTACTCCCAAACCCTGTGGAACTATTAGCAGGGAGGAGTGCTGCAGCTGTAACGCTGTTTGACTCTGACCTCATTAAGAGTGTGTGTGTATGTGTATAAAATGTGTGTGTATGTGTGTGTGTGTGCACTGGTAGATCCAGCCCTGGGGAGCCACTAAGCTTACCCTACATGCTCAACCCATTACTTTACTAAACTGCACACACATCAACACACACTGCAGACCTCCCTGCATGGCGCTGGTTCAGATGGCTGTGCTAATTCCTGGTTGGGGCTGGAGGTGCGAAGGTTTAATTTTAGAAGTAGAATGAAAAAAAAGTACACATAACTGCTCTGACAGTGTTATAGACACTGCGCACACACTCACACCTCACTGAGGTGATGTCATCCAGTCAGGAAACCGGCTTTGACTCACTGTGTCGTTGGACATGAGTTTTAACGTTGAAACACCTCTACTATAAATTTGTGATGAAAGAAATGAAAGCAACACACAAAAACAAAGCACAGAAATAGACAAAGAACTTGCTTCGGATTGAGTCTCAGGGAATTTGCTCTTCATGACATCATGCTGACAGAGAGATGACAATGAGATCAGAGACAAACTAAAATGCCCTTGATTTTACTTTGAATGACTGCTGTTTGGACACAGTAGGGCTGCACTAACAAGTGTAAATGTCACACCTAATTACATTTGACAAATATGAGGAGTCTCCTTTTTCCTCTGAGAGTCAACATTAGTTTTGGATCACATTTAACTTTTTTTTTCCCAGGTAAACATGATAATCTACATAATTCATCACAATAGAATTTCACATTTTGTTCAATTTGTGCAGCCCTACTCAACAGCATGGATAAAAAAATCTAACAACTAAAAACAAGCAATGGCGAGTTTGACGGAGGATGTGGCGGCGGGCGGAGGTCTGGTTGCTTAGAAACCAGATGAATGACAGGTGTCAGTCTTACCTGCCGCCAGGCCCCCAGGTGTCTTTTGGTCTCTCATTGTCATCTGTGTCAGCAGACAATGTCCTGCATACAACCATCAGCTTTAAAACACACATCCACATGCATTGTGCACACAGGCTATCTGATGTGTGCTGATACATTGCCATCTTTGCATGTGTGTAACCAACTGGCAGCGTTTTCTCCATGACAACGTGTGTTTCCGTGCAGGTTAAACACTGTTATATGCAGCCTCCACACATACGACAGACCAGCCGATGGTACGCTCGATGAGTCAGATGACTTTATAAAACTTTGAGGGCTGGAGAGCAGAAGTCAGACCATGCCAGCGATGTAAAATCTCACAAGTATGAACATTAGTGATGACATTTTACCCTCAATATAGTTCAGCTCTATCTGGCAACTTTAGGCAGTGCGACTCTTTTGTGAACTCACTTGGAACAATAATTAATTTCTAAGGTCAGTCAAATTTCATCTTCTTGGGCAGCTTGGAGTTCTAAAGCTGTAATTGTGTTTTAATATTTCTATAAATTTGAAAAAAATAAGTTTGGTTTAAGACTTTTTATCTTAGTTCCTTAGGAACAGGGTGTATTATGGGAATGTTTACTCTACTCAGTTTAGAGCACAAAACTTGCAAATGATGATAACGTTGTTATATGACAAAAGAAATATATCGTTACGATATGGGCTCTAGTCACAAGTAAATTGTTTGTCTCCTTGCATGTATTTGGTCTTTTTATTTTGGTCTTTTCCATCGAAATATCATAACGAAAGATTTGCTCCAGGTAAGATTATAAGGTGAAGCTCGTGACCAGTACAAACACCCACGATTACTTGTGGGATGTGTAAAAGCTTTTCCTATTTACCGCTTTTGTCTCACAACTGTGACTTTTATGAGAGGCTCCAATCTTCTCCAGCAATGAATCAAACAGACTACTTTATAATATGTTGTTGCTCAACAGGTTATTTAAGATCAAATCTAACTGATGAGATATTGTTGTCCTGTAAGAACCACCTTATCGTAACTCAAGGGGAGCGTGGTCAATGGAAATTCATAGTCTGCTGCACTCTGAATGACAACACCGCAATGACAGCAATCTAACCTTGAAACATGAAATTGTTTTGGCCATCTGCTTTTCAGCAATAAAAAGGCCAAAAAAACCCACTACTGAGCAAAACATAACCGCAAATATCTTCTATCAATTATCTATCATCTCAGTCTATCATAACTATCTTTACATAGTAATGCCCTCACAAAGATACCAGCAGCATGCTAATTTATTACTAATTAAAAGCAGGTCTTTCTACATGTATTTCACACTATGGAGCCTTTTTGGTATGTTTTGGTTTAATTTGTCCCTCTTTAATTATACCTCAAAAAGCCACACAAACCGCAGCACATTGCCAGAGTAGCTAACACTGATAGCAGACATTCAGTCTAAAACTAAAAAGTCTAAAAATATAAATAATAGCGTAATCTAAATCAGGGCTGTTATTTATTAGGGACCCACAACTTGCTCTTAGGGACTGCCTGACATTTGCTGAGAGTAGAACTTCTTTCTTTTAACTTTGTCTTACCCCCGCACACACACACATTTATGGACCATTGTTACTGAATAACTTAGTCATTGCCAAATAGCTGTAGAGGCATTGTATCCTTATCTTTATTTATGGTTCTCACTTCAGCTTCCACCAACTGTAGAAATCATGGCTTGAAAAGAAAAATGCTCCTCCCCCTCATGACTTTCCAAGGTTAATGAAGATGAAAAAACTGTTTTATTCCAAGTAGGATGAGATATGTGTCAACGAAAATGTGTTTGGACATATTCCTTCCTTTGAGGAGCTTGACAAATAGAGGCTGGAGATTTTTGGTGCCAGCCACACAGAATGAGAGGTTCATTTACTGAAAAGCAGATAATAACACGGTAAAAAGCAAAGACCCATGTTTAAATAGGCTGGAGAGTGGGTGCTTCAAAATGTATGAAAGTCATTACTGAATGAGACTGAAAAAATTAGGCACATTCAAAGAAACTGTTAAAAAGAAATAAAACAGATAGTTCAAGGTGGATGTTTTCTTATGTCTATTCATCAGGTGAACCAGGCTCAAATCTAACCATTGAGATGCTGTGTGTGTGTGTGTGTTAGAAGAACTTTAACGTTACTTAGAACTTTAATATCACTGTTTGGCTGAGGCAAAGGCAAACCTGGCATGTCTACAGAGATAGATCAGCCCTTTGCTTTGTGCTCTGCTGTGCTCGTTGTCTGTGTTGTTCCCCTGATGGATTTGCGTGGAGGGTAGAGCTTACCTGTGCTTGTAGAGGTAGAAGGCAAATCCGGACAGGATGAGGGCAAAGAAAGGGACTAAGATGGCTGCTGCCACAGAGCTGCTGTTTGTGTAGGGGTTGGATGGGTCCGTCGCTATGGTTACAGGGCCTGGGGATTCAGACACACATAAACCCACACATGCCTGAGCGCAGAACATGCAAAACAAAACAAACCAATTTTGCCCCGGTGTAATAAATGCGCCTTGCGTTATTAGTCCAACTCATTTGAGCTTTGCTTCCCATGTTTACTCAGTCTGAAAGTACTTTAATTTTGCACCACACAAACAAAAAAACAAAAAAAAACATCTCAATCTTTCTTCAATTGGACTAAAAATCTTAACAATGCCCCTCAGAATGACATATGTGCTAAGAAGCTCAAGGCCATGTTGCGTGTGTGGCTGCATATCCATTGCAGCTGTTCACAAAATAAAAGAAATATGTCTCAAATTTTGACAAAGAACAACACCTACTTGCAGGTGTTTCCATTGAATGGTGTTTTGCACTAATTAGTCTACTCCATTTTGATGAAGATGGATGTCCAAAACATTGTGATGTTTCAATTAGATCAAGGAAAAGTTTAGTCTCGCTCCATAATACGCCATCTTATTTTAAGCAAACTGGTCACGTGACCCTCCAATGTCACGGCAAGTGATGTGTAAATGTGAAAAAAGGGTTTCCAAGACACATGCAAAAATGTTTTATTCATATATGAGTATTTTCTTTTAAACTGAGCCGCTTCCACTACCATCTTTTTATTGGGATGCTTAGATTTTGAGCATTTCTAGGGGGGATGAAAATGCACCACGTGTGCATGTGTGTGTGTGTGTGTGTGTGTGTGTGTGTGTGTGTGTGTGTGTGTGTGTGTGTGTGTGTGTGTGAGACCTACCTTGTCTCGTCAGATGGAACTTGCCAAAGTCTTTGCTGTGAATGTGCCCCTGATAGACAAAAGTCTTTTGGTCTGATTCGGCAGTGACCTGAAAAAGAAAGAAAGGCAATGTAATGTGCAGTTAGTAGCTGGGTGCCAGAGGTGGCAGGGTGCAAGGTGTCTTCCTCATTTCACTGTGAAAAACAGAGCAGAATTCTAATCACAGTGTCAAAGAGGATCTACAATGAAGGTTTGATTATTACAGGGTGAAAATATCTCCAGAACAGACAGGCGAATATGTAATTGCCTCTCTGTAAAGTTGACTCAATGTGGATGACATCAAACTAAGAGCAGGCAGCTTAATGTTGTCAGGGAGATTACAGTGGAAGTAAGTCCTCTATAGTCCACGATAAGTCTCAGCTCCTACACGTGATGTACTAAAGTGCTGTCATCTCTTCCGATAATGAAGTCACATCCGATGTGTCATTTGGTTTCATTTACACTGTGAGAACTGTGATACAAATGTGTCAGCCTCTATTCTGTATTTTTCCATTATGCTACATACATTTCAGCTCCTCATCAGCTGCATTTCTCCACATCCTAAATCCTGGCTTCTCTCCTGCGCCCACCTCATGCTCCCTCTCCCTCTCCTCCTCCTCCTCTTCTTCTTCCTTTTTCCCGACCGTCTTTCAGTGGGAGATTGAAGCAGCAATGTTTTACCCACATATCGACAATTGAAATTTCATCTTCTAACTGAAAAAAAGATTGTTTTTCAGGAATTACAAGTTGACCATTTTTAGCCCAACTCCCTCCCTACGTCCCTTTCTGCCATTGGTGACATGATAAATTGGCTGCATGTGCGCCTGCTTCTATCCCTCTGAAATCCCTTTTTTCTCTATCCCCAACTGCTACCATCTTTTACAATCTCCACTCAGGTACCTCCATCCCCACCACTCTCCTAAAGAAAAAAACAAAAAGGATCCAGCTTTGGCTTTAATCCATTCTACCCCTACCACCCCCATTGCTGGAACTATTTATTGGCCCTGCCTGTAACTTCCAAGACCTCTCTGCAAGAGGCCTTGCATGCCTCCAGTGACACCATTATCATTGTCTCATTCATTTCTCATTAATTCATGTATCAGACACTTAGATGTGTACTCCATTAAGATTTGCAATGATCTTCTGACACGATTTGGAAGAGAGGAGGCAAACAAAACAAAGTATAAAGTAAAATTCCCTTTCTTTATGTTTTTTGAACCACTAGCTGTGTGAATAGTACTGTCCTCTCACAGCAAGAAGGTCCCTCGTCTGAGCCTGGCTGAGTAGGGATGGGAATCGAGAAGCGGCGCCCAGTGGATCGATTCCTCTGGACAATTTTCATTCCTGCTTAACGATTCTGCTTCAAAGTTGTGCTTTGTTGCAAATGTGTGCTAACTTTCACTGTATAAATAATCTCTAATGGCATCTTCATATTGGTACATTTTACGTAAGTTGAAGGTTTGTTTCAGGTTGAATGCTCGTAAGTAATATATTTTGCAAAATGTTACACAATGGGGCATTGTGTGCGTGCTGTACCTTATGTTCAGAGGTGGAGATGTAAAAGAGAGTTGACGCGAAAAATTCTATTAGTAGTACTCTATTAATCCCCCTACTCTATTAATCCCTCACCCAATGAGAATCCATAGGAGAATCGTTACGGAATCGGCTCAATAGAGGAGATCGATAATGCAATCGGAATTGCAAAATTGTTATCCATTCCCACCCCTTGGACTGAGGGCTGCTCTGTGTGGAGCTTACATTTTCTCCTTGTGTCTGTGTGGGTTTTCTCCTGGTACAAAAACATGCATGTTTAGGTGGATTGGAGAGTACATATTGCCCCTGGGTCTGAATGTGAGAGTGAATGGTGTGTGTGTGTGGGTGCGTGTGTGTGGCAGAGTGTATTCCCTGCCTTTGCCTTATGTGAGCTGGAGATAGGCTCCAAATGACCTGTATGACCTGTGGACGTACAAAGCAGGAATGACAATGGATGGATGGATGGATAATATGAATGAAATAAAATGAAAAGAAGAGGTTTGTCTTACATATCCATCCATGGCCCAGTTATCGTTCTTAAACTTGCTGAGGAAATGCTCCGTGGGTCCCTTCACCTGGTAGACCTTCAGCAGCAGCTGGTTTTCCTCCGACTTGTATGTACCTGGATGTGAGAGAACAATTGCGAGAACAAAGAAAGGGCTTAACCATCCTGTGCCTGGTATATTTCTTTAACAACCACTTAATGCCTAATTTGTGTTGGCACATGGCAAGAGGACGGAATAACAAGAAGACTTTTGAGGCAAAGGCACCATGGGAGGTTGACAAACAGCGAAGTGTGTCTGGTGACAGACAGACACCATTACTGACAAACAGGAAAAAAAGGAAAAACATTGACATTTTGAATTATCGTATTTTCTTTCTTTCTGTCTTTCTTTCACCAAGCACCTGCCACATTACCAAGGAAGTAGTGACATTTAGCCTTCAGCTAGACGTCTCTGTGTGGTTAACTACAGTGCCAACACGGAAACGGCTCCAGTTCAATGTGACAAGTCCATGTAAGAGAAATATAACAAATTCAAAATGACACCATTTTATACGTTGAGTGGTGACGTCTGAAGCTTTCATTACCCCTGGATCGAGCTTAACTACTGATCGTGAAAGCTCAAAACATATTGTATGTGAGTGTGGCAGGAGACACAGATAGTGTCTCTCAAACGCAAACATTGAATTGGATTTTGGAGGTTTTCGCCCAAGATTACAGCCTCTCCAAGTGTGTGAAACTTTGATCCAGGCATGTGAGACTAGAGTCTATAATCTAAAGTACATTAGAGGTCACGTGGCTCAGGTAGTTTGGTTCCTCAAATTGTGAATGTGTTGGGTGTAGAGAGAAGGGACAGTCACACCACCTGCCAGGAGGTTTGTAGTCCCACTGGTGCTTCTTCACGTTACATTATTTAACATATTAATAGCCAGTGTCTCTTCTCTTTATGGTCTATGGCTCTCTCACAAATCACTTTCTTCCGCCTTGCAGCCTGTGAATGCCTCTAAAAATCTTAATATAGTTAGGTGCAATATGAGGAAATCACACCAATTTCTTCACAGATATCAGTGGTGACTCTCTAATGAGTGTGAGAGAAAGCTGGATTTTTATGGACCCTCTATGCCTACAGTAATTTTTGTGTAATTTACGCTGCATTTTGAGTCTGCAAATCTCCAACCTCTGGAACGTAATTCATCTCTTTATTGTGACTACAAACAAAGTTGATGCTACAAAACTCATTTGCAGTCACATGGGGGATATTAATTTCATTTTGCTCTGCTTTGGGTACCACATAAATAAAATATTGTTAAAATATATCTACTCATCTTGTTCAAGGTCATTAAGGAAAGTGCCTTGTATTACAATTTCCTCCAGCTCTAATGCATGAAATAACACTACCGCAGAAAATGAGAGACTCGAAGTGAACTAAATCCTCTTTTGTGTGTTTGTTTCTTACCTGAAAGTCTAATGGACACGCCACTGGTCTCCAGTAAAGTGATGTTAACTCTGCCACTGGTGGCGTTGAAGCCGGTGACGGTGAATGTGGTGGCCTGTCTCTTCCCCAGATACTCGTAAAAACCACTCCACTCAGAGTTTGGAGAGAACACATCCACAGGAACTGAAATGAGATAAGAGAAACAAATATTAGGCCCATGGGTTAGCACTGTTGCCTCATAGCAAGGAGGTCCCAGGTTCACACCCTATGTAGACCAAGGACTACATGCTACATATGTTGATTTTCTTCAGTTCCACCAACAGTCCCAAAACATGCATGTTTAAGTTGACGGGAAACTCTAAATTGCACCTTAGTGTGTGAGAGTGAATGGTTTGTGTGTGAGTGTCTTGTGATGGACTGGAGACTGTGTTGACTTCAAGCCTCTCAAGACAGGAGTTCACACAAACCAACTAGTTTCAGCCTATTTTTTTATGACGACTGAAAAACCGGGGATCACATATTTAATGTCTGCACCTGACGAGGGATTGTAGACTTCACCCTTTCTCAAACAAACCAACCGGCTGAACCCATTCTTGCAACCTATGTCAGTCTATGGCAGCAACAATTTCAGGGTAAACAACGCAAATGCTGCATTGCACAGCTTTCTCCTCTGAGAAACTACTGTATATATGTTTTGTTTTATATTTATTGTCAACCTAATAGCATATCCACCTAACGCATTTTTGATTTTTGCAGAAGGAAACGTGGATAAAGCAAGAAAAATAAATTGATATTCTATTAGGTTGGCAATACGATTTATGTGGCTTATGTTCATTCAGGCTACTTCCTAATGTTTACGTCATCTGACGCCATCTCATGTGTCCCACCTTCTTGTTTCCATTAGCTGTTGGCAACACATGTTTGCAGTAGTGTTGTTGAAGGGTCGGGTTAGAGTTAATGCTAGATTTCTGTGCTGACTGGTCTGGATCCTGACTTTCTACAGCAGGTTCTAGCAATGTCCATTCCACTCTAAAGTTGTAGGTGAAATGAGTGAAAAAGCTTAAATTATGTCCCCAGCTTTGTGTGCTGGAGATAAAGTAAGCTTGAACACAATGGATGGATGGAAAACCAAATACTTAAAGTTTGTTTCCTGCTGATGCTGCTGCTAACAGAATCAGCACTGCCACAGATGTGAGCAGCAACATCAAGTGTTTCCAAGTTAATCAAAGGTTTGCAGCTTTTTCCCAGCTAAAAGTTTTAAAGTTTTGAGTTAAAAATGGCCAAGCTCAGGATTTCATCTATGTGTTCGCCAGGGAACAGACAAAAGACATCTACGACTGCGTCTTGATGATTGACTGCTCCAGTGAGTCTGAATCCCACACTTAAAACTATGACTTATTCAAAACACAGCAGCTTCAATATTCTTGCAAAAGATCGCACAACTTTGTTCTTCTACTCCACTGTTAGTCTGTCTTTGCCTCCTCGCTCTAAATGCATATATCGATTATGGGATCCCACTTCAAGCTTACAAGGTATTACATGGTATTGCACCTGAAAAGTTAGTACTGATTTATTTACGTTGCCTGAACTTTGGTCTAAGAAATCAGAGGCCTGTCCAGGCCAACAATCACAACACACTCCTACCACAACAGTCATCTCCCAGTGGGAAGCACTTTGAGAAGATCCTGTTTACCAAAAAAATAAAAAAAAGATTGATGAACAGCGTTTTAACTCAACTCCAAAAACAAGTTGGCAAAGAAAAGTGCAGGTGCAATGATGCTCAGTGTGTGTGTGTGTGTGTGTGTGGTGCCCAGCGGGGAGGATGAGTGTGTGTGTGTGTGTGTTGCGGTTTATACTACGTACCACGAATCTTGTTCTTCTGGACATCTGAGTCTCCTCTGACTTTGGAAGTGACTTTCTCTCCGACTGAAACATGAAACAGCAATTAGTTTAGTGTAGCTCATTAGAGTTACCGACAGCAAAGGCCAGTAGAGACAGGACTGAAAATAGATGAAAGATTTTACGTGTGACCAGACTGAGAGAGTGTGATAACCTAAAGAAAAAAAAAAGACCTCATTGACCTTCTAACCCAGAATTCGTGGCACATCTAAGGCTAGTTTGAAATTCAAGAGATCAGCAACAATCATGGTAGCAATCTGTATTTATCTCAAACCAGAGAGAGATAATGACTCAACACTGGTTCGTCTCTTGCAACTAGAGCACTGACAAAGGTAGGGTGAGAATACCTTTACAAAGCGGGGGTTTGCCCGACCATCTCCCATCACTTTTGCAGGTCCTGTGCTCAGATCCTCCGGCTAAATAGAAGTTGCCTTGACAGGTGTAGATCAGCGTGTACCCCAAGGTAGGCAAGTCCATGGATCGAACATCCACATTGCTGGGGGTCTCAGGCTGTCTGCAGGAATGGGCTGCGTGACGGGGACAGAGAAAACATTGTTAACGGACAGACACAGACACAGACACAGACACACACACAGACACACACACACACACACACACACACACACACACACACACACACACACACACAAAGCGCTGCAATACAGACAACATTATTAAAAGGATAGACAGATAGATAGATAGATAGATAGATAGATAGATAGATAGATAGATAGATAGATAGATAGATAGATAGATAGATAGATAGATAGATGACACATAAGAAAAAAACAAAAAGTGTTGCCCCTGAGGCACCGCTAGAGTGAGAACATCTGGAAGGCAGGACACGCGGTGATGAGGACAAATTATATTAGCACGGGGAGTGATGACAGACACAGCTATTACGTACCTATGCATTCGGGCTGAGTTCCACTCCAGGTTAGGTTTTCCAGACACGTTCTTGTGGTGGAGCCCAGGATGTGGTAGTTCTTACGGCACTTGAAGGAAATCTTACTGCCAACCTTAATGAGGTTATAAAGGGAGAAGAAAAAGCCCCTTTTTTTAGAAAAAATAAATAAATAAAGTTGAAACCTGTAAATTCCCAGGTATCGCTCCATAAACCAATAAAATATAAACAAATAAACCAAACCTACTTTTATCAGATCACGTCTTTCAGTAGAAGTAAGTAAGTCCTGGATAATGTGGGGCATAAACCCTTAGAGAAACGTGGAAATAACTGGCTAATATCCAATTATACCTCCACAAATTGAAGGATTTACATGTTTGCTCTAATTCCATTAAGGATTGAGTGGCCCATATATTTCATCAATAGGTTCTTAGCTGTGCCCCTAGACTCCCTGGCTTCTAAGACAAAAGAAAACATTGCCTCTCGCTGTCATCTGTAAGGTCTAACTTCAGAAATCTCGCTGCCACTTTTGACGTGACATGTAAAGTGTTTGCCTTTTCCTGCTGGGAAACTTTGTTAAGCTTCTACCTGTTTTTACTCTGTATCACATATTAAAAGTCAGCCTTTATGAATTGCAATTTAACGGCAATATCCAGATGAAGGATATTAGAACTTATGCATCTCCCAACTGAACTTTTCGGAGGCATTTCAAGTGGTATTTAGAATAATTTCACATATTTATCTTACCTGAAAGCCTTGCGCCGTGACTGGGATACCATAGGCTGGAGTACCAGGGTCACGGCAGTTGTTGAAAGCTGGGTCTGCACGAACACACATGCACACACAAATGTCTATTATTACACATTCCTATAATTATTTCAGTTCCCTTGTCAAAAAGATACTGTGCTATTATTGTATTATTAGTGCCTGTTAGCATTGATCTTTAGCCAAGACGCTCGGCTACACCATCGACTGTTACACACATGCAAATATTTTTCGCTGGATATTCGCTTCTTACAATGAGATTAGCTTTGTGCAGCTGCTAGTTCCCCGTCATGGCAAAAGTATTCAGAGCCTCTGTGCTCTCACGATGCATTAAACACGCATTACGTTCTCTGAATAAAGCCTGGATCTGCATAGTTACTCCTAGGCCCACGAGTCAAACAAAAATAAATGCTGTAAAAAGAGCAGTGCTTGCAGTGTTATTGCCAAAATAAATGGCATTATTTGCTTTCCACCTCAGTCTCTGATATTGAAATAATACATGGGAAAAAAATCGACTGTATAAAAGCAATTATAAAAAGTAAAACGTACAGATTGTGGAAACTGTATACACATGTACTTGTACATATATATATACATATATATAGTAGTTAATTATAACAGAGGAAAGGTCGGGATTTCACTAATGGCCGCAGTTTTGTTAAAAAAGGCTGCTCTCCTCTGCAGCTCTTCCAAACAAATCAGCTCTTTTTTTCTTGTGATTTCACAACTTGTTCCAGAATAAGCTTCATGCTTATAGCGCGGTCGCCACAAGAACTCAAAACTCACTTCAAAAAATGACGGGCTGTTTTCCAAGATAAAATCTTTATAGAAACCAAATGTTGACATCAAAACTGCACACTTCATCTATTGATTAGATAATATCTCCGGCTCTGTCTGCACAGGAATACTAATGCTAAAATGTGTACAAGACTAAGCTCCGTAATCTTGTTTACCAATAATTTGATTTCACACAATTTTATTCATAACTTTTTGATGAAATGTTTTTCTTTGCAGTACACGAAATGTCTGCTACTCACAATTATGGAATGAGAGAGAGAGAGCAAAATGTAATATTGCATATTTACATAAACTTCCTGTCAGCTCGAGCTGTTTCTTAAAGCCTGCAGGTTTTTCGGCATTCGCAGAAGGGTCATTTTCTCCTTCAACAGTGGATATAAGTAAACTTCACGCTGTGGAATTATAGCCTAATTCCCATCCTGCACACATTAGTCAAGCTTGCTTTAAGCTCACAAATGTATCGTAATGTTACTCCACACCATCCACACATCTCGGTGGAGACAAGTCACTCTCAACAGCCACTGTACGTCACTCTATATAGATCACTGTACGAACCGATACCGAATGATTTTGTGCTTGAAGCTTGAGGTCAGTAATCTGGTTTTGAGTGTCGGGTGCTGAGTAAACTACAAAGTTTCTGAGTCTCAGACCTCCGTGAATCCACATTTCAATGTCAAGCACAGAGCAGAACGTGTTTAAGCGGTTATTTGAACTTTTTGGAGTGAATTTCCGCTTCTGGAAGTCCACTCTCCTACTTAATGGACGTGCAAGATTGTCAGAAGAAAGCAAGCTTGCTACCGTATAATGATGGCAGGTGAACACAAACTTTCATAGAAACTTTTGCATACTCAAAAAAAAAAAAGCCATAGTGGTAAGAACTATACTTATTATTTACTCTTGATCTCATTAATAGGCGAAACCATATGACTAATCAAGCAATGAAGAAGGAATTAACAGACGAATTAACAGCAATCAAATCACATCCGTGTCTCTTTATGCCCAGTGCACATTTGCATCTATATATTAACTGTCATTATCTTCTAATTCTTGTTTAATTCTCAGTCTCTTGCTGATGTGCTACTGCCTGATGTGACTCCGGGGTCAAATGAAATGGATTTAATTTATTTAGGGCTCTAGGTGCTTTGGCGTCGTGCGGTAGAAGTCTCTGAAGGAGATTACCGATGCAGGCTGGTTGCTGTCCGCTCCAGATCCCGTCAGCCTGACACACTCTGGACACGGAGCCGACCAACAGGTAGGGGGCGTGGCAGTAGAAGCTCACCTCCGCCCTGCACAAACAATTCTTTCATTACACATAAATGAAGAGATGGACTGTAATAACACATTACTTCGGTGTTTCCCCTTGAGGATGGTACTTTGTGATACGTGGGAATTCTCTTCGGTTTTATTTTTTTTCCCCTAACCACTTCAACTTTATCTTGTTTTCTCTCATAACCAAAAAGCTATTTTGTCCTTCAGTGTTTCAAACTGACATGCAGACAAAAAGAAAATAAAAAAAAACACTATCTATCTTTTGATACACTTCACTGAGTCATCTTCTGGTAACCTTGATGGAGAAAAACATTTCCCAACGCAGTGTTGTGCTAAGGCAGGACGGCATTTTGACATAAAAACCAATGCATTATGAAGTGTGAGCAGAAGGTTCGTTTGTGTGACAAACTGTCTGTCCACACAAAGTACCAAAAAAAGCAGCCACGGCAGGCAAAATTAGCATAATTTAATTTAATAAGGTGAAAAGCTGCAGCAGTCCTGTGCTGTAATTACACACAAACTATGAGTGAAAGTCTGACAAACTGTGAGAGCGTTTACATGACAGCGATATTGTGATTTATCTGGAATAAGGAAATAGTCTGAATGAGATGGCATTTTCATATTAAAGGATGATGTGGATGAGATTTTGAAGGATGTGAATACAAGGAAGGCTTTGGATTGCTGCAAACATCAGAAAGGTACATTTTTAAGCAGGTCACTGAACTAATGAAGCAGGATTTGTACATGTATGCGTGGTTACATGGTAAGGAATATACTATTGGAGCGTCATTAGGCATTGATTCGACTGGTTTTCAGGATGCAAATGGGAATTTAAATAGAGGATTCCATGATGTCCAACAATAATATATTTATTATCTTGTTGAGTATCTTTGTTGAGGTCAATATGGGGAATATTGCTGTCCATGTAAATGAGATCGGTAGATGTTTTCCTATTTCCTTCAAAATCTAGATTTCACAATACAAAACTAGCAATGGAAATGTCTACATTTTCAAAAACCTTTTGAGATATCAACAAGATATTTTTATCCTCTCATTGGGTCGTCTTTTACTCTTGATATAGAAGTTTATCACATAAGTGTAATGGATTTTCTTTTTTCTTCACATTTACATGTTATCAGACATGATGTTCTTTATGGGGGTACACGATCGGTTCGCTTCAAATTAAGATTGTATGGAGCGAGACTGACATTTTCTCAACGTAATTAACATTTTTGATAAAACCATATGTTGGACTTCCCCAAAATGGAGCCTTGCGGTACAAGATTTACAAGAATTATGGGACACTGCAGGATAAAATTTTATGAGAATTTACAGCCTATATCAAAACACCCTTCAATGGAAATGCATGCCGCACATGTGTTTTAGAAATATCACGTTTATCTGGAAACACAACTAGTGATGGAGCCATGGGGCACTGACCGGTAGGAGAAGATGTTTCCCTCTCTGAATCCTCCTCCGGGGGAGCCAGGGTCTCCACACAGCACTGCTGCAGATAGACAGACACAGGCACGAGCAGTCAGGACTGAGCAGCACCAGCAGCTGTGTGGCATCAGGAGAAGAGAGCCAGTAAACCTACGCAGACACTTTGGAACGTCTCCCGTCCACGTCCCGTTGCCCTCGCAGGTCAGCACAGCTGGAGTGGACAACTGGTAACCATGGAAACAGCTGTAGCTTACACTGGATCCCCATGAATGGTCGGTTCCTTCCACTTTCCCATGATGCACTTGAGGAGGAGACCCACACTGGATCACTGAAACACACATACACACTGGGGGTTACACACTCACAGGCACAGAGTGTGAGTGTGTGTGTGTGTGTGTGTGCGTGTGCGTGTGTGTGTGTGTGTGCGTGTGTGAGTGTGTTTGTAGACAGCCGAACTACTTAGCATTGTATTTTGTATTGTACTACAGTACAAGTTGAAGATTGGAGTATATTTCCATTAACTGTGTAATGTAACATTAAACTTTATTGAAATATAACAGATAACAAATAAAGCAAATGCAATCCCACCATTGTTCCAATAGTATAATTGAAGTGACACATGCACTAATGCCTGCATGATTTGACACTTTTTAGAAACTAGCAAAATGACCTTTGGAAACTTTCCATCACATGTATGTGTACACACAGAGTGCCTCTTCTACACCTCTGCCACAAAATATTTCTGCCACAATATATTTCCTGTTACTACAGTGGTTTAGTGTATCTCCTCACAGCTGGTTTGTATCCTGGTCAGATACAATGTTTGCAAACCTTGTAGGATGATGGATTGATTTTAAAACAATGATACTTCTCCTAATAAGAATAAAACCTGAGCACTTTTATCACATTCAGGTGAAAACAGCATAACAGATTTAATGCGTACTTTAATGCTTACAAGTAATAGCTAATATTGTTACAACAGAGCAGTTATACCACTTTTGATCTGTTGTCAGCATTTGTAATTCTATCTTCAGAGGAGACAAATGAATCATTCCTTAATAACAAGATGAGCTCTCTGGCTGTCAAAGTCACAAAAACAACAGCAGTTAAGATTTGTCCCTGGTGAATACCAGCACTAAGACGTGGAAGAAAGGAGCCAGCAAATTGAAAAGATGCCCGACTTAAGCCTCGGAGCATTGTAACAAAATCAGATGCATTTGCACTAAAGCTGTACCTGAAAAATGGAGGGAATCTACCCATAATGCTGACCAGTGAGCCACATCCTGTGCGCCCACAGTCTAATCTCATGTAGAGTGAAACTGTGACAACAGAGGAAGCAGCTGTTCTCGCCACATGGAAATTCACTGTCTTCAAGCAGCAGACAACCTAGGTCACTACATTTAAGTTGCAAATTATAATCAATGCATGGACCAGGACTTTCTAAAGTGTATATATGGATTTTTTTTGGGTGCTTCCAGGGCCTCAAGTGTGAGACTGTTTCCATACATCTGCTAAATAATGTGATGTAAATAATACCCTCAGGATAACTTCTCCATCAACATCCCTCTTTTGAAACGCTGTCCTACATCAGGGACTTAAAGGAAGAAATACATATTTATACTTTAGACTCACTACAGTATGTGGGATGGGATGTTTATATAATGCTAATGATTCACACAAACCTACAGCCACTTTGAAACACGATTTCATAACTGTGAGCGTAGAGTACATAACCAGCACCAATGTCAAATGGTCCAGTGGTTCAAGTGCATTAATAAATTTTAAAAAAAAATCATCTGTTACATATGGAGAATGGAGCTTGAGACAACTGGACGACATATTGTCTTAGTGCGGTGCTGCACAAGGTTTTAAGAAACTGTGTTCAAGATAGCACACACGTACCTGCAAGCGTGCTGAGTGGGTGCAGACGTCTGTGCGTATCACTTCATAACAGCCCCCAATAAACATCTGTGTTGTGTGCGTGCGTGTGTGTGTGTGTGCGTGTTGGTGTCTGTCTGTGCCTAACTCCCTAAGATAATGATAACCATCTGCATGGTTTCAAACAACTAATAAAGTCAGTGTAATTCTCATCTAACCAGGAGACAGATGGTTTCATGCTCCATTCACCCTGCTATGATGATATACAGTGCACGCGATCACATAGTCGGAGAGAGGGAGAGAGGGGGAGAGGGGGAGAGAGGGAGAGAGAGAGAGATAGAGTATCTATACAGAAGCCTAAGCAATAAGCACGTTCTGAAATGAGCGGGAAAGATCAATTTGCGGACAGAAGGCCCTAATATAGCAAATATTGCTTCTAAATATAAACACCATAAGGACGCCCTGCTTCTCTCCATGTTTACTCGTTTCGCTCGGCCCCTCGACTACCTTCAACCCTTGATTTATTCTTTATTCTTCTCTCTGCTAGACTTTAACCCATCTTCTGGATGCAGAATCAAAGTGTCATTAACCAGAAATTGTTTTCAACCGCTGAAAAAACACAATTTTATCGTAAAATTGCCGTTTCTAGGCAACCCGGGAAACTCGCGGCACACTAATCACTTGACTAATTTTTTGCCTTTTGTACTGTGTGACCCCCGTGTCCTGAAGAAGTCCCTGCATCTCTCCCTGATTATTCCTCGGGGCTCCAACAACTTCTCCTGCTTTAAAAAAAAGTCCAGGCACCTGCGCACACAACCAAATGCAGTCTCTTAAAACATGCTGCTCAGGGTTTTTTGCCCGTTGCGGCGGGAATCCGGGCACAACAGCTGCTGGCTGGCCAACAGTTATAAATTTATAATTGAAAGCGTAGTTTCTAAAAACAACTTTGTTGTCGGGGATGAAACCCAACTAAAAATAGGATAAAACACTTCTATTGACTTTTGCGCTTAATATTGCAGAACAATATTTCTCCAGGTCTCTGATGCCCAAAGAACACTTTTGTGTGTGTAATTGAAGGTTTCTGAACTGATTTTTTTTTACACTCTATGTGTCTCTCCTTTGTTGTGAATAGCCAGGATTCTGAAGTAGGAACTCCTAATCCCTGTTTGCTCACACACCTCCGCTCTCACCTCCATCTCATCACCCCCCCCCCCTTCTTCTCCTCTTTTTCCTCTCTCCTTTCCATGCTTTCTAACACTTTGGTCCCCTGCCTCTGTCTCTTTCCCCTCCTCCTGCCTGCCTGCCTGCACCTTTCCCTCCTCGTCCTTCTGGCTCAGCCCCAGCCCTCTTTCATCTCCTTCCATCGCCCTCCTGGTCTCTCTCCTCACACCATTACTACCTCTCCCTCCCTTCTCCTCGTCTTTTAGGCATATCTCTCTTGGCGCGACTCGTGCAGCCAACACATTTTATGGGCTTAATCCCTTTTCTCGCTGTGTATTTACAGGTTTGGAGGCAGGTATTGATTTGCCTCTCTTTGTTTCTCCCAGCACCTGCTTCCTCTCTCTCACTCGTTGCTATGTCGCCTGCTTTCGCTGATGGCTCATCACATTCCCTCTTTTTCCCTTTTCATTTACCCACTTGACTCTGTTTCCAACTCCCACTTTCATTCCTTCTCAATCTCTGCATTGCTCTCGGTGTCCTCTCTCTCTTATCAAATGTCTCTTCCTCCCATCGCTTGTCTTCCTTTACTCTCTTTTTTTTTTCCTTCTCCGAAGCCTTCTCCTTATTGGCTCACGTGCTCGCTCTCCTCACTCTCTCCTCAATTCATTTCGCCTGTCGAGACACACTTCTCGCATCTCCCGTCATTCACTACGTTTCTCTGTGTGAGCATCTGTGCTGAAGAAGCTGTTGTTCCCAAACAGGATCAAATGTGACTTGTGAATTGTTTGAAGTGGGAGAAAAGAGGAAGGGATGAAAACAGAGGAGCCGTACAGAAACCCGCAAACAATAGAGGGAAGAAC
The DNA here is from genome assembly GCA_029224185.1 of Karalla daura. Taxonomy (NCBI): domain Eukaryota; kingdom Metazoa; phylum Chordata; class Actinopteri; order Chaetodontiformes; family Leiognathidae; genus Karalla; species Karalla daura. Next base: position 21,323,128 of record CM055190.1, read on the forward strand.
CTGAGCAGGAGAGGAAAAGTGAGGAACAATGGTGGGCAGAGAAGAACAGAAGGAAAGAGGACTTGAAGCAATTTTCTCCCCCTGTATCTCACCTCCTTTTTCTCTTCTTCCTCCCCTCGTTTTTTTGCCATTTCTCTTTTCAATTTCCGGCCCCGGTCTCGTTCTGTATCACCTACAGTATCTTTCACCTCGCCTTGTTTTCCGTCTCTCTGCATATCCCCCCTCTCTGGTTCCCTCTCAGTAGCCTCTCTGTTGGCTTTCTAAGTTTTTTTCATCTCAGTTCAAAGCCTTTGCAACTGCAGGAGCCAGCAGGAGATTTTCGGAGGAAGCGGCAGGCAGGATCTCAGGAAACATTCCTTTTTTACTGTTGTTGGGTATCACAGTCTGAACTCTAAATATGGGCTGTTGTAAAACTGTGACTCATTTCATTTTAATGTATTCTTTTTTATTTCCCCCTTTGTGTTTGTGAAAAAAGAGGGATGTCAGGAAATAAACCCTAATTTAACACTTGGTTATTGCAAGTAGCAACGTTAATTTCCCCCTGGCCTCGCTCTAATGTACTGCTAAAGTGTCAATCTGTTATCTTGGTGGGGCAGCTTCCACTGAGATACTACTGCTCTTATTTAAAGTGTCACTTGTTTTTCGCATCTCTTTCTTCCACAAATGTTCATATCTACCACGAGATACCCCCTTGTTACTCCTCATTAAGTATCATATTATTAAAACAATTATGTTACACAGACACATTTTTAGCCTCATCTAAAGTTTTACATGACTTTCAATTACACTGTAGAATCTGACAAAGGAGATATGCTGGTTTTTCCTGCAGCTGTGATCAATTATTTATTAAAGATGAGATGTCAAGATTAATTCAGTAAAAGCCAAACACCTGGGAATAATGGTCATTGAACACCATACCATAGAAGACTTAATTTTAAGTTTTGTTTAAAATCTTGTATTTTGACATATATTTTGATAATGTGGTAATTGAGTTTGTCTTAATGCGGCTTAAAATTCATTTGTGACATGACTCATCAACAGATCAGAAGGTCTGTGGTTCAATCATAATCAAACATTTTTTACTTTCTCATGAGTTGGTTAGAAGGTTATGTCAAAAGTGCGATGGAAAACCCTTTAATCACATTTACAAATGGCCAGTTCACCTCAGACGACCACATTGTATGTGTCTTGCTTTTACAGTATATAAAATACTGTTTACAGTATATAGAAAACTGTAATAGAAACACACCTTATGTCCTAAATGCAAATGTTACTCTTTATAAACTCACAGGTCTACTCCAGTCAGTCCTCTTACCTTTACAGCTGGGTTTGGTCTGGTTCCAGGTTCCATCTTTGGTGCAGTGCAGCACGCTGCGTCCATGTCCGGGCGGCTCCATCAGGTGACCGGGGTTACAGCGGTACGTCACCGTGTGGTTGTAGGTGAACTCCTTCCCCTGATAGATCCCGTTGGCAACAGGCCCTGGGTCTCCACAACTGATGACTGAGAGAAAACGTACACGTCACGCAGACGGTATGTCGAGCTCTGCACCATCGACCTGTCGGGTTGTATCGGTCCGTCCCGCAACAGTGCAGCCGTGCATCACTAACATTTCGAGACACGGCAATTTCACCTCATCTCTTTGACTTAAACTGCAACTCACTTTGCTTCCTCACATGTTTTTACTCTCCGTGGATGCCTGTTGACCTTGTCCTCCTACTCAACTTTCTCAGAGAGGGCCTTTCTTTACTTCCCCGAAGCACATCTCTACTTCATTTCATCTGCCTCCCACCTTCTCTTGCTCCTTTTCCCAAACCACTGTCTGACTCTGTTACTCTAAACAAGTTGAAATGTCAGACACAACAAACTTACCCTTGCACAGCCCTGTACCTGCACAGCAGCAGGTTGCCCAGTCCATTCACATTTCATACCTTTTCTCAGATCCTTTGCTAAAACACACAACTATGGGCCCACCGGCACCGATGTTATACACAGGCTGTATCTCATCATGACGGCTGAACGTCTGCAAATATTCTATAAAAGTGGCAGCATTTTCGCCTGCTCAAAGTCAACGATGAGTAGACGGTGAAGAGGTGAAGATTAGGGGCTGCAACAAGCGATTATATTTGTAGTCAATCGGATAACTTTTGATAAGTTGATTAATCGATTAATTGTTTAATAAATTGAAGTAAAAACTGTGAAAATGGTTAATGTCCATATCACAAAGGCATGATTAGGTCTTTTTTCTACCCTACTCTACTTTTTTTCCTTTAACCTCAAAAATACAACAAAATAGAGGTATTTCTATGAGATAGCTCAGGATTTTGAAAAACAAGCAATTGAAAAACAGATGAAACTGCTGCGTGATTTGGATCCGCTCCAACATCTCACTGAGACATACTTCACCTTTCCACCTAATTTCTGCCAGAGAGAAATACACTCACAAATGATTTTGAAAACCTCAGTAACATTCAGGTTTCTGTAGCAGAGGACAAAAGAAACCTGAAATGTTCACGTTTTAGAAGCTACTAGCATTTTGACATCATTTCTTAAAATGATTCTCAGTTTTTTTTCAAAAGTAGCAACAGTTATTTCACTGAACAGTGACAGACGCCACCACATCTTCTGCTCTCTTCACCACGTCAGTCATCCTATGGGTCAACATCAACAATCAGGTCTTAGGAGCCTAGTACGCATCTGATAACACATATTTACTTAATGATGTGTGATATATGCATTTTGTGACATAAAAATGCTGTTTGTCTTTCTTCATTGTTCAGTTTTACAGTATTTCATATATTTTCACTGAGTAAAATGAAACTTAAATAGTCTATATTTTCTTGGACGAAGATAAGACTAGACTTAATAGACCCACACTCTAACTAGATATATAGAAAATGGCTGCCAGAATGAACTCGAATCTCAACGCTATAATCTTAAGAGCAGGACCAGTTGTTAGCACCATCACACTCCAGTGATACTGAACCCATCGTACCGGTGCAGTCTGGGGGTTGTCCGGTCCAGGTCCCGTTTGTTGTGCAGTGTCTGGTGGTCAGGCCTGATGTTTTGAAGCCCTCCCAGCACGCGTACGCCACAGAGCTGCCGAAGGTGATTCCATCGCTGAAGACGATCCTGCCGTGTGCCGGGGTGCCGGGGTTACCGCAGGACACAGCTGACAAGTGAGGAAACATTAAACAGCAGTGATTAATCACGGGTGTGATATCAGTATGAGCGATGCTGTCTTGCTGTCACTCAAGGCTGATCAGCTGTGGGGCTACAATAATGAGATTATCACCACAGTCAGCTGGAAATAACTCAGAATGTGTCTGTGGCGGATGGGCTGGGATACATGGACACACACACACACACACACACACACACACACACAAGGAGACATGGGCCAGCAGAGGAAACTGACTGCACTCCTGGGGGGTTGGTATTGGGTTTGTCCAGAGCTGGTGTGGGATTGCCTGGCAGCTACCGGGTGAGCAGTGGCGCAGTGGAGCAGGGGACAATTTTTAAGGGAGACAGAATGAAAAACTGTTTTTACCTCGGCTTTATTAAATAACAACAGTCCATTCTCGGCCAAAGTTGTACTGCAAGTCCTACAACATCATAAATAAGTTTTGCACACTGAGACGCAACTGAAAAGGAATGGGCAAACAGATGCAAAACCACACACTTCAGCCTATGACCTAAATAATTCATACGTTAGGTCCCCAAGAAGTTTACATGGTCCTGGTTTCTCCTCAGTATCTGATTTCTCCTCTGATTCAGCCTCATATATATGATTCTGTCGCAGACATATGTGTACGTGCTCCATAGCTATATGAGATTTCTAGAGATTTCTATAGTTGTTTCTAAGTGGTAGCTGGAGTTTCTGGAAATTGGCGGCGTAACGGATTTAAGATCATGGTTCTTGAATGGTTCTCAACTGGTTCTGAGACCAGCGTTGGAACTATTTTGGAGGAAAACGGGTATAATCTACATGTAAAGTCTATGTCCACATAGACTACACTGCAATTCATTTCCTACAATTGAATGGTAGAAGGGCTTGTAAAATGGCATCTGAGGCATTAACGATGAGACCAGCCCCTCATAGCTTCTACTTTAACACCAAAAAACAAGCAAAAATTGGTCAACCACTCTTTTTCTCCATAAAGTTAACTTTGCGGTTAAGCTGTCTGTGTGCTCCTGTTTCAATGACATAAAAAATGGTGTTTGAAATCGTCTTCCCTGTCGTGTTGCGCTGCTGGGAGAAGCCACTGTGGGAAAGCCAGACTCTCCTGCCATGATGTCCCCGAGGTAGTGAGGCTGATTAATAACCATAGGTTGTTGGACAGATTCCCAGCAGTGAGTGGCAGATGTACAGTATTGTACTCATGTGCCTGAGGCTGGCACACCGCTGAAAGTACACCTACCGCAGAGACTGTAACTGCCAAAGTGCCATTGAGCAGAGCCTGTGATTCCTTTACCTTTGCCAGGGCTGAGCTCCAGCTGGCTGGCTCTGCCTCTTGTTTAACACCAAGACACGCTGTCTGCATAATATGTATGGCAAGAGTGTTTTTGATGAGATCCTTGAGGTCCAAAGACGTAAGGAGAAGCACCGGTGTGGGTCGTGCAGCTGGGTAGCACAGTTAATTATCAGTCAGTGCTGGTGGAAAATGTCCTCCCTGTCTCATGGAGAACAAAGTATGAGTGATGTGAGCACAGGGGAATACATACTGAGGATATGAGGCGGCCTGTGCACTTGCCATGCAGCACCCATGAACATACACCGGTGCTCATCCTCACATCTGAGGAAAACAATACTTGTCTCCGGGTGAATCTGAGGACTTCTCTTTTGTCTTTTCATATCTTTTTGTTTTGGTACACCAAGAGCTAGAAGCTGGTGGCCAGATTCATGTGCTACACTGCTGTGAGATGGGGCAGCGAGGTGAAGGCTGACGATGCCTCTGGACTCAATATGCTCCAAGCTGCTTCACTCTTGGAACCGCATGAGAGGAGGAAGCCGAGGAAACTACATTATAGACGATGTAGATGAAAGCAGCAGGAGAAGACAAAACAGCATAAACAAGCTGAAATCTGAAAGTCACATCATTTAGGGGGGTCATAATGATGCAAAAATCGATAATCGAAACATCAGTTTAGTGATGAATGATCCAATTGTATCAACATAAAATGAAAACATCAATTGGTCAATATATAAAATCATTTTTAAGCTGCACTTTTATTTTGATATTTGGTGAAAAATTTTGGTTCAACTAATATAATCAGGTAACACTTCAAACCCTAACATAGTGTATAGACTGTATATAGACTGTACATGGTTGTTATTTCACATACATTCCAGAAATGATTTGTTTCAGACTTCGATGTGTACAAATAGAAGTTATATGCGAAGACTCTAAAGCTCATTATACAGATTGTGGTACTTCATAGTCTGTTCTTATTAAAAGAACACATTGCTTTTCGTTTTAATGTCTGACTGAGGTCCAAATATAAATATAAGTCACTGTGTCAAATAACCATGTGATACAGTATCATCTCATATCGATTGCTGGCTCCTAAATCAAATCAAAATGCAATCTTGGTTGAATTTATGAAAGAATAGAATAGAATAGAATAGAATAGAATAATGGAAATGTTAAAATGTTAAATATATCAGCAAACATTGAATCATTGTCCAATGATTTGATTTATCAGATATAGTACAGATAAAACTTGTGTTATACACCCCAATAAAATTATGGTTATAAAACTATTACAAAACTATGGTGTTTCACCTCACCAAGACCACAAAACTTCAAGACCCCAAAAACTTTGGGAACCAGAGAACAAAAAAAAGCACCAGAGGAGAAGAGCAAGACTGCTGAGGAGAGTGCCGGCAAGGCAGAGCAGCGAAAAACAAAGTTTCTCTTAGTCTGTCACGCTGCTTGGACCACGAGAAGAGCAGAGACTTGAGACTTGAGTGGATTGTTGGAGACGTGCGGCCTGCATCAAGCTCAGCCAACACAAGGTGAGCTAACACAGGACCATGTTACACAGACAATAAAGACAATGTTATTCATATATAAATGTAAGTCACTGCGCCATGCCAAGGCTAAGGTATCCTCTGTGTTTTTATTTTTACTATTATTACTCTTATTATTTCATACAAACTGCGAAACTAAACTGCTGCATAAATAACCTGCACTGAGTTGTAACTCAGAGAAAGTCATTTTGCAGTCGTCATGAACCGTATAATGTGTTACATTTTGGAGGAAACTTGCCAAACGCTGAGTACCAGTGCTGAGGTGCTGCAGTGCTTCAGATATCTTGGACTCACCCTGGACAGTAAACTGAGCTCTGAATCCCCTGCCGTCCACAAACCCTGCCAGCAAAGACTCTCCCTGCCAACCAGGTGATGGAAACAACTTCTATTACCTTCACCTTCTGCTGCTACTGCTGCCTCTGAACAAATGCAGCCCATTCCGCTTTACCGTCCCCCTCCTCTTCGTTTGCCATGTTAACTACCTCTAACAGGAGCAAACTCGTATGAATCACACACGAAAAGCCTCCAAAAACGCTTGGCACCTGCGCGCGGCCCAAGCTCTCAGGCCGCAATGGCAAAGCCCCGACACGCCGGGCGCACACACCGCCACACGTGACCCCTGGCTCCCCCTCAACCCATTCTTCACACTGCTTCCATCTGGCCGCTGATACAGATCTCTGGCCTGGGAATGGGAACGCTTTGGCAGAAATTTAGTTCCCTCTGCCGTGGCATCATTCAACAAAACACATGGGGTGTCACGTGTGGTACGTGCTTGTGGGGATCGGCACTCGTGTGTCAGCGTGGGGGCGTGTTTGATGTCTTTGTCTGTCGTGGGCCGTGTTGTAAAATGCATGAGGCTCTCTGAACAGACCGGAGCATACTGTCACTGGGAAACAACAATAAAGAAGCTGTCTGTCCTCTAACTGTAAGTCTCTGTTCACCTCCGTGTCATGTGTCCGTCAATAAAATAAATGAATAAATACTCTTATTCCTGATGCAGCTCTAGTTGGGTTGTTATCACATATCTTATCTATTATTGAAGCTCTCTCATTTAATTGTTATTCTTGTTCTATTAGGCAAGGCGGCAAGGCGGCTTTATTTATATAGCACGTGGCATACCCAGGGGCAACTGCATGTACTTTACATAGGCACAAAAACATACAGTTTATAAAGCATCGGTGAATAGTCGTGAGAATGGGAAGCATTTAAACATGCAATTAAAAAACAAAACACTCAGTGGAATAAATAAATAGGAATGAAATTAAGTGAGAGAGAGACAGACAGACAGAGAAAGAGAGAGAGAGGGAGAAACGAAATCAAAAGCACACTCTTGAGAGCTCAATAGGCATATGTTTCTAACCTGGATTAAAAAAGTGTCCACAGTTTGGGCTGATTTCTCTTCTGCTGGTAGTTTGTTCCATTTGTGTGTGGAATAAACAATAAAAGCTGTCTGGTTTGAACTCAATTATTTATTCCTATTACATTTAATTTACGTGCACAATGGAGGTTATTTATTCTAGTATTTTATTATTGTGTTTGTGTACTCCTCCCACCCTCTCTCTCTCTATATATATATATATACATACATATATATAATTATTGCTGCTGCCGTTATTGTTGCTATTGTTACTGTTATTATACTAACTTTCTATCATTTTTGATTGATCGTTGACGAAGGCATCTCCCTCAGCATTAACGTCAAAATTCAGCTGTGGTTTCTGAGACGGAGCCGTCTGAGAGGAACAAGGATTCAGATGTGGACCGACGATGTCTGGGGTCTTAACTATCGATTCATTGATCTTCAGTTTGCTGGCACAGCACATTAACAAAGAAGCGAATGAGAGAGAGAGAGAGATAAGCAACCAACCACAGCACATTTCCCTAATAAGATCATGACAGCTGACAGCCTCCAACAATCAAACACCTACTGATGGGATTCATTAGATGGAATCCCTAAAAGCTCCGTCCTTGACTGAGTATGTGCTGCACATCATGCAAAACCACACGTGTGTGTGTGTGTGTGTGTGTGTGTGTGTGTGTGTGTGTGTCGGTGTCTGTATTGTCAGTTTATCTGCTGTGAGTTACAGTCTGCGTGTGCGCACCTGCGTGTTTCTCCATGGATTTTCTTTCTGCTCGTGTCTCACCCGCTCTGAATCAGCTTTTAACCACTATTAGCTTAGAGACAAACAGCCGCAGACATATAAATAATTAATCTTACACTAATACAGACCTCTGCCTCGAAGGTGAACTAACAATTGATCCATAGTCAAAAAGTCTGAGCTCGGCCCTAGATTCAACTTTTACCCTGTTTAAACCTGGCGTTAAGATGCATCCTGGGTTGGATGCGTCTCTGAGGTGTCCATTTGAATGCCTGTCGGGACATTTTTAGGCAGCGCGGTGGGAAGAAGTTGCTATTTTAAGAATCAATCCTCGCACTGAAAAACAGGGGTGTTAAAGGAGAAAATAAGAAAATAAAACACTAAATCTAAAACAAGTGCTCCGATCGAGTGAAATAATCTATCCATGCAGCAAGATCAAATCACTTGACAAGATTTCTTTAAGTAAGATGTGGCGTGTGTGATGTAAGATTAAAGTGTAAAGCTGAACACTTAAAACACAAAACTCTTAACTCTTGAAACAACATACATTTTTTAACACTTCTAAATTTGAGGGTGTTTGTTGTTTGTTTTTTTTAATCCTGGTAAGAAGCGAATCATTTGCAGTGCATGTAAAAGCTGCTCCATCGCTGCTCCTCTCCGGCCTGTAAGTGTTGGCTCGCTGTCAGAAGCCACAACAAAACAACCATCACCTGACGCACTGGGACACATTAGCTTTGACGCGGCAGAAGATAATGTGATCGAGTCCACCTCGGTGAGTGGTTTGAGGAATGGGATCACAATTTGTCCTGGTGGCCATTTCAGAGCTGCCCAATTATCGTCACATCAGCCAAGGTTCATATAAACGCCAGTGATAATCAGGATCTCCGAGTCCACCGTCCTGCCGGTCCAGTGTCGGGAGACGCTTGCCTGTATTTTTTCATCTCTGCGAGATTTAATTTGAAAACGTCGACTGCGGACATAAAGAAATATCGACTCAAGATTGATTTTAAAGAACAATGCTGTTCAGTTGTCTTTGCTTTTATGTACAAGTTAACAAAGTTCAAGTACATTGCCACTTTGTATGAATATTTTCACGGGTTGGAAACAAACATCTCACTGATTTTATTCGCCATTATGTCAGAATGGCCTCAATACCTTTCAGCATTGCACTAATAATATTGTACAAAGAGGAGGACATTGACACAGCGTGACTCAGTTGCTTTCCTCGTCCAGTCTCCAGAACAGCTCATCTCTTTCTCTCTCTCTTTATACCTAAATCTGAATTCTGCGTCAGAGTTCGCAGGAGTTAATGTCAGCCATGCTTGGTTCAGGCTAATAAACATAATGAGCGGGGGGTAGAGAGGGACGGTACCACGAGTAGCAGCAGCAGCAGCTTAGGATTCCAGTGTCTGCACAACACTGTGGGGACCCACTTTAATTTCCCCTAAACCCCCATGGGTTTAAAGTGTGTCTTGGAGAACTGCTGTTGTATAGGACCCACTTTATTGCCACAAAGCTGTGAAGCTCAGTCAGTTTGGAGTGACACACTTCAATCCTCTGTATCTGGGCCACACACAAATAAACATGCACAAACACACACACACTGAAATCTTGATGTACTGCAAACAGCAAACCATATAAACCTTTTACATTACGCATGCTTTCATGTTTGTGAGTGTGCAAGCAACTCACTCACACAAGCTCCATCATGTACAGCATGCTGTGTGCGATGCATGTAATGGGCTATAAGCTATGTGTAGCAGCGGATTAGTTGCTTACTGTCACTTGCAGGCCAAGAAGCCTGATGCTACTGTATTCTCAAATGCAGAGATTAAGCTGTTCAACTTTGGGGGCAGAGCTGATTTACTCTCCTATAAAATGCTGAATAATTAGCTCCATATGCCAGAAAATGCGGTTTATACAAAAATCTTGCGCGACTTCATTTTACCACAGTGTTTATTTTTACAGCGACGTTTTATAGAATCTGGGTTGGGACCCAAAGGTAACCTCAAATGAGACAAAGATAACTCGACTGATGATGATGTCATCTAAGCAGACAGTTTGGCATATGCGGTGCTGTCACATCCAGGCCTCTTGTAAAAAGCGAGCAACAGTCTTTTACTATAAACAAAAAAAGCTCAATAAAGGGTGCATACACACAGCAGCCCCATAAATATCTCTCCTAACTCTAGGAGAAATCAACTACTTTGATTTGCAACACTATGGCAATGCATTTTTTGGTACAGACATCTAAACGCTGTTGTTCCCTCTTTAAATAAACCCGAGTGTTGCCACATTCGGTGCCACGCTTCCCCACCTTGACAGACAGGCTGCGTGCCGCTCCAGGTGCCGTTGTGAAGGCAGGTCCTCTCGGCCGAGCCAATCAGACTGTATCCTGCCTCACAGCTGAAGCGCAGCAGGCTCTTGGTTTTGAATTCCTCGCCTCCTAGACGCGCACCGTGAGGGGGAGTCCCTGGGTCGCCACAGATTCCTGAACTTATACCTGCAAGAAGAAGTATGGAGTAAAAAAAAGCACTAAAAACACAGAAAAAGACACTAAAAACACAGAAAATCTGGTACAAAAACTTTTTTTTTATCACTGACTCAACTTTTCTTCTTATTCTTAGTAGTAGTAGTCTCATCTCATCTTTAACTAAAGCCTATGAGCCTACAAAAATACTTTTGATTTGCTGTGGCACGGTGTTAAAACAGAGGATTAGGAGGGTGCGTCCCATGAGGCCACTGTGCTAAAAATACATGTGTGTATTCACGCTACGAGCCAAACATCGACATAAAAACATTTGTGATGTTCATCTCACAACTTCTGTTGCAGCAATTGCACAAATATTTTGCCAACTCAGTCTTTTCCTATCTAGGGACACACTCTCACACACACACACACACACACACACACACACACACACACACACACACACACACACACATATGTATAAGACACACCCGGGCCTCACGCAAACTTTTGGAGGACTGTACTTTGCATTGAAGCTATACCAAATTGTTCTAGCATTAAAAGCACTGAGCGTGTCACAATTTCAGGAGCTTAAATTCCATTGGTGGGGATTTGCGAGTTTAACAGGGTACGGCTCCACAGGCAGCGTCTTGCATCTCAATGAGTTCCTCAGCTGCAGGATGGATGCTGCCCCGCTGAGCGTTCTGTTCTCAGGCCAGCAGAGGAGGCTTATTGCAGTTCAGCTTTTGAGACAGTTGATGCTGAGTTTGGAAGCGATCAGTTGTGGTGTTTTTGGATCTGAACCTACTGTGGAGCAGCACTTAGAACCTGAGAGGGTGAAAAAAAAAAGAAAAAAAGAAAGAAAAACCACTTCCTCCCCTCTGCTGACTTTCATGCACAGCCTGCAGCTCAGGCCAGGTTGTATACGTACAGCACAGAAGGGGTGCACCAGTTACACATTATTCAGCGAAGTGCAAGAGTTAGTGGCTATCAATTTCTGGCAAGATGGTGAAAAATGAGAAATGCTTTGACTATTACTGTTACTACTAGTGGACCAGAGAGGTTGTGATGAAGCAATCATGTCATACACTCTAAACTTTGCCACAGTCTGATACTGAGAAGTTGTGCTAACTGACTTTGAATCAGGACCCATCCATCATCTTGCTCATTTTGTACTCATCTACGTAACCTATCTCCAGCATGCATAAGGACGAAGGCAGGGAACTCTGGACAGGTCTCCAGTCCATCACAGGGCACACACACATACACACACACACACACACACCATATGGTGCGTTTCCATCAAAGCTAGAAATGCGAAATGCGTAAATATCACAATAAATCTGTTAATGGATGGACCGAAATGTCGAAAAACACATTTTTGTGCTCTCATGAGTAGATTTTTCAGAAAGTGATGTAAAAGTTTGTCGCAAAAGTGCAATAGAAACACTTTTTTCCACATTTTCACATCACTGGACAAGATGTAGCGAGTCACACCAACAGGTCGCCTGCAGTAAGAATTTACAACCGTGATGTGATAATTTACGAAAGTCACAGCTCATGAACAAAACATCCTTCAATAAAAACACCATCAAGTCGCATTCGTACTCCATTGAGACCAGTAATATTCTTTGATTTTGCTAAAAACTGTAAACAAAACATAGCTACTCACACTCACACTCTCCCATCCACCTAAATGCATGTTTCTGGACTGTGGGCGAAACCCAGAAGAAAACAACATGCACATGCAAAAGATGCAATCTTCTTGCAATCCTGCAAACTACTCACTGTGTCATCTCAAATTGGAACATATCAAAATCTGATACATTGTAATTTACATTCAAAAGCAGCTGTCTCATGGAACAAGTACACCTAAAATGAGCTGACAGCCACAATTTAGTTCTTGTGCAATCTTCTAATAATAATTCTCTCTCTATATATACACATATACTGTATATATATATATATATATATATATATATATATATACATGTATATATATATATATATGAAACTAGGAAGTGCCTCTTCCACTAAAAGTATTCAAGTTAAATACAAAGTTTGTGGTGTTAAAACCTGCTCAGACTGATACTTAAAGCATGGGGTAGCTGCTACATGATTTCAACAAGCCTATTAAATAAGTCTAAATAAGCCTAAATAAATAAATAAATCAGAAAAAAAGATAAATCACTTAGGTCCAAGAAAAAAGTTATTATTGATTTTGCATGCCGGGCCAACTTGTTAGTTTTCTCGTGGTCAGCCACAAATATAACACACTGAATGTCTGAACTTGTGAAAGAGTGGCTGTCACCCTCGGTGCTTTTCGAGACCGTTGTGAGTAACAACCTTCAGCTGTGAGTTTGGAAGAGAGTGTGACATTATCTGTCCACGGTACGTCACCGCATCGTACCCACCGACGACCCGCGAGAAGAAACGAGCGCTGGAATTTATTTGTAAGCGTGACACACACCGGGACCCGGGCTGCCCATCATATTTACCTGTCAGTTCTTGTGCCCGTTATCATCATACAGAGGTGTGTGGGCCGCAGCTGACGTGCGGTGTGTCACGCTGGAGCAAACACACACTGACGACGTCTCCACACCTGACCTGTCTGACACGGCTCACTCTTTGTTACGCCAGATGGATGATGCTATTTTCTGACATCTGAACCAGTTTTGTCTCTCGCTCACTTCGAGGGTTTTTTACTCTTCCGTTCGCTGAAGACAGAGGGGGTTTATTTTAAGTTTGTTGTTGTTCTGCAGCCTTCAAATGTTCTCATACAGCCTGATCTATGTATAGCATCATTTCCTGATGAGCTTACTCTCATAAATTGCTTTTACGGCTGGAGATTTACATACGGTGGCTTGTCTGCAAACACTCTCATCAGAAAAAGCCTCCCTTATGATTTCATGAGACGCATTTCCCTGTTGGCAAAAGCACTTAAGATGCTGTTGATTTCAGTGCGTGTGAATGCTGGATTATTACTTTACGTTAAGAAACGCTCGGTGAAGCAGGCAGCTAACACGCCTCCCATTCTGAACAGGCTGAGTGAGCGAGAGGAACAGGTGACCGAACATCTACGCTCCGCTCCATCAGCCTGGCTGGGTTTACCGGTGCAGTATGGCGGCGCTCCGCTCCACGTGCCGTCTTCCTGACAGTGGCGAGTAGCGTTGCCCACCAGCACCCCTCCAGGCAGACAGGAGTACTGCAGCACGGAGCCATAGGTCCAGCTGTGGGTGCCCGATACGGCTGTGTTGGGGGGCACGCCGGGGTCACCACAGGAAATAGCTGCAAGAGAGTGGAGAGTAGAGAGTGTGTGAAGAACAGTGTTATGCACCATATTTACAGTTTTTTTTTATTCATAATGGTATTTTCCTTGTCTGTACTGTATAGACTTTTTATATTCTATATTATTCTCATTTACTGTGTTACACTGCTGCACTATCTGTCCATCTATCCATTGGATTAACTTCACAATGCTATGATTTCTTCTTCTTCTCAAATTCAGACTTTTTCACTTCTTACCTAAAAAAACTGGAATGAACTGAACTCCAATCCAGCTCAAAATTGAAATGGTGAACAATGAACGTGAACTATTCATGTCTGATCTGCGTGTACTGAACTTTGAACTACTGTACAGCAGCTCATGAGGAGTGCGGCTGAGTCATTGCAGGAGGCAGATGACGTGTCTGTTGATTTTGTAAATGAAAGTTCATTTTAGTACGTTTTTATTATCAAGTGTACACAGTTAGCAGGATAAATACCGTGCGGTAAAAATCTTTTTATCGACTCTTTTCTTTCGCCTGAGTTAGAAGAACTTGCGATGCCTTTTAAGTAATAGTTTGCTAGACATTTATTCGACAAAAAAGTTTTACCAGTAGTTTTCCTCAGCCCACTTTCTTTTCTATTTTTACCTTTATTTGACGAGAGGTAGGCACTAAATGTCAGGGGAGAGAGAGGCAGTGCGTACCACAGGTCCCCAGCTGAAATCGAGCCATTTTTACTCTCTTTTTTTTCCTTTTGCTTTTGCAATTTTACAATTGAACTGAAACTACTTTGCTTACACTGTACAAGTATAGAGTCATGCTGGTAAAGCTTATTTTTATTGAGTTTAATTGAACTGCCTGAGAGAGAGTTGGCGGAGAAAGAACCAATAACTCATCTCAAATTAAATTCCCTTTAGCTAAAAAACATAGAGGGAGTCTCCCTGCTTCTCTCCTCGGTGCAGAAAATAAGTTGAAATCGTTCCATGGTGTCAAAGCGACGGACGTTAGTGAAGAAAGTTTTTTTTTCTCCTTTTTTTGGGGTGGGGGGGTGGGGTGGGGGGGGTGAGGGGGTAGACGTTTTACACGGCGCAGGTTTCTGGAGGACACAGATATGAAACTGCTCTCGATTTTCCATTTCTGCCAAATGACTGGGCCTCTGATATCTCCCCTTAACCCCAAATTATATTACTCCGTCCTCTCCTCTTCCCTCAGTCACCACCCCTCTCCCCTCAATTCTCAGATAAGACCTTGTTTCTGGAATGTAATGCTGGATGCACTGACACCAGTCTCATCTGTGTCTGCCCCCCCCCCCCCCCCTCTCTCTCTCTCTCTCTCTCTCTCTCTCTCTCGCCGATTCCTCATCTCTACATCTCTTGCTGTGTCACCGCCCCGTTCGCCTCCCTGTGCAGCTCGCTCCATCTCTGAATCTGCCTCCATTTCTCCATTGCTCTCTGGTTTAATCTCTGTGTTTCTATCAGCCGCGGGAGCTCCCTGACATAAGCGCCTATTGCCCTAAACACACACACTCACCTTTTTTTTCTGTACACACACACATACACATAGCCGCTTGCTCGCTCAAACCTTTAAGCCTCTTTCTTCCGTACCTTCGCCCTCCTTTTATGATTACTCCCTCCAATTTTCTACCTCGAACCCCTCTCTTGTTCTCTCAGTTTCTCATTCACTTCTCATCTCTCTCCCAGGGACTCTTCAGGCCATTTCAGTCTTCGAATGGCTTTTCCTGACCGAAAATAAAGAAAAAATAAATAGAAATCCCTCCTGTGCTTACTTGAGTTCGGCATGACAAACTTTTGGAGACATTTTTCTTCCCCAACAGAATTCCATAAAGCTGGGAACGATTCACAGTGGTGAAAGCACAGGTATGACTGGACTATGAAGGACTGCTCAGTCTGTCTCATTTGTATCTGAATCGACATTTCTCCCTTGGATTCAGATCACTCTCGCTTGTATTTGTCCATCCATACCAAGGCAGTGAGGGATGGGCCGGTCCCATCGTCCGTCATGCTGGCAGGTGAGCAGCGCTGAGCCCAGGAGGTAGAAGCCTCGCTTGCAGTGGATCGCCACCGTTACACCATAGCTGAAAACTTCTGGGTAACGTAGGCCCGACTGCCGTACGCCGTTCTCCACGAGACCAGGGTCCGAGCAGTTCACCACTGCATTAGGGGAGAGACAGAGGCACTGTTGAGAAGAAGCTTGTCATTGCTGGAATTTCTCTTCACTGTGTTGGTTTATAGGGCAGTAAATACAGTAAACCACTGTAATAGGCTTTTTTAATGGCTTAACTTGCATGTCTGGGGTGTCTTCCGATCCCTTAAGTGGTTAGTTTTTTGGAAGCTACCTTAATCATGACGTGTCTCTAAACGAGCCGCTGTTGCTCTATTACATACTGTAATAAGGCGGATGCAAGGCCCTCCGCTTCACATCATACTGCTTCAATACTGTAGGTCAGAATAGCAGTGGACTGTTTCCGAAAAAGATGGACCGGTCCAGCTGCCTATGGCAAAGCTACGGTGAAGCAACTAAGTATGGTTTGTTTTTCTTTAGCCATTTAGCACCAGCTAATGCTAGCAGTTGATGTAAATATGAGAACTAACTACATGTAAAGTCAACAGTGTTAATTGAAGCAGTTTGTCATATGAATATCTGCCATTTTGTCAAGATCTTAAAAAAATGAGTAAAAGAGACAGTTGGTGTAGATAGGTCGATTTTGTCATTTCCGACAAGGCTGTAAACCATGAGGCCATTTCATGAGCCACTCTGTCTGCAGTTTGTCTGCAGCCAACATTAGATTATGTTCCTGCACACACTAGCATGTTGTGAGAGAAATGTGTTTTACAGCCAATTTGTAGGGATGTATATATCTGTGTGTGGTGGCTGCATGAATGAGACACCTTAACTGAAAGCAAATTCAGTTGCATATTCACTTAAGTACTGCCAGGGCTGTGTGGCTGCCGAACCTGCAAAAATGAAACATGAAAAAAAACTGTCTAATATTCAATGTGCGCTCACACTGTGAAATCAAAATGAGTCCAAAACAAAGGTACAAACAACTAAAACTTTAAGGATACCTAATGTTGTATCCACACGTCACAAACTCACACTGTCCGCTGTTGTCCTGACAATGTGCCTGTGTGGGACTTTTGTGCTATTTCCAGGGGTTTGACTGTGTCTCCTGTGGTCGTTCCTACTCTGCCCTGCTCTCTGGGTGGATGCCAGTCCAACAAGAGTGGAGTTTTATTTTTCCACATGTCACCGGGGAGACTGACATTCTCTCAAATTCAGGTCCATGGGGGACGTGGATATATATATAAGTGTATGTGTGTGTGTGTGTGTGTGTGTGTGTGTGTGTGTGTGTGTGTGTGTGTGTCTGGCACCCTATGGGAACAAAGAAAGTTTCAGACTCGTAATTGACAGCTGCTGCTGGGAGGGAGAGAGAGGGAGAAGACAGAAAGGCGAGGGAGAGGGAGAAACTAGGCAAGCGAGGACGAATCCCTTCGATGGAAAACCCATGTGAGCAGCCATGTTGTATTGATCTGCTCTCATGACTGTGCAGAGTGCCTGCGTGTGTATGCGCGTGTGTTTCAGTATATCATAACTGTTACACGAAAGGAGGACCAGGGATGCTTGTAGCGTTAAGACCACGCATGGTTAATAGACGAGAAGAACGTCTCTGGACATGTACCCAGCTGTGTGTGTGTCTGTGTGTGCTTGTGTGCGATTGTGACTGAATACAGCTCAATATTAAGAGTGTCTTTACGCTACAATTATTCAGTTCTCAATTTTACAGTCTGCTGGCAGCCGACTTGGCCAAAAATGTTCCAGTTGACATATTGTAGCTGGAAGCAAATCGGCCCAACAAACGCTGGCTGCACGCTGACCGTCTACAATGCATGACGTTAAAGGAAAATCCGTTTTTTGTGCAGCCTGGGTCTTATTTAAGCCATTGTGGCTATAATCTCCCAATGTGGATGTGATGACATTTTTCTCACAAACTGATAGGATTTTAAAGAGGCTGGAACATTTCGATTTCAATCAAGTTCAGATGAAAGTGCCGGGAACATCCTTCCAATACAAAGTGTGTGCACAGCGGCCCCTCCTTACATTAAATGTGTGTTTTCCAGAGGGGAAACAACACATACATCATCACACTGCTGTTTTGCTCTAATCTGAAGAACTGTTCCAAACCAAAGTCACTGTAGGGAAGCAGTGTGCGGGCGCACGCCTGTAACTGTGTGGACACTTGTGTTTTTTTGACCTTTGCAGACAGGCAGGGGGCTGCTCCACTGTCCGTTGAGGCGACACTGAGCGCGTGCGTTTCCGCTGAGGATGTAACCTCTGTTACAGGTGAAGTTGACAACATCATTCAGGTTGAACTCGCTGCCGTTGGTCCGTCCGTTGGCCGGGTTGCCTGGGTGACCGCAAGTAATAGCTGAGGGAATTAAGAGAGACGTAGGATGAGAAATTGGATGTGTGGGGTCAGAGGAAAAAACAAAACAAAAAAATGCTGCAGTATTTTCCATTTGAGGTAAAAAAAGCTCAAATGTGTGATCTGTGATGCATCCACTTTACAGGAGCCACTTTTAACCGTGTAAGATAAAAGGCCAAACACTGTACAAATTTCAGGTGATCTACAAAGACGCTGGTATCATTAAGCACTTACGGACGCAGACGGGGGTTGTTCCGGACCACCGGTGGTCCTGTTGACAGATTCTGACGGATGTGCCGATTAGACGATACCCCAGCATGCACTGGTACACCACTGTGTCTCGGTAGCTGGAGCCGTCTCCACTAATGTGGCCATTGACTATAGGATCAGGAGAGTCACAGTGTCCAGCTGGAGGAGAGACAATTAGCAGAGATTAATGCAGTGCGAGTCTAAAGAACAGACTCATGACATCCTCACTGCCTTTCCTGTCCCCAGTTTGTGCTGGATAAAAGCCTCTGTACAGTAGCGGCTGATGCCCTTTGAGATTGTCGAAATGTATAAAAATGTCAGCACTTGTCAAACTAGTTCAAAAGTTGCCGACAGGCGTCAGACTCCTGTACTTACTTCTCCGATCGTTGGTGTTAGAAAAAAGAAAAAAAAAGAAAAAAAACATCTAGTCAAGTTTGTTGTTGCTGGGGCCAGTCTGTGGAGCTGTCTCACACTCCTGGATGTCGGGGGGGAGGGGGAGGGAAACGTCATCGACGCATCTACGAATCGATGCTCGAAGACAGCGCAGCTCCATGATTGCATTCCTAATCATGCGGCAATTACAGATGCGCCAAAGGTCTGGTAAAATCGTCCAGAACGATTTGTCTCCGCTCCCTAAGTGGCCGTTAAGTACCACATCCTTTCATGATTTCTTAAAACCCAGGCACACAAACTGAAGAACAACTCTTGAGCACTTAGGTGTGGCGAATCATTGAATTGTATTCAATATCATGTCAGCTATTAAGAGACTAATCACCCCCATTTCACAGTCAATCCCCCGCTTCATGTTCCTGCGAACCTGCTGACTGAGGCGACTCCTTTTGATCTATCCGGTGTTTAATACACTTTCTTTTTTACCTCAAATAATTTTATATGCTTCCCTTTATGAAATGGCGAGCGGCGCCGCAAAAACGGGGCCTCTAGAACATTGATTGTTACTGTAAAACTCATTGGAAATTACCGCGGTGCAGATAATTCTAGCGCATAACGTTATTACACAACACATCTTATTTCATAAACACGCCCGATGTAAAAGCTTTCGATCATGAATACCAAAACTGCTTACAGCAGTAAACATGCCTCGTGCCTCTGCAGGAGCAGATTGTGATTTATGATTTCATCAATAATGAGTCTCCTGAACACACAGAGCGAGCGAGCGAGCAAATCACATAAACATGAGCACATCGCAACGTGGCACGAGTGTCTTACTTTAAAGTGGCACAGGGCTTCAAATAATAATCATAATTGGCCGTATAATCTATTCATTGGAAAACATTTGTGTTTTTTTCTTATATCAGCAGGAGACTAGTAATAGCGTTAAACCTATTTTCTGGTGCTAAACATAGAAATGGGCTTAATAGAGTGCTAAGGACAGACAAGCGAGCAAACAAACAAACAAACAAAAAAACTTATCATGGAAAGTCACAATGGGCAAATGGAAATCTGAACATTTTATTACCTCTTATAAAGAGCATTCACATAGATAATTTCTTTCCCCTCGCAACCCTGACCTGCCGCATTCACAGTTAACTTTGATAAATGCAGAGTATTTAACCACCTCACACCCTCATTTGAGACTGTGATGGCATTTAAGTAACCTCAATTCTGCATATTTGTCGAACCTTGTTAGCACTGGAATATTAGAGTAATAATGTGAAGGTGGACATGCCTTTATTTCTACATTCATCACATAAAATGTGCATCTTATTCAGGCATGTAGCTCCAAGGCTGAGCTACTCGAGCAGAGTGTGCATGTAAAAATCACGATTAATCATCTCTGGTCACTGCATACCGGAGGTCTAAATCAAGACCTTAATGTATTAAGTAATAAAATGTCTCAGTAGTAGATCATTTGAGTTACTGAGGCATGTGCACAGTTTATCACACTTATCGCTGGTCTTATTTCCAAGGACCTCGCCCAGACACCTGTAGCGAGCCCATGTGTTAATAAAACACAGGTATTAAAATGTTCACACATTTCCGACAAAAAAATGGTCTCTGCTACACCAACTGAACTGGGTCATTTTTTCTTTTTTTTTTTTTTATCAAATGCCTTTTTTTAAATTTCATGCTGAATGGCCTTAGAGTTCAAGTTGCGCTCCAACAGCAAATGATTTGACTGCCTGTCTCACTTTAGTTATGCTAAACATGAGTCCACAAAAGAGAAACACAGGATCTTAAAAGCAAAATTAACCAAACCCTTCAGATGTTTTCCCAGGTGACAGCTTTTTTTTTTCTTGCTTCAGTAGGTCACTGCTTCCAGTTTTTATTATTGATCAGACTTTGCATTCCTATGGCAGAGCTGCCTTTGGGCAGTACAGTCTTGTATGCATAACGGGGCTCACCTAGACACCGGGTCTCTGCACCGCTCCACAGTCCATTAGCGGCGCACTCTCTGACATGTGACCCCACCAGCGTGTAACCATGGTTACACATGAAGATCGCAGTCGCCCCGAACGTGCTCAGCGTTCCCAGTTTGGTTCCGAAGGGTGGAACGGGAAGCTCACCGCAGGAGATGACTGAGTGAAAGAGATCAAAACGATAGGCGTCACAGAAACACACTGGAAACAAGGTTTAACATCTCAAAGATCTGGATACGAAGGGGATCATATCCAGTGGACTGTCATCCTGAATATAAACACTGTGAATCTGATTTTCCAATACAATACCTGAGTGAATTAGATTTAGGTCAGAAGATTTAAGATCTATTTATCTGTTAATATCCTTGGAGACACTGTTTTCAGGCCAGTGGCCAAGAGGAAACACTTGTGTTGCGCTGCCAAACCGCTCGGATATGCTGCTCTTGCAAGTGTGAGAGAGGTCAACCGGGTCAGGAATCAAATAAAAAACGCAATCACACACAGTTTGAAAACCGCTGGTCTAATGTTATACTGTACAGACTGTAACTTTTAAACTTTTCAAGTCGAACACGTTTCACTTTTTCAATAACACATTATGCAACACAGTGAAATGCCACCTCCTGGAAAGTTTCAAAAAGACACAATGCTTCCTTACAAGTTCTCTCCATGAACAGGTGCACCTCGTAGTAAAACCAGTCTTGAACTATTGCCCTCAAACGCGCCCCCCTAAAGGAGGCACTGGCTGTCTTTGTGTTTAAATCAAAGTCCTGGGGGACAACGTGCAGTTGTTAAGATATCTGGCATGATTTGTTTCAAAATATATATATTAAGGAGAGTGTATAAACACACACACACACACACACACACACACACACACACACACACACGTAGCTCCCTTTCAAGCCTGTCCTGCTATTGTAAAACTAGATCTGCAGCAGTTGGTATTATACACGGCCACGCTTTCCACTTTAAACCAGCTGAAAAGCACATGCTTTCATGGCGGGAGGAAAACTAACCACATCCCAGGAATAACTTGCACTGACTTCTCCTGGTGTTTTGCTCGCTCCAGTCGGAGGATGCTGCTTTCATAACTCATCCATGGCTGTTTGCTGCTGCAGATTGAGTGTCATTTTATTCCTTTTCATGGGCCTTTTTTAAGGCCAGTCCCACACTCCTCTGTATCTCTCTCTCTCTCTGTCTCCATGTATGTGTGTGTGTGTGTGTGCGTGTATATATATATATGTATATATATATATATGATATATATGAATATGTGTGTGTGTGTCTGAGGCTTGCTCCCCACTCCTTGCTATTTATTGTTTGTCTTCTGCGTCCATGAAAGTTGTTAATTTGGCAAGCGCACTTCGTATAACTATTTGATGGTCTGTGAAAACAGTCAGTGCAGAGTAAAATGTGTGTGAAACTTTTCATGCGTGAATACATGCAGGTATGTGCATCGATTGCTGTCAGTCTGGAAGCACTGCCTGCACTAGTAAAACCACAGATATTGCTCTACATCTGTGCAACACCTATAAATAAAGTTATGTGTCACCTCTAGTGCAGAGGGAGGTGACCGAGCACACAAAACATGGTATGACAGCAGAGTTTTATTAACTTGTTCAGGCAGGTGGGGGGGGGGGGGGGGGGGGGGGGGGGGGGGGGGGAGACAAGCATGTGTTGTCACTCACTCTTGCATGAAGCCGGGTCGTCTGAGCCTTCCCAGGTGCCGTTGGCCAAGCAGCGAAGAGTCCGATGCCCCACGCCTAAGAAGTAACCTGTGGAGCACTCCAGCATCACCATGGAGCCGAACTCTCCCAGCCGACCAGAGAGCAGGCGGAAGGTCATGTGATCAGTCAAGGTGCCCTCTACACTGGGGCAGTGGATCGCTGGGGGAGGAAATTCAAACAATAGAAAATCACTTGTGGTACTATTTTTTTTTTCCCCTGAAATTTAAATATATGAAAATGTATACTTAAAAGAGGACATGATGGTGTTTTTTGAGCTCCCTGCTTAAAGTCTGACATAAAAATTGTTTTCATTCTACAGTGTGCTCCACATACAATGGATTTCATTCCCGTGTAATATATTTCCTGATTAATACAATGAACCACATTTAAGAATACTTACGTAGACATCTGGGGGCTGAGGCAGCGTTATTCCAGGTGCCGTCCTCCAGACACATGGCACTCATTGGAACACCTGGATCCAGGTGGTAGCCATGGTTACAATGGTAGGTTACCTGGCTACCGACTGTGTACTGGCTGGCGTGGAAGCTGCCGTTGCCGAGCGACTGTGGGATTCCACATGAGATGGCTGCAAAGAGACAAGGTTGATGTGAGGAAATACCGTCTCCAACTCCACTGTCGCTCTCTTCTCCTACGAACCCTGACTGCCGCTATCTGTGCTCCGTCTCATTTGTAGGATGTAAAAACAATCATGGGAAGAAGGATCGGTGTCACTTTTCACCCACTTTTGATATCACGGCAGGCCAACTTCAAGACCAGAAGCCATCTGGAGATGGTTAGCATCGACATCTCTACACAAATGTATGAAAAAGACAACTATGTTCTCAATAAAATATAATCAGTATCTGAGGATGAACTCTAAATTAAAGGTACAGCTGCTAGGATTTGCACCGGTTTGCATTGTTTAAGCATCAACATTTGGAGGTGTCTCGGCTGTGAATTAATAACATTGATGAGACAGTGACTGGAATAGAAGTGGAAATATTGAAATGTGTGTATTTTTACCTTGGCAAAAAGGTGGTGGAGAGTCCCACTGGTACAGCCCGTTGGGGTGGAGCCTGCAGGTGGCGTTGCTGGAGCCCACCAGACGGTAACCACGGTTACAGTAAAACTGAAGTCTGCTGCCGGGGCGGAGCTTGGTTCGATTGACCACGCCCCCATTCGCTGGAGGATCGTTGATGCTACAGTACGCAGCTGGGGAGAGTCACAGAGGGAAACAAATAAAATGAATAAAGTTGCTGACAATTCTACCAGACATTGGTAAAACCTATTTTACATTGGTTTATCAATATAGATATATATATATAATATATATACATATATATATATATATATATATCCATATACTATTTCCTCTTCTTGTAGATATGTTTCCATGATCCCAAGAAATGCACAAAACCTAAGGAAGATTTTTTCAGACGTGCAAGAGTTTAATGGAAACTCATTTACACATCACCAGACGTGACGTAGGGGGTCACATGACCAGCCCACTTAAAACAAAAACGGTTTCTTGGGGAAATATGAAACTCTGGCCACTGAAATGTCATAAACACAACTGCATACTGATAGCAAATACAGTCCTCATTCTGAGAACTGTAGAATGGCACCACTTTTGTCTCCCTGGGAACTGATTGCCAAAATGTGGCTGCTAGAGCATGGAAAACCATCTAAACATCCAGCTGAATACAACACAATGGGCCGTTTGGCTCTCCCTCCTCTGTCCGATGTGGTCATTGCTCCACATGGTCTTGGATACTTTCCCTCTTGGCTTTGCATCGGAAAAACGACTTTCCTACTCCTACTCGGACAACACAGTCGTTCTGTCATTTCCGCTCTCATCAACAGTCTTTATCTTTTCATATGTGTCTTATGTTCTGGTTTATCTGTTCCATCTGTGCCACTAATTTTATACTTTCACGTGACAATTTACACGGAAATATATCTGCACAAAGAAGTATCTCTGATTTACTTTTGAAAGGAAAAAAAAAAAGAAACACTGGGCACATCAGACCTATATTTAACTTGATTACAAAAGAGCAAAGGCAGGATGTAGCACCTTATTAATCCCAGTGGGAAAATAGTTCCAGAGAAACATGTTGAAAGGAAATTCTGTGAAATTACTGTGAACTGTGCATACACAGGAATGTGTTTCTGTCATGTAAAATTACATCTTTTGCGGCATGTGTATCTGGAAAACACCTCTCCTCATGTGGACAGAGCTTAGAGAAACACACTTGTTTCTCCTGTACCCACATATTTTAAAATTGCTCTGAACTTTCCGCATTTCTGGCTCGCAACAAACAGCTGCCAACAACAAGGTTTCCGTGAGCTTTTCCACTTGTTTATTTTAGCTTTGACTCCTTCTGAAAGTCTTTCAGCTGACTAGTGCAATCCCTGAATGTTCCTATGAAAAATGTATCAGCTTTGCTTTTGTTTTGTCTTCACACACGTTATTGATCATTCACTGATACCTACTTAAAACTTTCTAGCTCCCGTACTTATTTTACAACCTGACAGAAGTGCCTCCCACGCACACATACAAAGCGTGCGCTCACGAGAGGAGCGGGAACAGAGAGAGACACAAACAGAATTTCAAAGTGAATTATTGAGGCGTTCACACAGGCGTTGAAGCCGTCGTCCTCTTCCTCCTAAAGGCCCTGGATGTTGCATGTATACAGCAAACAGGCTGCATTAAAGAAGAATGACTGCAAGGTCGGTTAAATCATGGACAGTGTAAAAACAAACAGAGAAAGAGTGAAACAAAAGCAAATGTAACAAACACAAAGCAGTGATCGATACAGCTAAGGGTGCTGTCAACACACACACACACACACACACACACACACACACACACACACACACACACACACACACACACACACACACACACACACACACACACTTTTGAGTTACCCCAGACACAGGCTTGTGCAGCCTTGTTTACTTGTTTCCTTAACCCAGCACCTACTGCAAAGCAGGCAGTCCAGGAAGAGTTTTATTTAACAGGCCGTTGACAAACTGAATACATACCGGACCTAATGTATGATGCGCTCTACTATACTGCACACTGGAGCAATAATGTAGCGTATAGTAAGTGAAAAATCTCCACTATAAAACTCTGTTCTCTGTATAGCTGCTGCTGCCAGGGCAATACAACACCATGGGGAAAAGACAATGCTATTACTTCAGGCCACTCCGCAGATATAAGCTGCAAGGCAAAAAATCTATCACGTCTTTTTTTTTTTTTAGTTTAGAAAGGCAGGAGCCTGACCTTGCGACTCGCTGCTCTCGAGCCCAAACAGGATCAGTGTCACTATAAAACATATTTCCTATCACTAAGATTGGTGGAAGTCCCTGACAAATTCTTAACAGTGACTGAGAGGCTGCTGACAAACAAACAAAAAAAACTGCTTTTTTGTGAAACTGCAGCGTTAAGACATCTGATGTGAACAATTTGTCAAATTATAACAAATTGAATTCACTAATTGTCTTTTTTTTGCTCTTAATTAGCTTGACACATTCACAAAGAGGAGCTTTGAGTAAGAAGGCTCAGGTTTTTCTGCGCCATTTCATTTTTCCCGATAAGAAAGGCATCAGGATAGGTTATTCATACCAGTTGAAAAGAACCACTTGAGGCGACACGAGCACCACTGGATGGGTAAAATGTCACCAACTGTGTGTGGAGACACAGCTAAAGCCTTGTTTGCCAGGCGCTTTTATGTGTGACATGCAAGTAATGCCATTTAGGTTAAATTGCATTCAACACAGACAAACATAATTATGTGTCCTTAAATGTTAGAAGACGGCAGATTGTGCACGCACCTGAGTATCGTATCTTGAATCCTCTTTTGTTGGTTGCGTGGTCCGTGGACCAGCGCAGGTACAGCTGGTTGGTTTTAGACGTGAAGTTGAGCTGAGATGAGTGGTTGCCACTCAGAGCAACAAGCAGGGGGCTCTGTCCTGAGGATCCTAGAGAGAGAAACACAATTTATGAAGTGGAGCAATCACAGAATAATGTATACTTCATGTTCTCAGATGTGAGTCCATTTGCAATCTCAAATTAGCTTCATGTTCTGTGCACGTGCGTCTGTGTGTGTGTGTGTGTGTGTGTGTGTGTGTGTGTGTGTGTGTGTGTCGGCAGGGCCAAGGCTGGGTGCCACAGGGATAAAATTAGACAAATATCACCGCTCTGAATTCACACATTCCAATAATCTCCCAATCTCCCAGATGAATATTAACCTAAGCCAGGATGGAGATGAGCAATATGCTGCAGTCACAGTGTGTTTTATTGTTTCCGAGACATGCAGCACATGAGGCTGACAGCGTCATTAAATTGCTAAGCACCCCCCCCAAATTACTTGTCGTACACGTGTTCCGAGTGAAGCATATTGTTTCGGCTTCCTCTCAGTTTATAGACCACAACCCTTCCACCTGCGCCAACGTCTGTGCACAGACACAGTTTGCGTCAGCAGACATTTAAAAATAGCTTTACATTTTGTCACACTTTTTTTTTTCATATCTTTACTTTTTAAAATATGCCATAATTTCTTAAAATACTCGTTTTAAAAACTCCACCGACTAAGTAAATCAGCTGTAGTGTGACACCAATTGACATTTTGTTCCTTTCAACAATGCTGTGACGAATCGGCCGCCTACTCCGCCACGGTGCTGCTGCTGTCTGCAACATCAAAGGAAGCTACAGTCTGTTTAGGACCAGACAACAGAAAAAGCAAAAGAGCTGAGTGGGATACACACATTAGTGGTGGTATACATGTTTATCCCTGCTGGAGGATTCCAATGCAAATCACACATTTCAAAAGCTGGATCTCATCTGGGCTTCATTTGATTGTTTTGACAGTTGTTGTTCTGCAGCGTGAGCCGACTCAGTGATTTTAACAAGTTCTGATCCAGGGAACAACTGTAATAGCACATAATGAATTGTCACTTGGCCAGTTTTAGCCTGTGTCAATCCATAGAGGCCGTAATGCGCCGGGATAAATACATGTAAATAGATAAATGAGAAGAAAGAAAGTTAAAGTAAACACACGCACACGCACACACACACACTCAAGAGACAGGGCGAGCACTCCAGCTGATATGCATATTTCCACATTTAGTGTTGCACCCCCTACTTGGAACTCCTAGGGGGACAAAACACCACAAAATGAAAATTAAGTGTTGTGCATCTTATTAACTGTTACGCTGCTTTTAATAAATAAACAAACTCTGTATGAGACACTGTGTGTGTGTGTGTGTGGGAAATAGGAGATGATGGGAGATGTGTTTTACTTACCATCAAAAATCTCCAGTTCGTCAAACTGCTTCTCACTGTGAAACATCTCCACGTAGATATTGATGGTGTAGCCTGGGAAACAACAAGAAGTTATTTACAACTATTGCTTAAGGCCACACACGCACACACACACGCACATCCACGCACACACACCCATGACAAGTGCAAGGGAGATGGGTGCATGCATATTCATACATTATAGAGGAGATGCTCATACATACTGCAAATGCACACACAAGTTTGTCAGTGTTAATTTGACACATTCTGTATTTTGCAGTTTTCTTACTCTATACATACAATCTATTATAGATTACAAGGACGGTGTCTCACGCCAAATAACACACATATACATGCTCTTGAAGCAGGATAAATGCATGCACTTTATTTCACCCCAGAAGACGTGTAACCCTATACATGGAGGTATCACACTCACTTACCTGGTACCATATGCAGCAGCCATGAGCACGTTTGGCTGTTTGGATAGTTGCTGGGAAACCCGGGACTAAGAATCACGCCCGACGATGAAGACCGCTCCTCATTGGCTGGGCATTGAGCTGGAGGAGACACGGATAAGTCAGATCGAAATAATGAAAACTTTTCTGAGTTTTCTTCCACACAAGCATAAGCTTTCCACCCATCCTTCCCTTCATCTGCCCACTTCCATTATTCCTCCTTTAAGTAAACAAATTCTGCGAAAAAAGCAGTTCACGTATTATGCAACGTGCTTGCACTGGCAACTGTTCCGGCTGGATGTGCGGGGGTCCTATTGGGGTTCAAACAGAATCGTGTGGATGACTGGGTTGGTAACAGGATTTCACACAAAATGAGCTGAACTCTGAAGGTGTGTGGGGGAACATGCTGCTTGAATGTACTCTTATACGAGAGCTTGCTTCCCTTGCTGCTGCTTTGTAATGAAAAGGACACTATGTTCATTCAGAGCGATGATGGAGGCTGAGCATCTCTTCAACACTCAACTGTAGCAGGAAGGAAAAAAGACAGGTTTCTCTCTAAAGAGAAAGTGTCACGAGAGTGTTCCCATCCTGATGCCTCGCCATCTTTGTGTCTTCTACAGTGTTACTGCTGCTACTGGATAAAAACATCCTTCACACTTTTGAAGATTGGAAGCCAAAAATTCTAGAAATGTCTCAGGTTTTCATAAATTCCCTGCGTCCTGGACTAATAAAGAATTTCTGAGTCTCTTTTCAGCGGTAGGACGACTGATGTTGGAGCGCCAGGAGGCTTCGAAACCTTAGGTAAATATCAAGTGATGTGCTAAGTATCGCCATTGTGTATTGATTGTGTTGCCTTACCTTGACACGATGGGGCCGGGGCTTCAAAAAGCAGGTGGGAGTTGAGTTTGCACATTAGCTCCGCCTTTCCGACCAGCGTGTACCCAGGTAAACAGCGATACTTCACAATGTCACCTGACACAGGAAAATAATAAGTGTCAAGTCTGTAGTTTTGATAAAGTTTTGACCTTTTTCAGTATTTCTTTGTATTGTCAATGAGTCCCACCTTTTTGTTTACACATCATTGTCTCTTCCTTCACACACCTGCACTAATGATCAGTTCCTGCCCTGTGCTGATTGCTTAAACATGTACAGTACAGTACGTGTGTGTTCGCTGAAGATTTTGCAAGTTCATTTCATTTGATTCTGCTTCACAGGTTTGTTCCCCTGCCTCTGTCTAAGCCTACTTTAAAGACTTTGTCTGATGACTTCTGAGGTGTCTGGAGTCCTGCATTTGACTCATACTGTCTGGCTTCACATGGAGCTTTATATATTTTGTGATATTTAATTTAATTAAGAGCTAGGTTCAGGTTAAGTCCACACTCCCAGGCTATTCTGGACTTAAAAGGAATGGAAATATAATTAAGCCATAACAAAGTGGCTTTTTTGCTGTACAGAAGAAAGACTAGGAATTCAGCTTCTCAGTGAAAAGATGCACAGGAAGAATTCTTCCAGCCGACTTTATCTCTGGTCTTCAAGATGTTTGCTGTGTACAGAGCACCAAATGCTTGCAAAGTTGGTTTTGTTGCCTCATTGTGTGAAGCAAAGCCCGACATCCTGAAAGATGTGGAGATCAATGACGTCCAGCAT
The DNA here is from genome assembly GCA_029224185.1 of Karalla daura. Classification (NCBI taxonomy): domain Eukaryota; kingdom Metazoa; phylum Chordata; class Actinopteri; order Chaetodontiformes; family Leiognathidae; genus Karalla; species Karalla daura. Next base: position 21,353,203 of record CM055190.1, read on the forward strand.
GCTTCATATTCTTGCCCAGAAGGAAAATTGTGGCAAATGATTTTGTTTGAAACTGTTGAACAGGCAAAATTTAAATAAAGAAACAAATAAATAAACATTGAAAGAGACTGTGTGACAGCAGCACGGCTGATGTCTCTGAGATTTGTGGTTCTGCCAGGATTTCCACATGCTGGAAGTAACTGTGCATGGACTACAGTGTGGTAACGGCATCTGAGATTTCTATGTATGATGACCCAAACTCGCAGTGGATCACTGCTGCATTTGCAGTCTGAGGGCAAATAAAGTCTTTTATGACCCCAGACTCTGAATAATGCAGTGATATATATATATATATATATATATATATATATATATATATAGTATATACTATTTAAGGGGAGAAAATTAACTAATCATTCAAAAATCTTTTCTGACATCATGAAATGTTGACATTTCAAGAAGTTATTTTTCTGAAGAGAAATTGTCATACACTTTGCCAGAAGCATCTGGACTCTGCATTGAACCAGCAGGACAAATTTGTCTTGTCGGGTTTCTATGAAATGTTTGCTTTTTTGTTTGGAATTACAGCTCCTGATCTAAAAGGTCACCAAACCTAAGAGTAAGATGCTTTGAGCAAATCACATTACACAGAGCTGACGGAAAATGGAGAACTGACAAGCTATTTTTTTTCGCCCAAAATGGATGCTGTTCAAAAGCTTGTGAGTACATATTTCGTGGTAGATTTCAGCAAAGTACATTTGTAAGAAATATGCTGCTCCGATAGACTGGCTGTGTGCATAATACGTCAAGAGAGCTCTCTAGCTGAACAAGAAGATAGTAGAAATATATTAGCTTGGTGACTGCAGCAGGGAAAGCGTGGTCATCTGCATATCAGATGGTTGGTGGTTCGATTACAGGCTGTGCAGACCAGATGTTGACGCACGCTCTGGGCAAGACACTGAACCTCCTTCCTCTATCCTCTTATCCTGCAAAAATCTGAGTCTGCTGTAATTTCAGAACCACTTGGATGCCATGCAGAACCCAGGACCCTCTGCATGGATGTTATGCTGAGCTCCGGACCTTCTGAATGGACCTACCCAACACCTGCTACTGTCCTACTTACTTCTACTCTTCTCCCAAACAGAACTGATGGCCACCCTGCCTAAGCTTGGTTGTGCCTGTGGTTTCTGACCCTTTCTTCACCACTGTTGCTAGCAAGCAAAGCAAAGCTAGCAATGCTTATCTAACAAGTGAGGGTGGGGAGAAAGAAAACTGCAAATGTTGCATAAGCCTCCAAAAACATGTCTGAGTGACCCCACTGGTAAACAGGTTGAGAGGCAATCCTGAAAAAAAAAGGGCTGGAAGCTCTACCTTACACAAATACTGTGTGAGGTTCAGCACTCTTTGTGAAACTGCTGTCAGTAAACACAATTTGTTGTTTATTTTTTATGTGAAGCACAGTGTTCTGATTTTTCTTGGAAATAGACTTGTGTTTCCAGTTGTAATATTATGGGTGCCCAAGTTGTCAGAATAGATGCTTTGGCATAATTTACAGAGTAATCAAGTGGTAATAACCCTCTGTCACTCTCAGAGCCCAAATGGGAGAGAAATCATATTTAGAAGGACCTAACACTGTGGATCTGTTTTTTGTTTCTCTGTGTATCACTGCCTCTGGTGCACACATGCACACAAGGCAACGCTGAGTTCAGCTTCACTAATAAAGCAAAACAAAATGAACAGTGACAGGTTTATGCTAGCCAGCTATAGTCAGATAAATGTGGTCCATTAATGCAGTAATTTACAATCAGAAGAATAATGACCTCCTATGAGGCTGATCAGGTATTTTATCAGTCCTGTCAAGTCAAAGTTGCTTTGATCTTAAGATGTAGCAAAAATTGCTCCAGTGCAAAAAGCCTTTTCATTTTGAGTCCTTAGGAGCTGGAAATGCAAAATTAGCCATAATTTTCAAGATAATGAATTAATATCAATAAATAAGCCCCTTATGCTAATTGTTCATAACTTTAAAAGCTAAACTCAAGACTTATCTTTTTAATGTATTTTCTAGCCGAATCTCTTTTTGTGCCATTTCATGTTACTCACATGTTACATGTTAATGTACTTATTTATACAGTACATTTATTCAGATCAGTTGCACATTTCTATTGTCCCACTTCTTTCAGTTCATTTCAGGGATTATATTTTACTCCTTAGTTTCTAGATTTGCTAATGGCAGCATTTCCTCAGTTATGTTGCTTGTCTTTTTGTGTGTGCAGCAATTCATTTTTTCAGTGCCTGATGCTGTTGAATAAGCATATTACTTATCAAGGTTATACCTATCTGGAAGTCTTCATCTTCGTAGATCACCTCTGCATTGTCCACAAGTGGGGGTGAAGGGCATTTCTTCAGCCGATACGCTGGAGAAAGAGAAAAAGCGAGAGAAAGGAATTGGATAAAAGTCCCTCCAATTTCAAATGAGAAAAAAAACAGTCTCATGCTGATATGTCTTCCTTTGTGGGGAGATTTTTTTCAGTGTTACAAGAAGAAAAGTAAAACATGACAATTTTTTAACCTCCTTTAATAACCTAATCAAGAGACATGAAAAACAGCTTCACCTCCTCATCCTGTACTTCAGATGGAGTTAAGTTAAACCCATTAGAGACCAGACACTGGGTGTGATTTGTGGTCTTTCTAACTGAAGCTGTGCAGTTATTTCATGAAGGGCAGTCACGCTTTCACCATGACATTAGAGGAGCACGCGTCTTTGTGTCTGAACGTCCCAGCTGCCACTGCTCAGTGACCTTGATGCAGGCTATGGCTGTTGTGTGCAGTGGGTCACGTTCACGTCTTTAATTTGCCAAATCTGGATGGTTACCTCACTGCTTTGTGTGAGGTGATATGCTAACACTACCTGGTGTTAACAAAGGTTACTCTACAGCTAAAAACGCTTAAACAGCAATGCATTTACATGGAGATAATAGTTTCAGAACAAACCAAAGAGCATGTTGTGGAGGTGAACTGTGGGTTGTACAGTAATAGGATTTGATTAAAACACAAGCATCATTAAGCATTTCGATTTCAAAGGTACTTGTGATATTTCTCTATCTGCATGTTGAGGGAACACATTTTCACCACTGTTTCAAAAAAGAAAACATTTTTCAACCCTGAGAGACTGATAACGTATGGGTTTATTTAGGGTTTACATCGTTAGCTTTATATCAAAAAACAAAAAGAAAAACATGGTTCCAGATATTTGTGTGTTTACCTTAGAAACAGTTGCTTAAGGCTAAAGAAAACATCACAGAGAAGGAGCAACAGTATGTGTATTTGTCACAAGGCTGAACCTTTATAACAAGACTAGGGCAAGCATGCTACCAGTGATCCCTTAGAAAACATTTCTGAGACATCATTAGATGGACCGACTCACAGATACACACTTGTTTATTTATAAAACTAGTGAAAGGTAGCAGAGAAATGGAGACAGGAAAAGAAATGGAGTGAAAGAAGAAAAGGCCACACTGTAGCATCTCTTCTCAGCTCCTTTTTTAACTGCAGAAAGGCGTCTCATCTATAATAACCATTCGCTGGTTAGGAACCTGACCTGAGAGGCAGTACACACGTTCAGAGAAACACGGTATCACTTTCAAAACTGATACATTTTTCACAAAAAAAAAAAAAAAAAAGTTGAGTATCGCAAACACAGATGGCATGTAGAGGGTTTTATGCTAAAAGCACTCTGGTGCTTTACACTGTGACTTGGCTTGTAAACAAAAAGACAAAAAACAGTTATATCGGTCCCTGTATCTATGCGCTAAAGATACGGCCCAGACTGGTAAATGTGTGTGTGTGTGGGAGTGTGACGTACCGTGGAAGTTAAGGATGAAGAACCCTCCGGTTGAAAAGTCTGAGTGGAAGCGGATCAGGACCTTCTGGCTGCTGCTGTAGGCTGACTCCAATGCTGTATTCCCGCTGAAGACTCCCAGCTGAGGACTGGACGTGTCAGGCCCGTCCCTGCGGGAAGGAGAGAAGGAGAGAAGCAGAGAAAGAGAGAAAGAGAGAAGGAGACACCTCTTAAAGATCCTGTAGGTGGGTGAATGGAGAGAGACACACATAGAAATCGCATACTAAATAAAAAGATAGGCCGGGACTCAGCAACTGGAAACTAGAAAATTCCATCCTAGGAAATTCTTGGAGTGATGAGGAGCTGTGTAGTTAATGTTGTGAGAAACTGAATAATGACTACTAAAACCATTACTTCTACTACTACTACTACTACTACTACTACTACTACTACTACTACTGCTACTACTACTACTGCTACTACTACTACTACAGTACTAGCTCCACTACTACTACTACTACTGCTACTACTACTACTAGCTCCACTACTACTCCGCCTCATGGTTGCCATGGAGTGGCAGTAGAGGGTCTCTGTGGTCATGATTATTGATCGGTTATTAGCCAAAAACTCTAAAACCTGTCAAAAAGTCTGACAACAAGTTTACAGAGGTGACTTGTGTCTCCAATATAAAGTTTGAATGGTGTCTCTAGGTGAAGGTGGACCTGAGCTGTAGATGTTTGAAAAAGTCCAACAATTTTCGGATGTTTTTTTTGTTTTTTTATACCTTGGCTTGCTTATGGGAAGTTTTAGTTAAAATTCTTATTCTGTAGAGATACCCGCACAAACAATCTGATCGAGCTGTGTGGTCTGGTATATAATTTGGTCGGTAGGTCTCAATAGCTAGGTTGTTATTAACGGTCAAATTTGTCTGGAAGAGGAAAAATGCGAAGAATTTATGTGAGCAATCACAAAGGGTGAGTAGAACATACACTGCATCACTAATCACTTATAAAGAATATAATGAGTAACATCTTATATACAAATCATTCTAAATATGCATCACAGGATTACACTGTCATATAATATTGATTTTTTTCCCTTTTTGTTTTAAAAGAGATATTTCGGGCCTGCAGGAAAAGTCATAAAGCCTCACATCCTCTCCTATCATATGTTGACATGGCATATTAGAGGAGAAGTTTGCAATTTTGCAGAGGACAATTTTTTAACCACCCAGTGTTTCCAAGTGGTTTTATTGTCAGTGCTGCTGTCGAAAACACAACGTGAATCACTTTCCATTTTCCTCAGAGCCCAGCAACTACCAAAAAACACAGGATAAACTGCAATTGTTTCCAAGTGGGGAGCGATCAACACTACTTTAGAAATAAAAGGAAACAAAGACGTCAGTCAGCTTTCATTTACCCAGGAGATCATTCCTGGTGTCAGATAAAATTACACCGTGAAAGCTGAGACTTAAAGGAAATGCATCTATATACACTGATGACCACTTATTCTACAGCTGTAATGTGCAAATAACTCAAATATATTTAATGTGTAATGATTGTTTTTGCTACTTTGTTTTGATTTAGTATCTCCATATAAGATTTTGTGCAAAACTGTTAGCTGGTTGTCCACCCCATTTATTTTCCCTGAGGACTGTGGGTTTCAATCCAGTCAAAAACACACAATAGGTTGACAGTGAATGGTGTGTGTGTGTGTGTGTGTGTGTGTGTGCGTGTGTGTGTGTGTTGGCACAAACCAGGTAAGATAATGGATGGATGGATGTCGGGGACTATAGACTATAGACAATGAATATAGACAATGACTATACATGTAAAAGTATACAATGTGGAGCATAAAAGTGTGTGGCATGAACATATATTTATACACTCCTGACAAACCGAATCCTCCCTCTATTTATAGCACTGAAAAGAGATAGTACCTTTAAAATCTTTATACTCAAGGCAGTTGAAAGTATTCACTCTTACGCATCACACTAAAACGTGTTTTATTACAAATCTCAAGACCCGCCTCGGTCGAATCCTTGAAATGAAAATCCTACGACTGAAAGCAAATAAAAAGTTCTGATATGTATATTAAAATCAACAAAGTGTTGGTCCATAGGTCTACTGAGTGAGTGCAAGGATCAGAGCAATGTGAACTTTTATTGTGACGGATGGTTGTGGGTTTGCTTTCACTGACTGGATTAAATTACAGGAAGGAGAAGAAAAGCGGCCTTTGTTAATGAAATTAAACACCTATCTGGTGAGTCCACATGCTTCATTGAAAGGGAAGCAACACTGTTTTCTTTTTATTCCTTTGCCTTTTTCTTTTAACCAATTTCAAACAAGTTCATTGAACAAAGACCATGGATTAAAGGCTTAACCTCACTCATTAAATATTGAATGTTGTTGAAAGGTTACATTTTCTAAAGTCCCTAAATGCCCAGTTTTAGGTTTTTAACGAACATGCCATTGGATTAAACAAGGGTTTTAAAATTTTAATTCATGAAGAGTGCCCGAGATCTCTTGGCTCTTAAATAATTCAAGGTCCTGCGAAGGTGTTGGTGCTCATTTTGAGCATCAAGATCTGCTCGTTGGGTCACTCAAATCAACACTGTGGGAGACTTCTGCAGCATTATTTTAACGGGCCGAAAAACAAACAAAAACAAACCTTTTGTTCTCAGCCCCCCAAAACACCTATCTTAATGAAATGCTGTATTTGGTGGTGGTGGTGGGGGTGGTGATGGGGGGGTGGGACGGATTTATTTTTAAACCCATTTCCGCCGGCGTCACAGAGAAAGCTCAAGACTCAGCACATAGTTTTGTGACCTTTCTCTCGATGAAGCAATAACATGTCCCCGTGAAAGCAATTTAATAAAGTTTGTTCCTTCTGGCCATAAGATGCTACTTTGCAAACGAAACAGCTGCTGGTGTGAAGGAGCGAAGAAGGCTGAATGAGATGTTCCCCCACACATTTTAAGTGAGTGTTACCGCCAGACATGCAGATTAAATTGAAGCTTGTTTCATTAGGCCCGAGCGGCGTCCATTCATCGACTGAGTCTGTCTGCTGCAGGTGATTGACACCAGCGCAGTGTGGTTGGCAGGAGTAATTAACGGACTGATAAAGGCTGAGAGGACAATGCATCCAGCGCACAAACCTTTTAACGGAAAACTGATGTGCTTCTGCGGGAGATGTAAAATGGCCGTGTTAGTCAGACGAGACAGTGCACAGATAGGACACTGGCGTGGAATGACAGGCGATATTTGTGAGGCTGTGTTTACTACAAATTCGTGATGCATCTTCGGTGTCTCCACTCACTCTGAGAGGCAGCCTCATCGTCAAGTGCTGTAATTTTCCCTGCCTCTGTTACTATGCAGCATTCCCCAACCGAGAGACACGAGAGGTTAGTCTGCGCTGACGTCTCACAGCAAGAGGGTCCCCCGGTTTGAGTCCAGGTTGGACCCTCGAGCTTCCTCCTCCAGTCCAACAATACGTTTAAGTTGATTGGAGATTCTAAATTGTGTGCTTACTTGCCGAGGGTGTACACCCTGCCTTTACTTGAAGCACACGACAAGGCTCTCACAGATGTTTCTGATTTTGAAAAGACTTGTAGTTCACACAAACCGCCTGGTTTCAACAGATGTTTTCATGATCACAGAAAGACTGGTGTTCGCACAATCAATGACTGTACCTGATGAAGGACAATGTTTATGCAGATCCAATCGTGCTCTATGCACAAGATGCGTGAAGTGCCTTTTCGTACCATCGCCATGTTTGTTTGGCAGCAAAACCGTCCTCGGACTGTACTCTGAACTTAGTGCTGCCTCCTAGTGAACGAATTACATAGTATTTATGCTATATGCAAGTCCAGGTTTGTGTGTACATTCTAAGTCCGTAGGGCATACATGAGCCTTCATGGCAAACAAACATCGATGACAAACAGTTCTCTGCTCTGAGAAACTATATATATTGTGTTATATGTACATGTTGAAATGTTATTCATGATGACTCCCACCGCTTGCTGCTGTCTACATCCTCTGGTGCCTTCGTCCTTGTGCGATGGCTTGCTCGATTTTATTGGTCGTTGGTGACTTGTTTGCACTCACTGGTCATCAGGTCACACTACCTGACTGCGTCCAGAGCCAACTCAAAAAACTGTGAATCATGAGCAAAATCTTATAGTGTCCCTGGCTTTACATATGTGACCTATGCATTAAAACTGGGTACAAAACGGACGTGGGTACGGGTTTTTCCAAATGATCCAGCACTAACATAGATTGACACGACATCATTTTACTTTACCACCGTGAGACAGTGTTTTAATCGATTCTCGTATTTGAATTTGCAAATGTAAAACATGACAAACCCTGGTGTCGCCCTGGTCCCCGATCCACAGCCCCGCCGTTAGAAACGGCTCAGTGGCGTTAGGCAGTAAGCCAAACACAACTGGTGGTGGACCACTGAGACAGTTTGGCTTCGGTCCCTGACATCTGGATGCAGCCTGCCGTCACACAACCCCCCCGGGGGTATACGGGGCAGCAACCAGCAGACACACATCACCGAGATATGGATTACACAGGACAGAGCGACGCACGAGGCAAAAGACATCTCTTGCTAGTTTGATTGATGAGAAATGAGAGCAGGAGGAGGCTGGCGATGGAGGAAATCAGCAAAACCACTGACAGCAGCAGGATAATGAATGATCAGCAGAGGCTGAAAAAGCCTGTGGGCTGCGTGGATCGTAAAAACCATCTCAGTGTCTTGTCTGAATGTGACTGGTGATTGTAAGAGTCAGCTGTTACTGGCAAACGTGCACAAAGTCAATGCTCGGCCTCTCTATGTCATCTCGTGCTCATGGCTCAGCATTTGCAGGACACATAAAATACCTTTTATATGTACAGTGACTGAGCCAAAAGCTTCCCTCTGCAGATCTCATGTTCATTAATAATAGGCCTCTGTCCGCAAAAATCGGCCGTGACTCATTTTTGGATCAAACTCTAAAAGTTAAACATTACAAGTTGCCACCTAATTGAAACTGTGCTCCCAATCAATTTCTTATTAGCCTCGCAGCTCCGACAGGTCATTGTGTGTCTCCTCCACTCACTGTCCAAGTGAATTCAGAAACCCGACCAAACCGTGACAAAAGCTGTGTCCCCAACCTCGTGCTCTCAAGAGCACAATGAGATAATATCACTTCATGTGCTTTATTAACAGTTCGCCATCGATGCACACGAGGAGCTTTCAGAGAGCGAGCGTTCCTAATCTTAATGTGGGCCATTAATTCCCTGAACGCATTCATTTCTCTCTTTCAAATCAAAACGACCAAAAGACTCGCCAAAAAAACAGCGCCCCTCACTACAAGGATATGAGATATGAGAATATAAGATCTTTTAAAGCACAGATGAGCAGTGAAAGCTTCTCTATTAAAAGAAAGGTGCCCAGAGACACTGACGCAATGACTTTTTCCTTTTTTTTCTTCTTTTTTATCTGACTCACGACAACTGGAAGGCAATTACGGATGCTTCCCTCTCTGCTGATATCCCTATCTGCTGCACGGCTGTCGGGAGCAGCACTAAAGCTACAGTTTATCTTCATTACTATGAGTTTAATATATAGAAAATTTGTGACAATCCTTTCAAGTGCTTACAGGATGTACTAAATGTTTCTTGTTTTACATACACATTTTTTTTGCTTTATTCTTAGTGCATACATGTAAACATTATTTTCCTCCAGCCATTATCGTAACTGCTTTGTCCTCAGCGGTACTCGGATAAACGTAGGGCGAAGGCAGGGCATACACCCTGTCCATCACAGGACACACACCTACACACAGATACACACAACGTTCAGTCTGACCATGATTTCCATTGGATGGGACGATCGCCACTGGATAATTTTCAGCAGTAGCAATGCTGGAGAGTTGGAGCCACAAGACTAGTTAACTACAGCTCTTACTGCAATACATGTGCATTTAACCCTGAAAGACCCAGATATTGTAAGAAAAAAAAGCAAAGAATTGTTTGACCTCTAAGACATTGTTCTAGGCGGCCTCTGATATAGAAACTGAAGGGTTTTTATGCTTAAGATAGTTTTTAGGAAAATGCTGTAACATTGGACCTGACAGAATATGTGATGTGTTCAGATCAGTTTCACTGCCTGAGGAGAAGAAAACACAAGATTTGCATTTTTCTTTCCTGCTTTTAAATCTGGAAACATGTTAGTGTTGCTTTCGTGCTGCTTCATGTCCTGCTCATACTGAGGCCTGCAAAATTGTTGCATTTCTGCACTGTCATCTAGCAAAAAAAAAAAAAAAACAAACAGTGCCCTTGTGCACACAGCAAGTCTGTCAGAATGGATACAAAGTCAGTGGAAGTTTTTACATTGACAAGCAAGACAACGCTGCTTTTCCGGCCTGAAAAAAACATCCGGTGGAAATTCAGGGTCATACTTACACTCGGGGACAATTTTAATGCACTTTTTGTTAGACTGTAGGGGTAACTGGAGTGCCCAGAGACAACCCTCAAAAACTAGCTCCACACACTAAGGCCCTCTGGGCCATCTGGGATTCAAACCAGGGACCATTGTGGTTATTCAATACTGTTGAACTCACATAGCTCAAGTTGTCCTCAAGATCGAGTCAAGGCAAAGTAATGCATCAACACGAGCGCTATATTCAGAATAAAGGATTCTGACAATATGCAGACAAGGTGCAAATATGCATTTGATGTACAGTGGCAAGGGCGGGGAGGCAGCCGCAAGTTTAATACGATAGCTTCAGGAGCAGAGAAATCTATTGCGATAAAAAAAAATCAAATGTGCTGCAGTATTTACATAAGGTGTCTTTTATTGATGCATTTCTGTTTGTCTTTGCAACTGCAATAATGCAAATTTTCCCAAGGTGGGACAAATAAGGGTTTATCTCATCTTATCTCATGAATCAGTCATCCTCTTTAGATACATCAGAGAGAAATCTAATTATCACATGGCAAATGGCACTGGTGTGAGTTTGAGCTCCGTGCCATTTATAAGGCTGTCATGCAGAGGCAGCGGCCCTTTGGCTCACCCACTCTAAATCCATCTAAAGGCCCTGGAAGGTAGATGGTCTCCCACTGGGTCTGAGAAAAGCGCCCGTCTCTCCTCAGTGTCAGCCCCCCAGTCACTTCCAAATATATTCATGCGTTCGAGACACCACAGCCAGACGGAGCGGCGCAACAGTCCATCACGCATACACTAATGTCACATTACAGATGTACGCTTCGATCCACCAATGCGATTTTATAATTTTGTTCCGCATGAGACGTGCAAAAAACACATGAATCACCGAAATCAATTTGCAACTGCAAAATAGGACGATGCCGCGCCTCTCCGCGGCTATATCCAAAGCTCTGGTGGCTGGCGAGATTGAGAGCGAGTAGTCGCCGACTGTGAGTGTATTACTTTCCCACTGTGTGCATTTCAACTGCTCACTCCCCAGAACTTGACTCCTGAGCCTGAAAATGAAAGACTGACCACATCAAAACAGCAAAATATTTCACCGCCAAAGCAAAAAAAAAAAAAAAAAAAAACACACTGCAAATGATGACGGGGGCTCAAATCCTGCTTGATCTTAATTTTCTCCCTGATGAAATCCAATCAGTCATATATTATTTTTTTTGACAGCAAACACAGTGCTGACCGAAACGATCGAGTGAGAAATTTCTCTCTCGGACTGACCCAGGCTTGTCAGATCCAGCCGAGTCCCGTTGGATTTGCGAACCCCGGCTCCACCACTCCTTTCATTACATTTCCCACTCCCCACTGAATCTCATCATTACTGCCAGGGTTCCTGAGCCCTCTCAGGGTCTGAGTATGGCCATGGTGCTGAGTTAGATTGAATTGGTCAGTGGTCCCATTGTAAATGCATTACTCTCACACTCCCTATATTACAGACTTACCTCCACACTGAATCCTATTATAACTGCAAGAGACCCACTGTATGCATGGCACGGAGAATGCACACATGCATCTATTAGCCTGCAGAGCTGCGCATCCATATTGTCATACGAGGTTACGAGTAGAGTTGTGCGCATCTCATCGCTGACACATGGATATGCGCCTTTGAACGAGACAGACAAGTCTGTGTTTTATATAAAGGAAAATGATGTTCGGATAAAATGCAATCGATAACAGGGATAAGGTAAACCCTAACAGAACATATCGTGAAACGCCTGACTTGAGTGAATGTGAGTGCATGTGGGAGAGACACGGAGAGATGAATAAGAAAAGGAGGCAAAAGTTGATTCAACTTCACCATCTTCTTATTAGTGTGCAGAGCGGAGACAGGCTGTAAGTACATTCAAACCTTATCCATCAGTGATGCAATCAGTGCCAGGATAAAGGGCAACGTTGAAAAGGAGCTTTGCATTGGTGTGCATGTGTGTGTGTGTGTGTGTGTGTGCGTGCATGTGTGTGTGTGTGTGTGTCTGGAGTATGAGTGCAGCCAGACTCACCAGACAGCGATGTAATCAGTGACAGGCTCAGTCTGCAATAAGGTAAAGTTGATATAAACTCCGTGTCCGTGGGGAACAGTGATGAGCCAGCTGCAGTCTTGAGAGTTGGGGTATTCGCTGGGGTACTGAGGTGAATAGATGGTCCCGTTTTCAGCCGTGACATTATAGCCACAGGGAGCTGTAAAAAGCAGAGTTATAAGATTATCTATTTGCAAATTTGTCGCGCCGGACCTGCAAGGACCGGGATCGGGAGAGGGAGATGAGAATGACTGCTGAACTGTGGACGGCAAGGAATAAAGTTATCATCATTAATTGTGGCGGCACATGTAAAAGCAGTGGTGGTGGTAGTAGTAAGATCATGGGTTGTGCCGCTGATCTATGGAGCAAATGAAAGTGAGAGACGCTGGAGGATTTACTCTCTACTTAACTGCTCACACTGCCGGCTCGTGATGTCAATGAAAGATGAGATTACATTTGCTGGAATTCAATTAGGATAACCACATTTTATAAACGTCGAGATTTTAAATTACAGTTGGTGCATGAGGGATGGGGTTGTCTGGAGAAGTGGTGATAACAACACGTGTGCAACAACTCAACGTCAACAATGAACAACCCGCTACGACGAGCACAAAACAACATCCATCAACGGATCTTAATTAATCCGAGCGCGTTAGAACCTCTCTTACCCTCGCAGCGCGGAAAAGGGTGGTTCCACTTCCGGTTGGTCCCATGCAGGCATGTCAGCACTGGGTGTCCAATCAACACGTAGCCAGAGTAACACTGGAACGTTATTGATTGGCCGGCGCTGTAGTCATTGTTGATGATGTCACCGTTGGGGAAAGGAGAGGGGTCCTGGCAATTTTGAAGTTGGTAGGCTACAAAACAGAGATGAAGAATAATGATTGCCGGCGCACAAATACTCCCATTTTTTGACGTCAGGAAAATTAAATAAGCTGCTTTTACTCAGATTAATGAATACGGCCCGGTTGTGTATTTGTTTTCTACGCATTCTGCTGCGCTGCCTTTCGCAGCACTCATTTATAGCCGCTTCCCAAGTTCCAAAATTTAACTACGAAAATGACAACGGTGATTCATCGCATCGAAACCATTTTACAGCTAATGGACTTAAAGGGGCATAAAAAAAATCCATGACCCGCAGAGGCTACCGGTTGTAAGTGCAGCAACAGCGACAGCAATACCGATCTAACCTCCTTCGTAGTCATCTGGCACATTTATGCATGGAATGCCAGCACTTGCTTCAGGAAATGTCAGTATCACAGATCTATTTAGGGCACATTTCACTCTGCATGAGTGTCATAGCAAGCCAAATACCCATTAGGCGTGTCATTGACAGGGAGCAGAGGTGCCCGTCGCTGAAAAACCAGTTGCTAGAAAAGGTGAGAGAAAAGGACACCCACTCAGGACCAGGTCAACACAAACTGGCAGTGCAACACTAGACACTACCCACGGGGCATATTGTGCAAATTGGTTTCAGACAGTTGCGGCAGGATCTACAGCAGAGGAGAGAAGTGCACAGTCGAGGCGCTGGATGTGTACAAGAGCTGCTGCTGCTGCTGCTGCTGCTGCTGCTGCCGAAGATGGGCGACACGGTCCCTATCCAGATGGAAGACGCCACAGAGGATCTTAGGAACGTCGGATCTGAGATCTTGTGGGACTTTCAGATCCCGACAGGTAAACAAATATTGGCTAAATTAACCGGACATTGTGGAAATGAGGAAGGAGCCGAAAAGCGAGTGGCGAGAGATAAATTGGACCCCTGTGAAAGCTGCATCCAGGGGGAGGGCATGTGAGCGGATGTAGGAACAGCACGGGCTGAAAGAGGTACTGGAGAAAACGTGACAGTGGGAGTACTTGCAGCTGTGAAAACCACAACCGAGAGGGAGAGATGACAGAGTGCCAAACGCCGAAACTGGAATCAGAGCTCCCTTAAGCTTTTGTTTGCAACATTTGGATTGAAACGTCAGCGTGCGGGCACTTTTCTATCACATTCACACTGTTTTTTGGCACCCAGCACTTATCCCACAGAGGTTCTGTGAATGCACACGCATCAGCCTCTGAGCCCTGCACACAGAGTCATGAGCATGTGTGCAGGACTGAGTGAGGGATGGGGAGAAAGCATGCACCCGAGTGTTCATTCACACAAGTCAGGGCAGCGTCACGGACCTCTGTGTGTGTGTGTGTGTGTGTGTGTGTGTGTGTGTGTGTGTGTGTGTGTGTATGTGTTATTCTCCTGCAAAACACTCTTCTTCTTTGCTCCCACCTAACTCTCATGCACAGATGGAAATCCTCCATTAAAAACAACAGCGGTATATTGTTTTTTTTAACTCACTTTGCTCATATCTGCACATCCTCCTCAGCCCTGATCAAAACTGATAAATAACCATTTTTGGAATTTCAATGTTATCAATGCCAATTTTATAAAGGGTGAAACTGTTTTGAAGAAAAAACACACAAAAAACACTCAATTAATTATTTTCTCTATAATAAATTGCTTTTTTTATGCCTATTTACCATTAGTGGACATTATTCCCCATTGACTAACTATAGTTCTGTATATAATCATGCAGTCTGTACTGTCGATGCCCTCAATGAAAATGTGCATAAAAGTACGATTCTTGATCCAAAAACACCCCATTTCATGTAATAAACTGAATGTTATGGCTTAATTAGGAGTGAAAAACACCCCTACTTGATCAAAAATGTCCCCAAGTGAATGCAAGGGTTAAAAAAAAAAAAAGACATCTGGTGCAGCTTCACATTAGAAAGCAATGTCCGACACATCCACATTCCAGCAGTGGCAGTGAGCAGGGACAGTGTAAGGGGACTGCAAATTAGGAGAAAAATGGGGAAATGATTACATGCATGCGAATACGAGTTGTGTGTAAGTTAGTAAGCCTTGTTCTAGCTCTGCTGGCATTCAGGCCCACAGTGCATCTCTTGTGTCTTTGAAGTGAAGCACTCAAGGCTACAAGTAAAGCCTGCTGGACAAGATGCCAGTCTCTCACAGGAGCTTACTAACAATCCATCTCTTTTCATGATGAGAGCAAAGCCATGAGGTTTTTTAAGTCTTTAGCATGACTCATCCACGGATCAAAGCTCAAATGCTCATAGCAATGTTTTTTCATCCTACCCTTCATTTCTTGAAGTTGGGACGGCTTTGTAATTTGGCAACTAGGTTTGGATATTAATTTATTCAGAACATTTGAAGAGACCATTTGTTTTTTTCCCCAAATCATTCAAGCCAGCAACTTGTTTTTCCCTACCTTGAACTGAACAGCGGGCAGAAATTCGGATACAGGTCTTGCAGAGGAAGCGTTGTAAAAACACACATTTAACGGGTCTCAGATCGCAGTTGAACTCACCCTGATAGTTGAGTTTGAACCCCGGCCTGTTCTCCGAGTGGTCGCTGTAGAAGTGGATGATTGTCAGGTGCATCGTGCTGAGTAAAGTCGGAGGGATCTGAGAGCCAGTGAACTGTCCAATCAGAGCAGAGCTGTGCTGCGGTCCGGCCCTGACCTCCAGGAAGTCGTGGTTGTCCTCAGAGGAGAAGTTTTGAAACTGAATATGAGCTCCTGGAACAAAAACAAAGGATTTGGATCAGCCTGTGAACACGAAGCTGAAATTTAGATTTCTTCTTTTTTCATTATGTTCAATGAACTAGGGTAGCAACAGAAAAAAAATCACAAGGCCTTGGTTCAAATGCTCTAGGAAATGCTCAAGAAAACAACAGAAAAGATGATGTGATCTCAACATTGTTTAACATTTCTTTCAGACTGTGAAGGCAACATAAAGATACTGTGTGCCTGGAGAACAAGTTCAATTAACTCATCTGACTTCACTCATTCGACAGCAACCAGGCAAACTACACAGTATGTGTATGTTTGGCTTGATTGGACTCAGTCAGATATTTCATATCTCTCCCGAAAGTGAGTATTTGAAATGGAATTTGTTGAAAGATGTGAAAAATTCCCATTTCATGAGAAATGAAGAATGACACAAGGTGAAAAAACAAATTGTTGGAGTTTTTCAAACATCTAAAGCTCAGGCAAACCTTCACCAATTTTTTTACATTTTCATTTTGGTTTCGATCAATAGCCGTTCAATGATCACAGTCGCCCTGCTGCCATCACTGTGGCAGCCTTCATTAGAAGTCCCATTCAGCTGTTGTAGTGCCAGGAGAGGTAGTAGTAGAAGTAGTTACAGTAGATTTTTGCAAATTTTCAGAATGAAACCCAGTTTTATGGCACTGCATGACTCTTAAAATATCCTGTGGGGGAATCATCTAGTTTTTATTGTCATATCTTTGTTATTCCAAAGATAGAATTGATTTTGTTGCCCAAGACAATGTCAGTTGAAAAATGCGTGCTAATTTAGTTATCATTTGGGTACCTAATTATAATATCGTATTATAACATGTCATCAACAAACCCTTTAATTAGACATAAAAATCAGTTTCCTATTGAAACCATAAGTTATTGTAGTCATTAAAGTGCACAGACCATGTGTTAGCCTCAAGTGAAATGTGTTAAACTTCTGCTACTACAGAAGAAAGTCTGCGCCAACAGATGCACAGAGAGCGATTGAAGCTTTTGAGGAATGCTCTTCTATCCCATAATATTTACCATATCCAGTTGGCAGGGTGATCTGCCAGGTGCAGTCCAGGTTGCCTGGATAGTTGCCAGGGAAACCTGGACTGAGGATGACACCGCTCATCTCGGACAACACCCCTCCACAACGGGCTGACAACACAGGCACAGAGAGCAGATTGTTAAAACAGGCAACACACAAGTGCAGTAAAAAAAAAGGCTTTGAGCAGGGGGAGTTTTGACATGGACACCCGGGGTACCATGTGTACAGCCACACATGTACTTTTTTCCTGCGAGTCAATGCAATTCTTTAACAAGTTCAACCGTTACGGAGTTTGTAACACACAGCTTTCGGAGACATGAGCTATGCAAATGTAGTCCTTTTTTTTACTGCTGCACTGCTAAATGAGGCGGGTACTAGACAACTTTACTCTGAGAGGGGTTTATTTCTAATCCACCCTATTTACATACTGTATATACAGAGTGCAGAATATCTCAGAGTGTAATGCAGTCTTGCACTGCATGGGCATATATATTAATTAACACCTCCATGGGAGTATCAAAATAACAAATAGCGGTAACAAACAGCTATAAGTTCCAATCAGCTGTAGTTATGACTGCAGGTAATACCAAAATTAATGTGAAACTGATGAAAACGAGCTGCAACAACTGATCAATTCATCGATTAACACAGTAATCTTAAATGGGAATATTTTCTGGTTCCTTCAGTCATGCTGACAGAAAACTGAATGTCGTTGGGGTGAGGACTAAAAAAAAGGCATATTATAAACTAAAAAACATAACTGACAGTTAAGTCAATCACAAAAATAATAGTTTGTTGTAATTATTGTTAGTAACATATCATCACAGTGATATGAACTGATTTCAGTATGCTGACATTTATTGCAAAATAAATGTTGAAATATTGTTTCTTGTCTCTTGTCACTTTAGAAATATCACACAGGGTTAGCAGCAGAGATCATTTTACTCAGTTCACCTACTTGTTGTGATCCAACTGCTAGAGGACCAGGGACCTCATGTGAAAATATCTAATCACGCCCTCGCTGGGGTCTACCTGTCAGTCCATCTCCACTGACATGCGTCTGCATGATTCAGGCGACGCGAGTGTTTGTGACTGGAGCAGGAAGAGCTGGATGTGACATGTACTGGCGGGGCCACGGCAGGGTGGAGTTTAGTTAATCCTGACAAGTCAAGGTCGACTTTAACAAGAATTAGCTTTCCACATCTGCTACAAGTTTTCACCAAGGGGCTGAATTATTCAGGCCTAAACACAAACATCAATGTAATCAAGGTTCTTTAACGCTATTGCAGAAGTTAGCGGGACTTGGCTCACAGCACAAAGTACAAAATTCAGTTTGTACCCAGCAGGTATATTGATCCTATAGACTGCTGACCCTATGCCAGTCGAGAAGTTGCTTACTTCCACAATCTGTTTTCCAGCTGATAGCAGTAAATACACCAATTAAGTCAGAACTGCACCTCTCATTGAACGATTACCATCTATATTCATCAAAAGACCAATTATTATTTCTGAAGCATTGGGCCACATTACAACGCTGACACGTGAAATACTAAAATATATATATATATATTTTACATTCCACTCAATAAGTAATAAACATCACCAAACAGCAGCCTTCAAAAAAAAAAAACCTGTGAAGAATATCTGACCATGAAAGTGTGATTCCATATCTCTAATCTATTAAAATAATCCAAATGCCACGTTTAAAGGCCTAAAACCTGAATGTGGAGCGAGAGCAAGAACTACTCAAAGGCCATAACATTTTTGATTTTCTGGGATCTATTAACAGTGCAATTTGTGCAGGTTCATAGTAAAAATACAACACATGATTATGTGCCTTGTTACTGCCTTGTTACTGCCTTGTTACTGCCTTGTTATGCACTATGTATGGGTTAAGGTTTTATGACAATTGCTGAAGTTATGCTCTAGTTTTCTGCTAAATCAATCACATTATAATGTGTGTGTGTGTGTGTGTGTGTGTTACCTATACAAAGAGGAGGTGGGTAGTTCCACCTACGCACAGTCCCAGGCATGCAGGAAATATGAGAGTGGCCCTGAAAATGACACAAACAATGTTGGCATGTTTTCATCAATACAGAATGACATCCTTTCTCTTTTCTCCACAAAGACAGTGAGAAAATAAATGGTCAAAATCAGTGGATTTCATAAAACGGTGAGAGATATATATCCCCTGTTGTCTGACACAGTTATTACGGCGTGTATGTCCGATGATGTACCTGCATATGCCTGCATTTGCTCACAGTCATTTGGGATGAAAGTGGTGTATTACCTGCAGTGTGTATCCCGGCTCACAGGTGAATGCGACCACCTCATTGACCATATATCTGTCCCCTGTTTTAATGCCATTGGCAGGCATCAGTGGCTCCGGACAGGTGGTAAGACCAACAGCTGTAATAACACAAGGTAGAAAGAGAATAAACACAATGAAGCATGTCATTACCGTGTTTTTCATTGCGCTTTTTATGTGACTGATGTTTTGCCTCTGGCATAACTCGTACTTTGAACTTGAAGCAGATGCGGACAGAAAATACACTTCATGTTACGTTATAATTACTTCTTTAAGTGGCAGTCGGCCAAACCAACACTGCCACATTTTTCTATGTTATTTCTCAAAATAACAATGTTTGTGCCCAGACAATGCTGCAGGGACCTATCCGAGTTAAGACTCCATCATTCTCACACCAAGAGGCAATTTAGAGTCTCCCCTTGATATAAACATGCATGTTTCTAGGAAACCTGGAGAAAACATATGCATTTGGAGAAAATAGATGCAAACCCCGTATTCTTGTTGTGAGGCAACAGCATTAAAAACATATCCATTGTGCTTCAAACAGCATATGTGATAAACTTGTAATGTCCTCTCTTTTCAGCTACATCTTTCATTTGATACTGTATGTGCTGATAAAAACTTTACAAACTTTTCCTGGACTAGGTATCTACACATAACGAAACTTTGACAGATTTCGTGATGAGCTGATGTGGCAGATTAATCTGCCACTACTTCAATGAGCCAATTTATCAATTGATGGGTAGAAAAATAAAAGAAGAAAGAAAACATCTCATCTGTCCCAACAGTGGCCTCCCAGATGTGCTTAAAATATGTGAAGGCAACCTGATGACTTCCATGGTGTATTCCCAACACAATAAAGGTTAAACACATCCTTAATAGCTTTGACAGGAGCCGGCCCTTTATCAAACAGTGTCAGTAGAGGTGTGTGTGTGTGTGTGAGAGAGAGAAAGTAAGTGTGTGTGTGGGCGGACGGGTGCACGAGGATGTGTGTGTTTGGGTCTGCTTGTGTGTTTCACTTGGAAACTTCCGCAGGAGACTGCCCTAGAGCGGTTACCATGGTAACAGAGGGGCGGAAGAGGGATAGAGTGAAAGAAGGGAAGAGAGAGGAGTGAATGCCTGTGTGTGTGTGTGTGTGTGTGTGTGTGTGTGTGTGTGTGTGTGTGTGTCTGAGAAAGAGAGGGTGTAAGGGAGCGAATGTGTTGATTCTGATCTTGTTGGTTCATCATCTATCGTCCTGCCAGCAAAATGATGTGATCCCACTGAGCTGACACACACACACACACACACGCCCAGGTGGCTGAGCGTGTTTGTGACTGACTGCTACATGTGTTCGCGTGTGTGTGCCTGCAGAGAAGGATGGCGCATAAGTGAAAAAGCTGCATGAGACTGTAACTCGCACGCGCACACACACACACACACACACACACACACACACACACACACACACACACACACACACACACAGGCATGCGCACACACACTGTATTATTAGGCAGAGCATCAGCAGGCTGTCCGGACAACTGATCAATGAAACTATTCCATTTGGCTGACCATCTCTCCCTCTCTCTCTGTTTCTCTCTCCTTGTGTGTGTGTGTGTGTGTGTGTTAGTTCAAACAGCTCCCCCTTTCCCCTGGTTATGACAGAGCACCGATGCTCTGTAAAATGCTGACAGCACCACAAACCTCCCCACTAGGGCCACTAGACTGCACCTAGACAGTGTCAGCATTTAAGTCCCACTGACGGGATTTACTATACTCCTGTTTCAGTTTAGTTGAGGACAGACAAGGGAGGGAGAGATGTCTCACTCTGCTCTGCTATGTTCGGAAGAAAAGTCCCCTTAGTCAGCTCAAAATGATGAAAACATCATCGCTGCAATCATTCACGTGTGCCCGCCACATTGTTTTGGTCACATTAACCCGCAAACCGCAGATAACCTTTCAGCAGCACAGTCCTAAAAACATGAGTGGAAAAAGGCAAAAAATTAGCAAACCAATTACCTAAACCATTCTATACCACTGTATCTGATTGTTAGGATCAATGGGCCAAATTCTGGTGTTCCTTTCCTTATCACCAACTGAACAGGTGATTTTACCAATTTTGGGGCGAAGGCACTGTAAAATGGAACAAATTAAAAGCCTACTTTGTTTTACAAGCTTCTGTAAAGAACCTCTGAGGTATACTTGGGGCAAATTCGGCTGCAGATTAAAGTCCTGGCACTCATTTTGAGATAAGCAGAACGATCATCTGAGTCCTACACAGGCTCTGGTGGTGTTGTAATGTATGATATACTTTTTGAAGGTGATCTTGGACGAACTTCAAAGGCCCGCACTTGGACTTGGTTTCTGCGATAACAGCCAATCGGTGTCGATTAACCCAGTGGAAATGCGTGTATTGTGTTGGTTCTGTCACATCATAGCATATGCCGACTTGTTCGTTCCTTCTGTTGCAGACAACACAAAAGATCTTTTCTGTGTTCTCTGCGTCTGTACCTCTCTACCTTTCACCGTCCTTAGAAATACATCTCTCCTTTTTCTGTCTGCCCTTCTTCCCACCTCTGCACTTCACTGAAGTGCTGTTTAACAGCTTTTCAGTGTAAGAAGGTAAAAAAAAAAGAGGCAAAGAGCGCCATCATCGAGGCTGAGCTAACACACACAGACAAGGAAGAGCAGGACGAACATGCGTACAAATAAAAGTTTTGCACTTTTAAGTGCAAGGGGCACAGTGTGACACATCAAAACGATGCCATTTTAGGTTTCAAACTTAAACTGGGGGGAGGAGGGGGTCCTTGTAAAAGCAGAGAAAGGAAATCAAAGCGCAGTCTGGGCAAATGCACAAGGTTTTCATAAACACTGATTTTTTGGACCCAGTCTGAAATGGATGTGTGAAAGTCCTGGATCTGAAATCCACATACTGTACAAAAATCATGCATTTGTACAAAAATAAACCATATTTAAGAAACCATATTTGCAGAGGGACTGTAAGCAGAGTCAAATCTGACTCATCCATGAGACAAATAAAGAGAGAGGCACATGTCATTTCACAATGTTCCTTTTTTGTCCTCTTCTGACTATGATTCAGTGTTTGATCAGGGCTGATACACAGTACACCACATCACAGTGTCTCTGTCTCTGTCTAGCACACACACACACACACACACACACACACACACACACACACACACACACACACACACACACACACACACACACACTCACACACACACACACACACACACACACACACTCACACACACACACACACACACACACACACACACACACACACACACACACACACACACACACACACACACACACACATAACTTAGTCAAAGACGTCAGACTGAATATTACTAGGACCCAGTCCGACCGAAGTCTCATACTGGTTATGAAGAACAGAGAGCACCTGTGAAGACCTCTAATTAAAACCTGTTCAGACCGAAATCCTGCTGTAATGGAAACTGAGACATCATGAAGAAGAAAAGCCCAAAAGAGCCCAGAGAGACCACCACCTACGCTGCCCTCACCTCAATAATATATGTGCTGCAGGCCTGACCCGTGTCGAAAATCATTTTCAACTGAGGATTACCTGTGACACTTTGCAGAGGGGACTGAGACGATGGATTGGTGGATGGAGTCGTCGCTGCTTTAGATCTTGGTCCGGGAGATTTTGTGGAGTTTGCATGTTCTCCCTGAGTCTGTGCAGGTTTTCTCCAGTTTCCTCCCACATTACAAAACGTGTTAAATGCAATCCTAGTGGATCGGATATTCTAAACTGCGTGAGTGGGAACAGTATGTGTCCTGTGATGAATGGGAGATCTATCAGGGCTGTATGCTATGCATTTATCCTATGAACTCTGGACATAGATGCCTGTACACACCCATGCCACAAAGTTTAAATGTACAGAGACGTAGTGAACTACACCCTGAAGTGGAGCAAGGGCTTTTGTTCTTCGTGGCTGCATTTCTATAATTAAAGCAATGTTTGTTATTTTTGATAAATTGCAATTAGAAATCCATTGATGGAAAAATGGCAACGACGGGGACAAAAGTGGAACGCACAGACCACTGAGCTACGAATTTGTGCACGCATACGCGCACACACTCACATTTGGGGACATTACTAAAACATGTACTTCCCGGCCAACCTTTCCATAAACCACCACTCGCCTCGATCTGACTCTCGCCCAAATCCTCTTCCACATTGTGACGGTGTTTACAGATTTATGTCCCCGCAGTGTGAGTAACACACTTCCACGCACGCACGCAAAGGTGCGTGTGCGCACACACGACGCTCTAACACGTTCACAAAAGGGGACGTGTTCATTGATCTAGAAGTGATTCTAAGCTAAAACAACTACAAAGGACTGAAAAGCACAAGCGCGCCCTGACAGGTGCGCATGTGTTTAAATGCATGACGTTAATATGCATGTCTATACCTTTGTCTCTCTACACGTCTGCGGATGTGTTTGTGTGCCTTTGTTGAATTCGCTTTGCACATGTAGGACAGAAATATGACATGCGTATGTATTTGTCTGAGTCTACGTGCTCTTGTTTCTGTCCCTTTAGGTGTGTCATCCTTGTGTGTGTGTGTGTGTGTGTGTGTGTGTGTGTGTGTGTGTGTGTGTGTGTGTGTGTGTGTGTGAGAGAGAGAGCTCCGATGTGGGTCGCGGCATGTGTGTATACTTTCAGGCAGTACTGGTTCAGGTCACTGACTCATGTTATTTGATGTTGAATTTTTGGCTGCAATGATGTCTGTGTATGTGTGCTCAAGTGTAGATGTAGGGCTGTGAGTTTGTTGTGGGGGGGGGCTTTGAATATTTCTCTCTCTATCTATCTATCTATCTATCTATCTATCTATCTATCTATCTATCTATCTATCTATCTATCTATCTATCTATCTATCTATCTATCGATCTATCGATCGATCGATCGATCGATCGATCTATCTATCTATCTATCTATCTATCTATCTATCTATCTATCTATCTATCTATCTATCTATCTATCTATCTATCTATCTATCTATCTATCTATCCATCTATCCATCCATCCATCCATTCATCCATCCACCAACCCACCCATCCATCCATTTCACTCACTTTTGTATTCCAGGTGAAACCCAGCTGCCACCACACTGATGTCGCTCTGAAAGTGCAGAAGAAGCTGATTGGACGTTGAGTTGAGGAGGGCGGGAGCAGTGGTTCCTGTAGAAATGACAAACACACACACAACAGGAGCACTCTATGAAAACTGCTGGTAAATCTTTCCCGGATCCTAAAAATACAAATTACTTAATAGAAAGAAATAAAGAAAAAAACTCCTTTAAAGTTAATGTTACACAACAATGGGTGAACAAGGGGTGATCTACTCGCGAGCTGATTATTTCACAGCCAGCGCGATTTGGACCATAAGTCTTGTTTAAATCTCGAGACCAGCTGGGAAATTATGTGTGGAGAAGGTGAACGACCCCGCTGTCCTCCGCGGACAGCTAGCATTTTAGTGTCCTTATGTGAAGCGGCCTCTCGGCTGCCCCAAAGAAACCGCTCAGTGGCCAGCACCAGATCACTGTGGTTACAGTGGGCAGCTCCCCGGTGTGCCTTCTTGAGAAGGGCACGGCCGCTCCTGTGTGTGTGTGTGTGTGTGTGCGTGCGCACGCGTGTTGCCCTATGGGCGGCATGTTTCATGTGTGATAGGTGGGTGACAGGTATGTGCTTGGGGCGGGTCACAGGGGAAACTCCGTTGGGAAATTGTAAAAGGTTAGATCACTCTTTATCCCACCCTGTCTTCTTTCTCTCCCTCTTCCTTGCATCCTTCACTCAACCTTGTGGTGAAACGCCTCCTCTGCCTCCCTTCCTCCTTTCTTTTCGTCCTCTGACTTGGAAATCGGAGGCATTTTGTGTCTTTACGCATGTTTTATTTAACATATATTCATATCAGGGTTCCCGGTATTGCAGCTCATCCATCACAGATCTCCAGTGTATACGCTGGTTGTGTGCACATCTATAGCGTAAGACCTGTCATATCGAATTCATCATAGATCCACTGTGTGTGCGTGTGAGTCTCTGTGTGACCCTGTTTGTGAGTGTGTGTATGCACATGTGCTTGTTTCTGTAGTTTAGGAGCTGTCATATCTCATCCATCATTAATATATGGCGTGTGCACGTGCTTGTGTGCATGAATGTCTATGTACGATTGTTTGTGTGTGTGTGTGTGTGTGTGAGAGAGTGAGAGAGAGAGAGAGAGAGAGAGAGAGAGAGGAAGGGAGGGAAAAAGAGAGAGCATATTGTCATACCAGAAAATGACCCTAATTTAGGAGCTGTCATGTCTCCTCCATCGTAGATCTCCAGAGAGTCCCAGTTGTGCTCGGTGGCAAATGTCATCACTTGGATCTAAAAGGCAAACAATTAAAATAAGCAGACACACCAGCCTGTGAGTCTAAATGCCTCTTCCACAACAAGTTATCATAATTTCTACTTTGCAAGCAGACACGTACCTGAATCCCGGCCCCTTCGCTGACGTGGATCCTCCACAGACAGTTGAGGCTGTTGGGGTAGGGCTCGGGGAAGCCAGGAGACAGTATCGTGCCGCGACGCTCCGTCAAATTACCACTGCAGGGAACTAACAGCAAAGACATGAAATATGAATTCCTTGGCAAAGTTTATTAACTAAATAGCTAACAGATAGGACGGGTTGTTGAAATATGGCTCTGCATACGCACAGACAATATGGTGTTCAAATTAGCACTGCAGGGATCCGAAGAGAGAAAATATGATAACAAACGTTATTTATGGTATAAACCGAGGTGACAGTTGAAGCTGTTTGCAAAAGCCTTGCTCTCAGCAGAGGGAGATTTCACGCAGGCATACGTTTAGTTTGTTGGAAGAAATGTCAACATCCGAAACCTCGCTGCACTGGATGATTCGCACAAATTACATGTTTCTCTTTCTTGCTGCATGCAGTCGTGTAGGTCACAAAGTATCTGCAGGAATCCTTAAGTTCATTTCAATACCTTTTTAAGATTCCTTACAGTCCTCCCCAAAAAAGACCTCATCTCCATTTCAAGCTGTAATCAGCAACATATCTTTAACTCAGTGAACAGTTGAAGTCTGCAATTAAATCTATAGAGCACAACCATGCAAAAGACCTCAGATCTGCTGGAAAGTTGAAAAGAATAAATTAAAGCATACTTTTGGTCACAACAAGTAACAGTTGGACTCTTGATTACTCACCATAAACCTTTCTTTTTGCACTCAAACTATTTGAAAAGAGCTTGGATAGCAATGATACCTCACAAAATTGTATTTTAATTTAAGGCCCTTTATTTTCCCCAAATTGATTTATCACCCTCCGCTGGTCTAATATACACGGCGTATAATGGAATTCATATGCGTTTTTATTGATTCATTAATTTACTGTGTTTTCATTCTTTCTATACAGCACTTTGGACCACAATTGTTTTCAAAGTGTTTCACAGATAAAGCTGGGTTGGCCTGGCCTGGCCTGGACGTACCTATGCAGGTGGGTGTCGTTGCATTCCACTGAGCGAGGGCGCCCGGCACCGCCTGGCAGCGGATGGCGCTGGATCCTTTCAGCAGGTAACCCGGGCTGCACTCGAACCGGACCACCGAGCCGGCGGAGAACTCTGACCCGATCCTCCTGCCGTAGCGAGGCTCCGGCACCGAGCTGCACTGGCTGTCACTGGTGCGGGGCACGGCTTTAAAGAAAGAGAAGTGGATGGTGTTTTCAGAGGGTGAAGTGAGTCGGTAAAGAGACGATCAAGCCGCTGTTAAACCGAATGAAACACGTGTGGATGTGTGGAGAGAAAGAGAGGCACTTACCTTGGTAGACGAAGTGAAAGCCTCGAGCTGACTGGCCACTCTTAGCATTGAACCGCAGCATGATCTGATTGGAAGTTGCCAATGGCAATGTCTCTCCTGGGACAATCAATTACACACACACACACACACACACAAACACACACACAAACAGGATTTAAGAATGAATGCTAAGGCCAATACCCCAACCTCTCCTAGTAAAAAACCCACATCACTTCTTTTCCCCTCTGCACTAAGGAAATTGGGAACAATTCAGATGCATGCACACACACATACACTCGGCCTGCTCGCTCATTCCACACACACACACACACACACACACACACACACACACACACACACACACAGACACACACACACACACACACACACACACACACACACACACTCACACTCACAGACACACACATAACCACATGTTTAACAGCACTGGTTTTACATTCATAACTTAAGGTCTCATTTTTGCCTGTGGTCCTCACAAAAATATGAATGCAAGAGCTAAAACACACAGAACAAGTCAAACACACACACACACACATTTATATGCGCACACATACACACGCGAGCAAAGTAACAGTGATAAATGAGACAAACATGGTCTGGTGTGGCTGACATTTAGAACCATCATTAGCTGCTCTGGCAAGTGTGTGTATGTGTAACTTTTTGCGATGTGTGTGCTTGCGTTAATACGTTAGTATGTGTGTCAGTGTAATCAGTCAGTTTGCTGGAACAATGTGCTACAATGCTGCGTGCGTGCGTGTGTGTATGTGTGTGTGCGTGTGCGATAGGGAAATAATGGGGCTAAAATGATTGTGCAAAGGCTGGTGTGTTTAATTCTTTGCTGCCAGTTTCAGTCAAAAGGGGCGATTTCAAACCCAAATTAACTTTAAGCAATAAGCCACCCATTGTACACTATATAAACAGACCTGCTCCCTTTGAACTAACGTGGATGGATGGTGGCTGGTAAGAGAGAAAATAGAAGCGCGTGCAGATGGGTTTAGCCAAACAAAAGATGCACAGAGTTATGCTGAATTATGCTCTCGATCCCACCAAGTGAAGGGAAGCACCAAAAGAAAACGTGGAGCTATCGCACTGGCGTATCCATCTAGATATTTTTTGGCTTTGATTGATGTCTTCATCACCGAGCCCCATTGTACTGCAACACTTGGAAAAAAGACAATTCCGATGCCGTTGTTGGGTGCGTGTCCCTTATCAAACAGCGCTCGAGATTCTATACAGACGCAGACGAACGAAAAATTTCAGAGAAAATATTTAAAAAGCCCTGGTTTCTATAGAAAGAAACTAAATGACAAATCTAGTGGGATTCCCCTGCAGCGTGCCCTCTGGCGATGACGCACAACAGAAGAACACGAAACATGAGGCAACGAGAGCACATTTCGCCAACTGTATTACTACTTCTCCGTACCTCGTCTCTCACACTATGTCATCTACATCGATTTTGCCTCATCCCTCAGTCGCCATCCACGCTGAGTGTGTGTCACTTAAAAAGTTAGGCGATCATGCAGCGGATCAGCTCCACTGTGTACCGTGGGGGCCCCCAGTGAGACGCTTCCCGCTGCTGATTCCTCCTTATAAAGATAACCCGTAATGGATTTTCACCAAATACATCACTGTCAAATAAATTGTGATACGGCCACTGGAGCTATGTTCTACAGCCCCCCAGAGCTGCTCTCTTACAGACGATTTCATTATTTTCCCCTTTTTTTTTCAAAGATGTGCTCGGGAGTGCTGAACAAGGACATAAAACAAGGGGATAAACATGAGAACTGAGTGGCAGGTTTTTAAAGAAAAAAAAATCTGTCATGTGTCATGTCACGCTGGGTGGGAGATAAATAAAATAAATAAATGAACAGTGGCGTGCCGCGAGCTGCGCTTGAGATTAGTTGTCAGATAAATGGAGGAGTCACCTGAGTGAGACCCGGCCAAGGAGCTGAGCAGCCGGGCGTTCTCATTGGCTCCATCGAACAGCTCCACCGAGTCATTCATCGCTGTCTGGAAAACTGCAAACTGACCAAACACCACTGGGGGAGGAAAATTGAAAGGAAAAAAAAATATATTAAGTTAAACTCAGGTGATGGTGTTTAAGTCACAATATCTTGTTGTTTTTTTCTGTACTCACCAAACTGTGGGGACACGGTGATGTAGTAGGAGCACGTTTGTCTCGTTGTGTAGTTCAGAGGATAATTTGGAGACAAAACAACGCCCTCAGATCCACCGTACTGTCCACCGCACGGGGCTGTAGAAAGACAGACAAAGGAGATTTTTTTTTTATTTTGTTCCTCTTTAACTGTCGCTCTTTGAGTGTCTCCAAATGGCAGAATAATATAAGTGCAGAGCTCTCGTAATTAATAACGCTCACACATTTGGCAACAGCCCTGGTGGGAAATTAGTCACCTTTAAAGAGCAGGTGCAACTTTTGTGTGAACGCATTAAAAGCGCGCTGCGACGAGGAAGAGAGAAAATTAATGTACACTGGATTGTATAGAAGGCTCAGCAGGCACAGCGTAAACATAATCTAAAGATGTGTGTGGCAGCTGCACTGAATAGCTTCAGAGAGTGAGAGAGAGAGAGAGAGAGAGAGAGAGAGAGAGAGAGAGAGGGAGAGAGAGAAAAACAACAGCTTTGGAGAAATAAAGTGGAAGTAGTAGATGAATGTAATTTTGAGGATTTAATGGCACTCAACAAAGCCGGTCCTATAATGCTGTGGTCATTCAGTTTGAATTAAAACAGATGCTCATTGTGTATATTTATGTACTTTGGTGCCTTTTTTTTTTACATAATTACACGTGCAGACCCGCGTGATATGAGGCTGCAGCTGGAGTGAACCGTCGGCCAGATCATTGATGAGGTTGAGACTGAAAAGACAGCATCTGCCAATACCTATCAAGTATCAATTAATTTCCTGTTATTGGTATCTATTTAGATTTTAACAAGCCTTTAAACTGCAACTTCAATCTGTCTCTGTCTCGTATACCGTTATATCTATCACACTTAGGTGTGCAATCTTCCCTCATGTAGCGTTTTATCAGGCTGGCAGCCAGCACTTGCTGTTGAATTAATTTTATTGGTGTTTTTGGGAATATTTGCCTTAGATAAGTGTTGTTTTCAGGATCAAGTGTGCATGTATGGGAGTGATACCAGTATACAGTTGAAATGCTGCACGCATCTTCACTGATATTTGGTGGATATGTTTGCTTTTTGTTAGTGCATCGGTTGAATGACTCGCAGTGTATTAACTTCATAAGCTCCTCAATAAAGCCCTCCTTCAAATGATCAGAATGTGATCGATGACCTCGGCGACCTCGGACAAAAGCAACTCTGCTCAATTCTTTTGGAGAGCACTCCACAAAATGTGTCTGAAAGGCTGCTCCAGTAACGTTCTGTGTAATAAGCTACTGGCCCTACGGGTAAAGATTGCGAGCAAAGATTGAATAAAACTCACCGTACAAGGACGCAATGAGCTTTCGTGCGCTCACAGCAAGTGTGACTTAAAGGCACAGGGACACGTATAACCTGCACTGTTAGACCTTGTCTTGTTTAGATTAGGTTTTTGAGGAGACTCGTAAGGTCGCTGACCTCCGTCGCAATGGGACTTAGATGACCATGCACACTACAAATTGGCCATTGTTATAAATGTAAGTGTGAATGCTTGTCTAGCTGAGTGTGCCAGCCTCTGGTAGAGCAGGAACACATCTAGAGAGCAGCATGCCACTTTTGCTGCTAAGGCATTGTGAGAGCTGCTCACGCTGTGAATAATGGGGATGGATATAGAGAACGCAGCCACCGCAAAAGCTCCTGTTCAGTACAGTATGTGCAGGGAATTTGGACTGTGGCACTTTTTTGCATTTCAGGCCATTGATTCAAAGAGGAAATTATGACTAATGAGGTCAATTGTTTGTCCACAGTTTGAGTCCCAGTAAAATCAAGGGCCATTTCTGTATGGAGTTTGCAAGTTTACCGGTTTCCTCCCATAGTCCAACATCAAGCATGTTTAAGTTGAGTGAAAACTGTAAAAACACTAAAACCTACCTGTTTTTCAATAACCCCTAAAATAGGAAACATAGATATCCCTAAAACAATTTTGCACTCATACAGTGTAGGGAGCCACGTGTCCAGTTCACTTCAAGAGAGTGTGGTGCTGTATGGAGTGATACTGAACTCTTTCTGAATGTAATTAAAATGCCTCATAAAACAATGTTCTGAGCATCCATCTCCCTTGTCTGGTGAAACCAGATTTTACAGATATTATGAAACCTTACAGGAGTAGACTTAGGAATTACAGCTGGCCCTTCAATGAGGGCACCTACAAGTAACAATTCTACTCTCTTGAAATTTTAGAAATTGCACTTTTATTCTGCAAAAAGCTGTAAGGGAAAGACATCTTGTGACAGTGATTGGCATGTATGTGTCACCGTCTTTCGGCCCATGTGTGGTTGCGATGTGCACCAGAGGTTCCCGGCGGCACATTAAGGCACAAAGCAGGTGAGATAATGGATGGATGGATGTTCAGTTATTAACTTGCTTCAAGGATGTTTACACTCACATCAGATGAGCGCCATCTAATTGCGGCAATTTCTAAATCTACTGTGCTCAATTTTAGAGGGAGGAAGTTTTCATTAAAGAGGACAGGATAAAGTCTGGGAGGAGAATTACTTGAAGTTCCCTCATTATTTTCACTGAGCAAGTGCCTTACCACCGCCAAGTGCTGAGGCAAAAAAAAGGAAAAGGAAGAAAAAAAATCTGTGATTACACAGGGAAGCGTTCAGGTGTGAATGTGAGGAAAATGCGTGTGCACGTGTGATCACAGCTTTCCTGAAAAAGAGGAGCTTGGTTTTCTCAGACACTCCCATGCATAAAATAAAGGATAGAATAAATTAAAAGAAATGAATAAGTAAGTGAGTGAAGTCTTGGTTTCTTTGCTAGTGATGCCCCGCAGGCCTGTGCCGCAGTCAGCTTCGCTCATTGTTTGTTTCCTGGAAGTAAGATTGGCTGGAATGATGCTGGGAGCCTGAAGTAAGGGGAGAGAGCCAAAGTACTCTGGCCATGACTGCTCTGTAGATTTCCTTTACATATGAGGGAATCAATGAAAGACAGGTCTTAGACATTACCATCATGGTTGCCTTGCATCCACCACACAAACTGTAGCTGCAGCAAACAGCTGCATCCAGTTTGTTGCCTCAGTTATGCACTGTACCGTATCAAGTAGACACAACACATTCAGAATATGATCGAGTCTTTTCTTTGTTTCTCTTCCTCTGCTGCTGGGACTGTGGCCTGTTGCAGAGCATATCACGAACCTGTTGTTCTTAAATGCCTCCCCCTCCACTTACAATATCCCACTGGCTGAATTTGACTCAAAAGTTGTTAAGTTTAGCAGAAAATTTGTGTTGTCCCCAATTATGATTGGAATCTTGTGGCTCCAGGGCTTTGCTATATAAAGTAGAAATACAGAGGCTCTCATCTGTCGTGGTACCTGAATGCATGTGCAGTTGTGCATACAAAAAATGTTCACCCAAGCATGTAGTTAAATAAACCTATCTTGCCGCTCCTTCAGAATGATTCATTGAATAAAACAGATTAAAAACAACAACTAACAAACATACTAATGAAGACTTACATTGACAGATAACTAGCAAAGCTGTAAAAGGTTGGCTTTTTGAATGGCAACCTTAGCAAAGCCAGGTTAATACATTAGATTATATATATATAGATATACACACACACACACACACACACACACACATATGGCAAGATGTCAAGTTCTGCTGCATCCTCTTCAGTCTGGTTTCATCCTCTAAACCCAGCATGATAAAAACATTCTCGAGTGAGTTTGGGCTGCATCCCAGTGTGTTATCTAGGATAGCAGGAAACTGAAATTTCATTCTTTTAACCCTACGCTGGCTCTATGACCCATGTGCAGCAGCGCTAACAGGAGCTTGGTCCATTTTCAGCACCTGTGCGAGAGTAACAGACCCTGCTTGTTTTGTGTGTGCGTGTGTGTGTGTGTGTGTGTGGGCGGGGGGGGGGGGGGGGGGGGGGGGGGGGGGGTTGGATGGATGGAACAGTCTGTGGGCGTGTGCACATTTATGCTGCAGGTCAGGCCAGCAGAGGTCGATGGAATTATTAGTGTAAATGTATGAGAAAATGTGTGTGTGTGTGTTTGTGTGTGTGGTGTGTGTTTAGGGGGAGGGGAGTAAAAAACAGCAGCAACAAGCACATCTGTCAATGTCACCTCAGAATCAAACACACACACAGACAGACACACACACACATTCTCTTCTGATTGCTTTTTGTTCACCTTCTCTGGCCTCTTCTTCTTCTCTTGTCTTGTTTTGCCAGAGTTTGTATCTGTGACGCGACCGTATCAGCTGTGCTCCCTAACAGACTCTAATCATCAGCACCGATGTACTCAGTGAAACAGCGAGACCGGCCGGCTGGAAGAGGGTGAACACGCTATATGAGAAATGGGACAGCAGGCTGGGAATTGACATGTTTGCCAGTCTTCAACAGAATAAAACTACAAACATCATCTGCGCTATGAGAATGCCAACATGTCTGAACTTCTTCAGTTGCTCTTTATGCTGGAGGGGGGGTTGTCTCTAGACATGCCTGTGAGGGGAATTCCCTCAAGCAAAGTCTTCAGCATTTCAGTCTGGTGGAAATGGTGCATAAAGGGCTCAAAAAGTCCACCAGAGCCCTGAAGCACTCTCCAATTTCACAGAGGGATGTGAGCCCTTCTGGACTTATCGGGAACTCATGTCAAAGTCTATGAGACTGTGAGTGGACATTAAGAAGGGGCCCGTACTCTTGGCTAAGCCTCACTCAGTGAAACACATTTTCATGCCTAGAATGCAAAATGCAGTGAAATTTGGATAGGTTTTGACTCTTTTTGCTAGACAGTTGTACTCCCGCCCACTCATCCTCCTCCTCCCTCTTTCCAGCCCTCCCTTTGTTTTTCTTGTTTCCTAAAGCATCAGAGTAATCAGCCTCTTTGTTTCCTCTTCTCCTGATCCCGCACACTGATATTGATTGATTTTTCTTTCTCTCTTTCTTTCTTTCTTTCTTTCTTTTTTTTAGTGGGGGGGGGGTTGATTGATTTGTGTTGTGCTGCTACATTCAAACCCTCAGGTCCTAGAGGTCTTGTCTTGATCTACCCACAATCCCCCAGTGGTGCTGCTCTAGGCTCAGGTGTCAGCCTTATCAAAAGCCTTCACACACATGTGCTTTGATCATTCACAGCCTCTGACACACACGCACACACACAAATAAATGCAAAAAAATAAAAATGCTTGGCAAGTCTCTCTCTCTCTCTCTCTCTCTCTCTCTCTCTCACACACACACACACACACACATCCATGTGCTTTGATCATCCTCACACATATACAAGCACACACATGTACACACTTGTGTAGTCCTACCTCTAACTGTCTGCATCTCATTTTCCTTTTCCTCTCTCTCTCTCTCTCTCTCACACACACAGATGCACATAGAGCAGTGCTTTGGGGTGGCAGTGAGAATGCAGGGAAAAGGCTTGTAAATTGTCTTTAACTTTTTTAAAGTAGTGTTGCAGTTCTTCTCCCAGCTTTTACACACAGCAGTAACAGTGAGTTCTACTTTACAGAGAGCAGATTTATCACATCGCAGCACATCAGCAATGTAAACAGCACCGATCTCATCATGCAGCACGGGGAGGATAAAATTTCTGGGAAACCTTGGTTTCATTTCATAACTGTCACAGTCGTGAGGATTTTAATGTGATGTCATTACTTTCACTTTGTGAAAGCAGCAGAGTGACATGACAAGGCTATTGAGCCAAAGTGAGTGGATTTGTCAATGGAGACCGTCTCTCCTCCCAGAAATGTGTGTGTAGCGACCTGAATGAATTATTTATACCTCAGGATCTTATCTTAATATTGTTTGATACAAATATAATAACAAAAACATAGAAGTTTCTCCATGGTACAGTTATGAGTAATTATAGTAGCTGCAGTGACAAACTGTTTTCTGGACCAGGCTGTCACACATTCATAATGGCTATAAAGTCTGACATTTTTACTTTATTTCATTTTACTTTTTGTCAGAGAGCATTGATTTGCGTTTAGACACTACCCCTAGTGACCACTGAATAAACTGCAGTTCTGCATAGCTGCTATCTCTCCTCTTCAGAGTGTGTAAAACTACTTTATTTCAGCCGGTCGATGATAGATCGTCAAAGAAGAACAAAGAACATAACATTCACTTTTGCTTTCTTCTGTGAGCTATTGTGTGGATCTGTGTTGCAGATATATAACTGTCCTCTGCAGCACTGCAGGGGAGTGCATGTGAAGGCAACAATGTGCGCTGTTTGTTGCCATGGCAGAGAAGTAAATCTTGTTTAGGCTCAGTATCATTTTCCTGCCGACAATTATCAAGCCAGTGTTAACACAGTGTCTGAGGAACACAAACTGGGATTACCATTAGCCTGTGTTCTGAGAACTACTTTGGCTGACATTCACTATGAAAAAGACCACAGAGTTTTGCACATTTTGTTGCAGTTATGATGGGCCAAGAAAATGAGCTGAAACAAACTTTCAGATTTAAGCAAACATGTATGGGCTGATTTTGAGCAAAAACACCATAAAGATGACGGTATCGTATCTCAATCGCCAAAAATGTCATGTGTTGTCACGAATACAGAGATAAAACTGTGTGGATTAACCCTTAGATGACATTCAAGCATATACAGTACTACATATTGAATTCAAGGATTACGCATTGAAGTGTGTTTGTGTGTATATGCACAAGTGGTACCCAGTACTTAGAGTGTGTGTGTGTGTGTGTGTGTGTGTGTGTGTGCGTGTGTCTGTGAATACTGCCTCTAGGCGGCACTCTGAAATAGCTATGTCTCTCTCTCACTTTACTTCTCTCTGTGTGTATGTCTCTCTCCCCTCACACATGCACACACACACACATACACACAAGCACGCATGCACACACACACAAAGCCACACACACAGCCACACACAACCCTATCAACAGTCACAGAGAATTCCTTCTTTCTCGCACCAGCTCTTAGTTACCATGGAAACCAATAAAAGAGCGGTTTAAGATGGGAAGTGTGTGTGTGTGTGTGGGAGAGAGCAAGAGAGACAGAGAGAGAGACAGAGAGAGAGACAGAGAGAGAGAGCGACAGAGAGAGAGAGAGAGAGAAATGATGAGAAAAATATATAGAGTAAATCAGACAGAGACAGAAGAGGTGTCACAGAGGTGGAATAAGAGAAAAGGAGGGAGAGAGCAAGAAAGAGAGGATGGTAAAGCAAGACTAGAAGTAATGGAGAAAAGGAGGCAGAAAAAAGTGTGAGCTGGGGATGAGCGGGAAGATAAGAGGGAGACAGAGGGACTGTAAGTGGAGATGTATTATTTAAAGAGGTCTCACCCTGTCTAATGAGTTTGGTCTAAAAGCCCCAGGAGCTGCCCAAAGATAGAGACAGACAGAGAAACTTCCCAATGTGGTGAGAAAATTCAATGTGCAATGTGAGCTGGGGGAAGGAGAGCAACAAGATTACTGGGTAGGACAGGATCCTGTGAAATTGTGCGGCTTTGATAAAAATGTGAATTCTCACACAGTGTAGGTGACAGTGACCTCCTCGGCACATCAGTGCATGTATATGTGGGTCTCAGGAAGAGGCCTGGACTGGGACCACGTAATCTTACCTTCCACGCTAAGACTGGCAAAGCTACAAATGGGCCAGCCATGCTCAGCCACATTATGGCTGAGTCACTGTCGCTGCAGTCACACTCCAGCACTCACTGACGTATTTATGTCATCACAGGCTTGTGTGTGTGTGTGTGTGTGACAACATGGATTGTCAGTTGACGGAGGGCTACTGTTTATATGTATTGGAGGCAGGCCAGAGGTAACTGTCTTTGTTTTTTTGTTTTTTGTATCATAGTACAAAAGCAGAGCTGGGAGCTTTCTGTCAGAAAGGCTTTTTTTCCTTTCATTTTTTTTTTTACGGCAGAACATAAGAAAGAAGAGGCAAAACTTGTCGCTACATACTGTACCAGAATGAGCACAAAATAAATGCTGAAACCTCTCGTCACCTCTTAAAAGTGCAATGCATCCCCTGTTCTGGCCCCGGTAACAAGCTGAAGGAAACACCTTGTCGGAAAATTATGTCAAAATCAATTACAGTAAAAAGACATGAATCAATTGCTCGATGAAGTTCAGGACCCCGCAGAGTTTTCGGATCATTTTTTACTCAATAGAGGCCATTATGTGGACCTCCATTAATAGCCCTCAAATGTGACTAAAATGTCAATGCTTGGACTCTGTTCATAAATACATTATTGTGGGGGAAAGCATCTCTATATGACACTGAATCAATGTCATCCACCCTTTTTTGCTAATGAAGTTCTTTATGTTTCCACAGAGAAGCTCTCTCACTGTCAACAAACATGGTTTCTCCAAGAAGCCAAACTACTTTTTTATTGACTAAATTACGGCTAAAGTCACTGACAAACTGACTTCCTGATATGTTATCTGGACACCTAGCAATGCTTACAACATCAATACAGGTTCTTGTTTGTTGTGATTGTCCTTTGGACATTTGGAAAAGAAAGCAAGGTTATTTAATATAACTTTATCTTTTAAATGTTTAATGCCTCTGCTGAAGAGGTTATCACACACTCGAAATAAATGAAATTATCTGTCTGTGCAACAAGATCATTTCACTTGACTCGAGATTTCTTGAAAATAGTCTCAATTTGAACACTTAAAATAAGAAATTAACTCTTAAAACAAGATAAAAAGAAACAGTTTACTTTTGTAGGAATTAGATAATTTCCAGTGCACTGCAGCTGGAGGACAACGAGCCACAACATCTACCATGAATAAATGGTGGTTTTAGCTGGATATAAACTTAACAGACATTAACCTGAGCTAAACCCGCTTGATGAGATTTTATTTTTCATGCACTTTCTGTTCTGAAAAGGCTACTGTGAGTGTAATTATCACATCTCCATTTCCCTGAACCACAGACCTGGGCTCTGACAGGACTCGATTTGAAAGTACTCCAAAGTACTAAGATGTGTAAGGAGATCTGTGTGTATGTGTGTGTGTGCGTGTGTGTGTGTGTGTGTGTGTGTGTGTGTGTGTGTGTGTGTGTGTGTGTCTTGTGTGTCCATTTTAGAATTCATCCCTTGTTCTGCCACCTTTTTCTGTGGCTTCCTTTTTCACCCACATGGCACCGGGTCAGGTCTGTCATTTTAGTGATCACACACACTCAGACTGCACACAAAATCGCACACAGTATAGTCTCTGAATGGCAGTTTGGCAGGTGTCACTTCCTTGGCTCTCTGAGCTGTCAGTCAATCTGACAGCCTCCGAATTCCTGACAGACTTTCTGTCACTGAAATGTGTGCACATATACATACACGCACACACACACACACACACTATTATCAGAACTACCCACAAATCACTCAGCATTACACAAATGGAGTTCCACCGTGGCCACACATGTTGAAACTGAGACCTGGCAGGAATCTAAACGGACAACTATTTTTCTGCAACAAAATCATTGTGTTGGCAGAATGACTCACCACATGTTGGTCTTATCTGACGAAATACCTTGATATAAAAAAATCAAACTTTTAAAGACCAGAAATATAATAGATCATCCTTAAGTCTGCAATCAAGTTGCAGGGAATCTCCCAAAGGGATTGATTAAGTTAATATCTAACCACCTGATTTTATATTGTGAGGTATTTCATGCGACACCTCGTACACAGAAAGGAAACTAGTTCTACTAGTTCTACTTAAGCTGGTTCTTTGTCTTTCATCACCTTTGTTTTGTATTTGTATAATTTCATTTTATTACAAATAACTATGGATGTCAAAGTTGAGAACTCTTTATATTTGTGGTTTTCTTAAGTTAATAACAATTTTTTGTGAAAATTTCATAGAAATCTTGACATATTTTACTTCTTACTTCTTTTCCCCATATATTCTCTGTCCACTGCACAGGAGACAAAGAATATCGAAACTGAGGAAACACAACGCAGTCCCACAGACCACATAGTTAATTATACACCTCATGCTGAAATACATAATTATCACCTTTGTGGCAGTGTCAGTATTATAGCTATCATAAAAGACACATTTATAGTGGAACAGCTGCATTATATTACATAACATAATCCAACTGGGCCTTCCACCTCCAGTGTATACATGTGTGTGATGTGTCTACCTTTACAAGATGGTAGAGCCTTGTCCCACACCGGCTTTCCATCATTCCCCAGGATGCAGGTAATGGTTTCTCCGCCCAGTATTGTGTAGCCATGATTGCAGTTGTAGGAAACCTGAGATCCCAGTTTATAGTCATAGCCTGTTCGACTGGCGTTCATGATGTTGCCAGGGTCGAAACAGGCCTCTCGTGGTTTTTCTGTGGATAACAAAAAAGACATAAGCACATGACATGATGGTTTACTCATATCAGCATCAGGCAGGTGGAACAGGAAAAGACAATGTAATGATTTGGTATTAATGCAAAATCCATATTAACACAGCGCTAAATCCTTCGACATCACTATAAAAGTGATTTACTGAACTCATTCTGAGTCAAAACTATTTCTGTGGCACTTTAGGGTCAGATTTAGTTGACAGGCTGCTGTTATTTGTCCCTAATAGAGCCTATTGACTTCCACATTTACCATCCCCTCAGGAAACAGAAGGAGTAAGAAAAGAAAACGAACAAACAATGAGGTCGTAAGTATGTTAACTGTGGTCAAAAAGTCTCCAGCATCCTTATGACATACGTTTGGCCAACTTATTTGCTTTACCATGATTGGCTAATAGTAGTGAGACGTTAGTCTTGACAAAGGGAAACTAGAATGGAGAGAGAGAGAGAGAGAGAGAGAGAGAGAGAGAGAGAGAGAGAGGTGGAGGGCACAATGGAAGTGAGAGAAGGAGATGATTAAGGTTGTATTTTAATTAGAGAGATGTCAGATGAAAGGTAGTGAATTAATGACAAAAGTACAGAGGTGTGAGGTAGCGTGAGGAGACAGACAACAGAGAAGGAGATAATCTTTTTTTAATTAGAGGTAAATGAAGTACGAAAAAACAAGAGGGGGGAAAAAAACGAGTTTCTGAAAAACTTGACAGAGCGGATCTAGTCTGCAGTCAGTCAAACAACTAATCATCATTTGCACATTGACTCTGGCTGTTAAATCACCCCCAGTCAAGCAACATCTGTAAAAACAAGATGAGTCACAATCTGTGGAAGTAAACAACTCATGGGGCTGACATAGAAGAGCGTTCCCCTTCAACTGAGAGAACGTCTGATGTACAGTAGGGGAGAAATTAATGGAGTATGCGGCTTAAAATGCTATCCAGTCTGGCATTTTAATCGTTACACTTCAAAAATGCACAACTCAACAACAATGCCGTTTTTTTTTTGTTATTTTAGCACACAGGACGCCCCGTTCCAGGTGTGTATTAATTACAGAGTCAGCGTTACAGAGGAGGAGAAGTGCCCTGTGATTTTCCCTGACTCCGTGGCTGCAATCTGCATGTATTCTGTGACTGATTAGCTAAGACAGCGGCTCATTACGCAGTCAGCTCCTGGACTGGATCTCAGACTGGCGTCCAAGACACACAATGCAGCAGATGAAGCAGAGCTCACACAGACGCAGGCCAGCAGATCCGCTGAGCACGGAGAGGGGGAGCCGAAACGATAACGTTCTGGTCTGGATCGCAAAGCACTTACCCCAGTCACCTGCAGAAAACTGTGTGATGTTATTAAATTTAGCAGAATACATAATCGGCCGCTATTAACTTGTCTCCTCCTGTTATTTGGGCAACGCTCCCTTAAACGCTTGTGATGCACCTCGCGGACGCTGCCCTGTCAATAAATCATCACTTCGATAGGTTTCACTGTTTAAAACATTAGTTTAAAAAAAAAAAAAACGGTTAGCCCTGCCTCACATGTGACCTTATAGGAGTTTTATCAGGACGAGCTTTGGCGGTTTAATTACCTCTGTACTCGATGGCGAACCCAGACATACCCAGCGAGGCATCAGACCTGAATGCCAGGAAGAGGCTGTTACTACTGCTTTCTATTCGCTCCGGGGCCTGGTTGCCTTGGAGACTCGCCAGCAACGGCCCATTAGAGTCCTCGCCCTCATAGATGTGCAGGAAGTCGTAGCTGGGCTCCATATTGAAGCTGAAAGGAAACAAAACAAAAACAGAGAAATTTAGGTTTAGAAATCGACAAAGGCATCATCTCATCATAGTTAGTTGTGTCTCGTTCCAGTTCTGCAAAACAATTAATCCCACGTGTGTTCATTTCATGTACTGCTTCATTTAATGATTGCCAATTAGTTTGTGCTATCTCTCTTTTAATCATCGCCTAACCTTCTGTCTTTCATTTTGATGTCTTGAACATGTTTTTTTTTGTTTGCTTTTTGTTTGCAAGATTTAAAAAGGTAACGTGTTGTTGATGTTGTTGTTGCTGCTGCGTTTTTTCTTCTTCTTGAATCTAAACAGCAGTATATGGTCAAAATCACCAATCATCGAGCAAAAAAAAATCACTAAAAATCTTCCTGCTGTCTGGCGGTGATGCGGCTTAGTATAATCTGTTTTGATCTGTACATCCTCAGCATGTGTGTGCCTGCGCATGGATTGTTTCATCAGTTTCAGCACTGAAACCTACAGAGCCTCCTAAAGCTCGTTTCTCCGTAAAGATTTTGCTGCTTTTCTCTTTGACAGCTGTCCTCATCGCTCTATGCACATCTGAAGAAATGTGATTCATGAGGAAAACACACATACACACGCACACATGCTCTCGCAGAAGGTCTGAGTGTTTGCACTGACAGTGGCTGCCTTAGGCTTAGAT
Source organism: Karalla daura (assembly GCA_029224185.1). Lineage (NCBI taxonomy): Eukaryota > Metazoa > Chordata > Actinopteri > Chaetodontiformes > Leiognathidae > Karalla > Karalla daura. The sequence continues at coordinate 21,395,205 of CM055190.1, forward strand.
CACAAGGCAAATCTTAATACTCAATTTTTTACACAGATTCGATTTTTTTTTTTGTTTGGCTGTTCATGTTACTCTTCAGATGTGACCTATATGTGACTCCTGTGTGAACGGCTCACAGCCCAGAACAGACCCGCATTGTTTAGGGAAGATAATAATGGACACCACTAGCGCTACATTCACTTTCCAGGATCCAGGGCAGAATTGTTACAATGGTCACTCTGTCTATAGAGTGACGTAGGAGCTGCATTAAGCTGTCTCAGTGGTCACATTGCAAAATATCAGATACGTATCCGGATTCAGGATCCAAGATCGGATTTTGTACGACTGTTCACATGGTAATGAAAAATTCTGACCTGGGTTGCATGTGAGCCAAAAGATCAGATTGAGTCATATACTGTAACTAGACCCTAGTCTCCCAACTGTCTCATATACACACAGACAAATTTGTCCATAGATGGATTCTGTGTGCATGTGTTTTTGTGTCCTGCCTAGTGAGGAAAAAAAAAGGACAGGGGAGAGGAGATGTACTGTGTGTGATAGAATGCAGCAGTATTGATAAGATGGCCTGTGGAGGTTTCAAGCACCAGTGACTCTGTAGAGCAACATTTATTTCCCTGCATTGTTTGAATCCTGTTTTCTGTCATGTAAGCAAGGCTGCACGCAATTTACTTTAGGAAAAATGTGCAATGAGAAAATAACATAAAAACAGGGCTGACATAACCTTGACTTCTGAGTTTGGGGTGAGATGTGAATCTGACAGTGATATCTGTCAGTATGTACAGTATGTAAACATTATCAAAGTCTCGAGAAGTGTGAAGGATCCTGGCTTCACACGTCTACCTTTAGATCGATGCTTCTACCTTCAGCATTTTTTTTTAGGTTCTGGGTCTGAATGCTGCAGCTACTTTGTGTCATAAAAAGAACATAAAGATCTCTAAATAGGACGGCATCAAAACCGCAGCAGAGTAAAAGCAAAGACATGAATGCAAATCAAGATAAAATATGCAAACTTGAAAAGGTGCATTCTGGTTTGGTACATTTCGAAATATTCAACCAGAAAACAGTCGATGCTCTAATCACAAGAGCAACAACGCAGCTTTTCCACTGACGCCAGGATGTCAGGAAACTGTATATTTATAGATAGATTAGATGACACGTCAAGAAGAGTCCCAGAATCACAGGAGAAACAAGTATTCACTCTAATTCGATCTAGACAATGATCAGAATGGAGAGTCATTACTAACTAGGTCATTGGAAGTCTTTTTCGGCAGGGCTTCCACTACACAATTGCTAGGTTAAAATTAGATACAGTAAATAATGACAAAGAAATGACACACAACATTCAGAAAACAACCAATATCAAAACAACGTAATTAAAAGTAAAATAAAAACTGTCTCGCTGTTACAACAGCAGGGAATTATCTCTCTGGCTGAAAAACATGAAACCAAAATTGGGTCATTTTTTCTCCTTTGGCAATCTGGAGAAAGTCCGCCTTGCTTTTATCTCCTTTGCTACATGTGAAGTTCCAATCTTCACTTTTGCTTCAGTCAAAAGCCCCTAACCACTGTGCCTTGTAAAATATTCACAACCGCGGCACAATCAGGACTTGAAATGTAAATAAACAATGCTCTATTACTAGGAACAAAAACACAGAGGCGCTCAGGAATCCTTTTCATTTACTCACAAACTTTCGCTTTCCGGATCGAGGCAGTGACAGAGCGTCTGGCACGAGAGCCAGTACCCAGTTATCTCGAACTTCCTGCAGATCAATTTGTCCTCGAGGATGCGGAGGAAACTACATGAGTGCTCTCGGTAGAGTTCAGATCCGCACCAGGCACAAGTGACACAAGTGTCAAGATGTCGGTGACGATAACAAAATTATCTTCCCGGAGATCAAAATACATACGTAGGGTCGGGAATTAATCTGCAGATACCGAGCTCCAGAATGAGAGTGAACCCTTCAGTAGATATGAGCTTTTAAGCCATGACAAAGGCCAGAAGCCTTGTTCTAGCTGAGAGGTTTGTAGGCTGTGGTCCTGAGGCAATTTCAGCGCTGAACAACGAGGAGTCAGCAATTAATGGTGATGTGAAGTCTAAAACACAGCGGTCGATCATTTTCTTTTCCCGAAAAAGAAAATTGAATCACGACAACTCATGAAAGATCCTTCAGAACTCAGTTGTAAATGTGAATAAAAATCATTACGCTGTTGGTTTCACTGAGATTATTCATGCACACACTCACAAGCCAAGATGCTTACATCTGGCAGATATAATTACAAATACATTCACAGTGATTAACAAATCAAAACATGATTGGCTGTTTGAAAGACTCCTGAGAGTCAAGAACAAACCTCATTTAATTTATGACTCCAGCTTTTTGAAAACCGCCTCACCTTGAAATAACCCAGACTAAAGACTGCAGAAGCCATGTTCCAAATGAAGTTTACTATGCGTGTTTCTCCACTTAGGTGGGTTTGCTGGTTACCAAAACAATCCTTAACTGTGTGTTAATTACCACCAGGCTTAACTGGGCTTGATCCCTCACTGTACAACACAAAGCTTTTCTTTTCTTTTACTCGGAGTGGGACCACAGCGAGTCTCTACTTAAAAATAAACTTAGACTTAGACTCATGAGCGAGGTCCGCGGAGGGTGATGCATTTTTAAATTACAGCCCACAGAAAAACATATTTCAGAAAATGCTTTGGGGCTTCAGCACATTGCCCTAAATCTTTGGGGCTGTGATTTCTAATGTTTTCTCAGGTATTTGGATAAACTGGTTAAAAATTTATATCATCGCTGAGACCATTGCTCTGCCCTGCTGGGTTTTGCTGCAGCCGCATCGCTTGAATATTAAAGGTAAAAACACAAGTCTCTGGTTGTATCGCGCCACTATTTATGACCGTCTCCAGGTCTCCAAACAAAGTAACATTGATCAGCATCTAACTATTGAAATATTAGCTAGAGCTGTAACGACCAATCAATTAACTGTTATTTGACAAATAAAATGATCAACAACTATCTTCAATAATGAATTACTCAAATTTAAGCATTTAAATATTTATTTGAGTAAATTTTAAGAATTTAAGTCACATTTTTCCAATCTGAGCTTTTCTTTAGTCTGTCACCAAAAAACTGAATATCATTAAGGTGAGTACAATGAAGGCATTCAAAGGCCATCTTCTGGCCTGGGAAACAGACTTTGACTTTTCCTACAGTTTTTTGTGACATTTTAAAAACCAAAAAACTAACTGATTAATCAAAACAATCAAAACTTATCAGACTAATTTACTCCAGAAATAATTGTTTTCTGCAGTCTCAACTCAGTAACTTTTCAAATCCGGACAGGATGTTTACTGTTTCTAGCAGCATACATGAGTGAACTTCAATGATCGCTGGAAATTGCGTTGGGTTAATTTTTAGGCATCTCCCTGCTTCATAACAGATGCCACAGTTGCATAATAACAATGGTCTTGTTTACCGAGGTTCCTTCTTTAATTTGGGCGTCTTACCTTTTGAAGATGAGAGCGATAACAAAGTCCGGGTTCACCCTGATCCTCCAATCACATTCCTTTCCAGGAGGGTAAGGCTGGGGGTAGTTGGGAGACAGAATGACTCCAGAGGGGCCGCTGACATTACCCCCACATGTCGCTGGAGATAGACACAGAGTGAGAGAAAGGTAGGAAGAAAGATGATTACACAGCACTTGGCTTGGGGTAATTTGGAGAGAAAATCACCCCTGATTGACCACTCATATTCCCCCCACGGGCGGACAGAGCGGAGGAGAGTTGGTTAGTAATGGGAAGTGTGGCGGCCAGTTGGTTAGGAGGGAGAAAATGAGCCCCGGCGGACTATTGATATTGCTCTTTTGCCCTCTCCAGCTACCTGCAGAGAGGGCCAGAGAGCAACAGCGAGGAAGAGAGAGACCCTGAGATTTAGTTACAGAGCGCAAGTCTGGGGGTAGTTAGTGAGGGCAGAATCGCCCCTCATGGTCCTGTTATCGCACAACAAGCCCGAGAGCAGGAAGGAGATATTTGCAAGAGAGACAGATAGACGCATTCAAGCAGCAATTTGGCGATGTGAAGGAAGAATGTGAAACATGGAGAGGTGTCTTGGGGGTGGCAGGTGGGTGTGAACGGATTATCGGCAGTGAAATTGAGGTAAACAAAGGCATTAACGCCAGCGAATCACTCACAGCCAGACATGCACACACACACTATGACTGTGCCGTATAATGTTGGTTTAATCTAAGGCGCGTCTCAACACGGGGATACACCACCTGAGGTGAAAAGTGCAGGGGAGGCATGTGGAAGCAGAGAGAAGATGGAGGAGGGAGTTTAAAGCCCTTCGCTTTATCTACAGTCGCGCATAACGCAGGGTCACTGGCAGAGAGTCAGAGCCAATATCAGGAACAATGCATAATGTGTTTTCTCGGGCGTTGGTAACAAAGCAAATTACTGGTGTGCGCGATCATGCCAGAGGACTTCCCGATAGTGCCGTCTGATAACGACAAGGCGACGGGAACACAAAGGGGAGGCTGTGGAGTCCAGCGAGCTGCTGCTGCAGGGATTTTCTCTGTCTCGCTCGCTCTGCTTACGTCCCACCTTCAGCTGTGTGTGATGTCAGGCCTCATCATGGAGCCTGCATAATTATGAGCCAGCAGTCCAGATGTGTTAGGATTATATCCAATGTTTTTTTTGTGTGTGTGTGTGTGCGTGTGTTTGTTTTGTTTTTACATCTACATAATCCGACTACCTTCCCATGTGTGAGCAAGGGAGAAAGGTCTTCGCGCAGTTTTACTTTTGCCCCAATAAAGATCCAGAGTTCAGCAGCGGCACCCGCCCGCAAACAGCTGGTCACAGAAATCTGTGCCTCTTGCTTCGGGCTTGTTTCTCTCTGACACACACTGAGAAGTGTGGAATCGTAAGGGGAAAATAACAAAGAAAAGCGCACCTGAAAATGCGAGAGTCCATATCAAACTGCAGCAGAAGAGTGTGAATGAGGTGTGGAGCGGTATGTGGAAGCTCAGTGGGTTATAAGCAGCAGGTGGGCCTGATGGTGGTAAAAACGCAGGGGGGGAAAAAAAAACAAGGCGACAAGTTCTGCCTTCTCCACACTTTGGATGCGACACGTTTGACCTCACTTTTTTGAGCGCCTGAATTTAGATGGCTCTGTTGATCCAAGTAGAATATTTCTTTGAACAACAGTGCTCTTTGCTTCTTATCCGAATCACAGTTTTCTTTGTCAGTACCCTCTCAGCTTCTCTGTGATCTTAAGGAGCGTGCCTCCAGTATGGAAAGCCATGTGCCGCTCTGAGCAGCGCCATCATTTGGGATTTGTGATCACCTCACCTGCACACTTCAGTTGCTACGCCTCCAGAGAAGTCTGCCAGATGTGGCACAACAACACAGGGGCACCGGAGGGACCTGAACTGTCATGTTTGTTGTTCACTCTCTACGCTTCAGACTTTAGATACAACTCTGTAATCATTTCACCACCAGGAGGTTTTGCACTCTGCCGTCGACCGTTTGATGCATTGCTGGCGCAAAGCCTCAGCGTCGGCAGCTAAATATTCCACGTTTTCCGTCTCGGCTCATTAACGTCTGACCATGACATCGAAAAACCTCCAGAGTGATGCACACGTACCCATGCATGTTGGAGGGTCGGGCTGCCAGTAGAATCTGTTATCCATCCGTACGCATGTGATGGTGTCCTGGCCTTGCAGCTGGTAGCCAGGGTCACACTGGAAGGTCATGCTGTCGCCGGGCTCTTTGCTGTCCCCGTACCGTGAGCCGTTCACTGGGATGCCTGGGTCGTTGCAGGTTGTTGCTGTGGTGGCTGCAAGTGAGTGAAACAGACAGAAGAAGATATTGATTAAATGCTGGACTAGTCAGAAAACAGTTCAATCATCACTGGCAACTGCAGACAGTGCTGTGCTGTGCACTGTGTGTGTGTGTGTGTGTGTGTGTGTGTGTGTGTGTATATATATATATATATATATATATATACATATACATACACACACACACACAAGACAAAGACCAAATCATTGCATTTATCAGTATTGAGATGCATGAGGAAGCTCACACTAAAGCTGACCAGTTAGACACTAAATGGATCATCACTGCAGGTTCAATCAAATCTGACCTGCCGCTGTCTGTTTGATTTTTCATTTGCGGCTCCACCCTCAGGCTAAGTGGTGTGCTTGGAAAGGATTCACAACAATTGGCATGTGGGTGCTAAGTTCCAGTTGTTGGCTGTAATATGATTAATTACACTGTAGTCGGCTCCTGGCTCAAGTCTAAATGCAAACTATTTTTGATCACTACTGGTGCCGTTTGCAAAAGGTTTCTCAGTCGAGTGCCATCTGAGTCGTTCATCAAATGATTAACACTGTTAGTGAAACGTGAAATACGTTATACTCTCTGCACCCGTTTGGGTTTTGTTGGAAACAGCGCAGATTGAAACGTATTCCCATGTGTTAACCGCCATATGTCAGCTATTCCCAAACTAGTGGACAGGACATCTCATCAATAAATCATAGACACATATGACAATGGGTCATGAGCCGAAAAAAACCCTCGAAAAAAAAACAAAGCAAATTTGCATCTCCTGGCAAGAAGTGGGCAAGACAGCGTTTACCACCGCCTGAATCCTAATTACACGGTGGACTCAACAATTAGTCATGAAGCTTTAGATCAAATGAAAATTACAGATCCGCCTTGGCCTGGCCAAAATAACAGTAACACGGGGATGTTTGGAGACCAGCCTATCAATTACAACACACACTAAACATATGAATTATCTGTTGTAAAAAAAAAAATTCAAACAGCTGGCACCCTGTCAAACAAAGTATTGTATGCTTATTATGTGAGTCCCATCCAGAGCAGTATTTAATTCACTGGCCAGTGGGCAGACAGGGGCAAAGGGAGGAAGGAGAGAGAGAGAGATAGAGAGAGAGAGGAAAGGACATTTGTGGTATCAGCATCCGTAAAAATCACTTGTTCAATAAATCCACAAAGGATGGTTTAAATAAATGAGTGTGGTGGTAAATAGTGTTACCTTTGCTTTAGTAAATCAACATGGAGGTGTCATTACCATAATAATGGGATAACAGGGCTGTGATTAGCAAGTCAGTGGGTACAAATATTTAATGTTTTACATACGGAGCGAGTAAAAACAAAGCTGAACGTGTTAGGGAGGCAGAGAGGGTAGGACGCAGAGCAGAGTGGTGGGAAGTTTGTCTCTCCTTGCAAAAAAACCCTCATGACTGTTATGTGTGTTGAAGTTTGCTGGCACGCATGCTTGAGCATGCCGATGTGACTGGAGGTGTGTGCGCCCGTGAAAGCGTTGTGTCAGTGTAAGATGGTGGTGTAAGGGCGAGCAAGCTCGGATGTGCTTGTGGATGCTCTGATGTGAATTAGCAGCTGCGAGTGTGAGATGGTCTTGACTGCTTGTTATTCTGCTTCCTAACTTTCTCCCGCTCAGTGTGCCTCTGATTGACTCTGCTGCTACAGAGGACGATGGCAACAGCTTCGGTCGACAGTGGTAGGAGAGAGACGCGAGCAGACGGACATTTTTGGGTTGAGTGGCTTGAACAGGAAAGACGATCTCTGCGCCCAAAGAGCAGTCTCTGTACACGCTGCCCTTTGCACTGGAGGGAACAACAGCAGCAGCTTGTTTTCATTTATGTCCCTTTGGGAGAAGGGAAAAGCAGGTAGTTTTCCCAGGAAAAACTTCCTTGAAAAACATAGAGTTGTTTTTCAAGGAAGAAAATCCCTCATCATGAGCACAGAGGTTTGAAATAGGTAAGCACGTAAGTAATTTAATTACTATCATGAATTAAAAAAAATAAAAACTTTCAATCTTTGGTACACCTGATGATGATGATAACAATAATAATAATATAAATAATAATATTAATAAAATTACTAATAATTGCTGTAGTAGTACAGCTAGTAGTAGCAGTACTATAGGTCTCTGGTGAAGGATTTACCAAGCAGGGGTCCCAGGGTGCGATATTAATTTTCTCATTTGATTCTTTGGTGAAAGGTTTTACAGAAATCCTGTTAAATGCAGCATTACTTCAAGATTAATTATCTCATAGCCAATATAAATGACGATTATATAATAACTAAGAAACTATACATGTGATTAGTTTGTTAATTACTGAATTAATTGCTGATGCAGTAATTGGTTTTTGCCCACATGTGGATGTGGGGGATTGAGTGCGGGAGACCACCCAAAACAAAGAATTGGTTCATCCTGCTTTACACCCGATGGTTTTTGGATGTCTGCTGGGGCCTAATCTCCATAAGAGAGGGTAAACACATAGGATGAAGGCAGGGAATACACCCCCCAGGCAGGTTACCAGGTTATAGTTTTTGGACTATATATAACCAGAGGTTTCCTTACAAATGTTCTCTCTACCATGTGAATTCCAAGTTTCATGGGTTTTATCAAGATATCCCCAGTGTACTTACTGGAAAACTGAATGGAAAAGCCCTGCTTGCTGATGAAATAATCGGAATCAAACTGCAGGGTGAGTATGTTAAAGGTCGAGTGGATATCTTCTGGTAAGGCCGGTCCGGACCACTCCTTCAATAGGATTCCCCCGTCTGACGGCCCGGATGGACCGTCCCAGACTCTCAAGATATCGTGGCCGATCTCAGTGTCAAAGACGATGAAGTGAAGGCTGTGAAAACACAGGAAAAGCAGGGGGAAGGAACACATTAACAACTCCTCCTTACTCAGCACTTTTACCAAAATAGTGTCAACCATAAGATTAAATGAAGCAGAGCTGACAGTAGATGGATCACGCACACACTCACTGACGCACACACTCATACAGATACATGCACAGGAGTGTCAGCAGTGGCCACTGAGTGTTCAGAATCACCATGTTGGCATAATGACTAATGTGGTGGACTTGACTGCACAGCGGTGGCTTTGACAGTGAATGTTAATTTGTAATTAGAGAATATATCATTATCAGACAGTTTTGGTTGGTTTGCTCTGTCTATATATAATGTAAGTGTGCTGTTCATATGTACTTAGGAAATGCATTTTGCATGTAATTTTTGCGTATTTTTGCAAAACCATTTACCTGATGGTCTTTCCCGTGTCGGCCTCTATTGTCCAGGTACAGTGGAGGTTGTTGTCATATGGAGCAGGATATCCTGGAGACAGAATCCGTCCAGACACTGCTCCAGTTATGTGACCTCCACACTCCGCTACAAGGACAACAAGACAAAGGCTTGAGACCACTAAGAGGGGAGGGGTGATGTGCTTTTTCCCTTTCTCCTTTTAGAGCCTATACATTAACAATAAAGGTGCATTCATCCAGTGAGAAGAAAAACACATTAGCATTTCTGATTTAACTAAATCAACAAAATGCATTATACCACAGCAGGACTCTTCCATGTAGAAATACATGTAAGAACACGCAATACAATTAAGAACACGCAATATGGCACTTAAAGAATCCCAAAGTGCATTATTAAAAATTTAAATTGAAAATTAAAAACTGTAATGGAAATGCACCTACAAACAATATAGTATTTTGTAGGATTTCTGCAGAGTTGGTCTAAATACAACTATTGGTACAATTGGTATCTAAATAGAAAAATAAAGAGGACAACAATCTTCCAATAACATGACAAAGTACAGAAATGCATTCTCATACAGTAAGTCACACTGGCACTGAATATATTAAACACAGGCTGATTTGTGCAAAGTGTGCTGTAATCCCGTGGATCAGTGGCTGTTACCCTCTCTGGTTTAGGTGATGTTGAGGTGTTGAGGTGGACCTGGATAAAATTATACTCAGTCTAATTAGATCAGCAAGAGTCTTGTTTTATTGCAACAGACCTTCGAGCTGTGTGTAAACATGTGTAATGAATCTCAGCGGGTCCGAGTCTTCAACATCTGGCATGGTAAAGTAAAGTAAAGGCAGAGCAAATATTTCCGGCAAATCAGTAGTTTGTGTTGAAAACATATGCCACTAAATGCCAATGGCCGGGTTTCCAGCTTCCTTAAGAAGCTCTTTAGCACTACATGCTTTTTAAGAATGCCCTGAAAGAAGGAAGTGTTTCCCAGAGTTGCTCTTAGTCTAAGAAGATCTTTACTATGAAGGACATGTAAGATCCACCTGACCCATTCTTAAGAGCCTTCCTGATGAACAAACACTCACTGATCCAGCCATGTCAAATTTATATTCTATACGAGTGACTCCTGACCCAAAAGCATCAGTCAATGTTTAGTAAAGTGCTGTAGTCAGAAAATGTATCTGAATGAGCAAGGATCCACTATTTTCTGGTCCTTACGTCACCTGAATGCAACAGTCTCTCCATTGCAACATCCTGTAATAGTATTTAGTTCAGTCAGTAGAGGAGGAGGAAACGTGCGGCTACAGATGTGAACCTGGTCCAGGTGGGCGGTAGCAGCAGGAGCTCATGAGCAATGGGACAGGGTGTGAAACTGTTGGTGTAGAGAACGCGGCATCTTGTATCTTGGATTTTCTGACCAAAACATGTTACTGAGATTACTTTCAGACATCAAAGACCAGTCTCAGAGAATCAGAAATTAGTCTCTTCTAAAGTTCTCTAAAGAAGGCAGTTCAGAAAACATCTGGAAAACACACATCTTAGGAGCCTTCCTAACTCCTTAAAATTGAGCAAATCTAGAGAAATGCAGCAAATTACTGTTTAAGAATCTAATTCAGAGATATTAGCTCAGTTAAAGGAATTATCTGTTTATCACTCTATGCAGTGTATTTGTAAATGAGAAAATATGACCCATTGCATATACACAAATTACTTTTGGTATTAGTTTTTATGACTTACCATTAGTTCTCAGGACATTTAGATTGAAAATATTATTATTGTGCTGTGTTCGGGTCAGCAAAATAATCCGCTGAAGTCTGAACGTGTTCAGGTCGCTCTGAAGTCTCCTCTCTCTCTCTCTTGCGTGCGCTCTCTCTCTCTCTCTCTCTTTTCAATTGATTGGATGTGAAGGTCGTCTATGGATCGGGACCTGTAAAGGTCTGTGCTCTGAACACAACCAGATTATTTGTATCATATTTCTCAGGTTCTTCTCTCCAGCCTGATTAACATTTCACTTCATCCCCTATAAGGAGTGGCTCCTGTGCATCTCTGTAAATTACTCTGGAGGTGTGAAGGCTGAGCTAAATGAGAATCAGTTAAGAAAGGCTTGAGTCATTAAATCAACCTTGAATTATCCAAGCTCCTGCTATACTGTACTGTTTCAAGGTTGGTGAACAACTCCGATGGCTGTTTTCGCTCAAGGATCTCCTTATAGTGTTCAAAGATCAAGAAAAGAAGACTGTTAATGCACCAGAGAGAGATGCAGAGGGAGAGAGCTGTGTTTCTCTTTTATTTTGATATTGTTGTTTTCCATGGTGGGGAACAGGGGAGATAACAGGAAGCAGGGGAGAAGGCTGAGAGCAGAGTTGAACTCATCACGGTGGTACATGGTACACACACAGCAACACACTGTGCTGGCAGATTGCAGCCGATTGGAAAAAAAAAGGTTTGTTATAAAAGAGGCTTTATATCACTGTGTGCAATGTATGTTTGTGTGATTTTACCAAGAGAACCTCCTGCTGCTGCATCACCCTCGGCAAAATAGTGCACATGTACATGTGCAAACTCAGAGAGAGCTCAAGATAATGACAGACTCACACACATGGCCAGAAACACACTTGACAACACTTACAGTATGCAGGCACATGCACATCACCGCATACACACATATCAATGCAGACATTACAAGCACAAAAACATCCACGCTCACACTATAAGCAGTTGTTTCAGTCCCTGGTGATAGAAAACCTCGGAGGAAAGGCAAATGCTCTGATGTTTTGGCATGAAAAGCAGGCAGAGCGGTAAGAGGTGCAGGCGCGCAAAAAGAGGGGGAAACGTGACAACATATTAAACCTGGGCCACTGACAACTGCAATAGGGGAAACAAAAGGCAGAGGGGAAAATAACAGGCACACCCATATAGAAAGTAAGATAGACAGCTTTAGGAAAAAAGGACAGAGTTCAGGGTGGACCACCACTCTGTCTGAGTCAATCTCTGACTCAATCCTGAGGAGGAGGAGAAGGATGAAGGAGAGGAAGACAGTACAGTATATAAACAGCCGCAGGCAAAGCCATTCTCTCTTCTCCGTGCTACTACATGTAGATATGGGACTGAGCCAGACAGACAAGAAAGGAGACAGTGAGAGAGGCACAAAGACTGCGGCTCCGGCAGGCAGACACGCTGATCCAGAGGCAGCTATGGAGGCGCTTCGCCCAGGGCTGTGCCAGGCAGAGAGAGGGGAGCTCTCTCTCTCTCTCTCTGTCCTCTCTCCTCAGGTGAGCCACAGAGCCGCTACAAAGTAATGACTGACTCATACTAAGATTCACACGCATGCAGCCAAAAAAGAATGTGAGCTCATTTGCATTCACACCCACATAAAATATCAAACACACACACACATGCACACACAGACACACACACACACACAACACACGTGTGAACACAGGTTCTTTTCCGTTGCCATTAGCAACCATGTCAGGCCGTGTCCCACCTCAGTGAGCTCAGGTGTGCTGGCAGGTTAGAGAGACACAAGGTTGGCTCTGCAGCAGGGAATTCCAAATTAGCATGTGCCAAGTCTGCACGTCCAGCCAACAAGGTAGAAATACTTAGAGGGAGAGTGCTTTATTTGTAAAATATGCAAAGCCACAAAATATTTATGAACAAGCAGGAATTATGGACTTTGCTGTAGGGATTTCAAGGCCAGGGACAATATAAACAAACAAATGTCCAGTTCATGCTTCACGGGTGGATGCTGAATGGCAATAAGGAATAAGAGTGAGCAGCACTACAAAGAAAAAAAAAAAAAACTTTCACTGTTCTGACAAAGAAAAAAAAAATCACCATGTCAAAGCACCTGAATCATTTGCCACACGCCTCTCTAACCTAATTAAAAGCTGCCAAGTGCCAACTAAAGCAAAATCTGCCCTCTGGCAGCTATCTACCTCAAAACCTAAGTAATATTCAAATCTATTCTAGATACACCAAATGAGAACCCTTTATTTTTGTCATTTTCCCTGTCTGAAATATAAAAGCTAATATTGTAGGAGTGCACAGCAGCAGTCACATAAATGGCTGATTATTACACTGAGCTTGGGGCAATGTTGCGCTCCTTAAAAATAAAAAAATAAGGCTTTGATGCATTGCTACAACTGTTTTAATGTTCAGTTTGTGTTCCGTGTGGGCATTACATTTTCATTTGATCTTTATCTTGATCTTTATGACATCGCATCTTGTCATCTAGGTGCTTTTACCGGCATTGTGCATGATTGGATGTCATTATTTTACAGTTAGATAGATTGTAACTGTTGTCATCACAGTCTGGAGCTGCTAAACTTCAAATCAGAATTAACATAAAAAAAAATTGAAAAAAAAGACAAAAATAATTTGGCTACTTTCCCCTGAATCTGTCTTGAGTGTACACAGCTGAACTACTGTAGTGTAATTTCTGCAGGTGCAAATCCCCATTTTAACTATATTGTTGGACTTTATGGTTTTATTTCCAGTCATTATTAGAACATGTGGGGGTGAGACGGGCTGTTGTCCACACCGGTGCACTTTGATGCCGGCCTGTGTCGTCCATGTAATCAACACATTTCCCAGGAATCAATAGTGTCTTTACATTACGACACTCTTCGGTGTCTGTAAAAAACGAAGTCTCTGCTTGGTAGAATATTCTATTTATTGCGCACGCTGAGAATAGAAAGCGAGAGCCTCTGTCAAAGTCCCTGGCATAAAATACTGTGCACACCTTCAGGGTACAAGAAAGAAGTCTGGCTTATATTATAAATTTATCAAAGTTCAATTCAGACAGTCATCCCCTCTTTTTGCACCTTAACCGCGGCATCCTTAAAATACACCGACGCGCGGGTGCACTAAAACCTCATGCCGGGTGACAGCCTGCTGCCCGGGCACTGGTAGCGTGGCGTGCAGTATGTTGATGGATCAGCCGGGCCTGTCTTTTATGCACAGAGGTATAATAGCACCGCTATGAATATTTCCCATAGAGTGATGAATCAGACCCCGTGCCCCTTTTCAAAGTGCTCACCTGTATTGACTCAATCACTTGTTCTCTCTCTCCCTCTCTCTTTCTTGCATCATCTCAAGCACCGAGCTCTCGCTCCGGCTTTCGAAACAGATATGGCTACCGCCACTCTCTACTCTGTATTTCTCATTGTATGAAAAGAAAATCAGCCTGCGGTTAATAATTCAGATCTTGCGGTTCTGAATTATTGATGTTCACAGAACCTACACATGTGCTCGCATACTAACCGACACAGGAGGGAAGTGGTTTGTCCCACACGCGTCTGTCCCCGCTCAGACAGGTCAGCGTGCTGCTGCCGTGGAGACTGTAGCCGGGGTTGCAGGAGTACAACACAAACGTGTTGGCATAGTGACCGTCGTCCTGGATTTTATAGCCGTAGCTTGGGACACCTGGTTCCTCGCAGCGTACTAGGTCAAAGCCTAGAAAGAGAAACACACAAAGGGAATCATGCATGGGTACATACAGTATATGAACAGAGGACAAGTGTTTGTCCACGCACTTTAAAAATGTTGCACTGATTAGCAAATCAAGTCAGTTCAAAAGAAAAAATCATACTCATACTATGTCCCTGCTACTTCTATCTCAACATTCACACCGCAGCTCACCACGCTCAATTTTACAGAACTTGTTTTTTGTCCTTTTAAAAAAAAAATTTTTTGTCCTGAAGTTTCCCACATGTGCAGAAGACGTGATATTACAGGCAGCAAGGAAGTCAATATGGATGTCAGCGTGTGTGCATCAGTTTTGAAGTTGTGCAATCTGAGGCAACAAACCTATGAAAAAATGATGTAGTCAGTAAGATGAATAAGAAAAAAGACTGCACACATTTCAACAATGGCCTTTTGTGGAGCAGTGGCGACTGTGACTCTAACAAGGTGTGTGTGTGTGTGTGTGTGTGTGTGTGGATGCGGAGCTGGTGCCACGATGTATGGCATCATAGTCAGATGAAACTCAACCTGACTGTTCAAACTTCAGATAGTATCTGACTTAAAAACCTGAATCAAATTTGCGATGTCTTTCATGGGGCACATGTGGGCAAAAAATGTAAGATTGAAGCCACTTCTGCCTGCAGTGTGAACGCAGCCTTTGAGTCTCTGCTGCAGGTTGTGTGTGTGACATTCACTGACACTGGGTGTTGCAACGGCAGCTGAGATCAAACAACCCGGCTGCGTAACCACAAACAGCCTGCATTACTGCAGAGGTTTCACCTTGTAGGTCAACGTAAAACACGTTTCATTCAGACTTGACAGACACGACGTAAAATTCTCCCGTCTTTGCTGATCCTCAAACTTTATCTCTACGTGTCAAATAAAATGCTGTTTGCTGCTATGTTAATGTTCAAAATCTCAGACAGCGCTCAGACAGCTGCAGTGGCAGATGAAATCTACTCCTGTGCTTGTTTCTCTTAAATCTTAAAAAAAAAATGTCTGTTTCTCTTTTCGCCAAAAGATACGAAAAGCAACAACGATTTTCTATATTAAACACAGCGACAACATTGAATGGTAGTTTCACATCCCACACAGGTAGAAATGCACTGTCCAGCTGAAAGAGTGCACAGATAGGAATGTGTACGTGTTTCTGTAGATATAAAAAGCGGGGACGCTTTCCACCTCTACGACAGATGGGTAAACAGACACAACAATGTCAGCAGCGGGAGGTCTCTCACTCAGGTCAGCGTCTCATTGTATCTCAGTGTATCTGTAAATGCCCTCCCTCAATGTCACACTGTGAATGGCAACTGTCCGTCAATAATCTCTGGCTAAGTTAAAGTTTATTAGCACTTGCCGTAAGACATCATCTGATCAAAGCTACCAATCGACAGAAGCAATGAGCTTAATACGCCTGTGGAGATTCTCATAAGGCCAGGTCGAACTTATTCAGGGAGTCCAAGGATCTTTATTGTCAATTTTTCTATAAATACAGGGCCAACTTCTCTCTCACCTTAACATATAACCTATATACAATACAAGAAAATTAAGAATCAGGAAGTAGTTGTAGGGTTGTGGTAACTGAGTCAGAATCGACAGTCATATAATACAGTAGCTTCTCTTATCTAATACATGCCGTTATGACAAATGTTGTAGCATTATCTGATTAGACAGATATGTCTAATCTGACTGTTGTCGACTGATGTAATCACGTGTTAAACTTCATCTACTATGTGTTATTTCTGGACAGATTCGTGACGCAACATCAGAGCGCACTCAATCCTCGATCATAATTTGCTCCTCCATAAAGTCTTACAATATCATCTTTTACGTGTCCAGCCACTTCATAAGTGAGCCATCTCGATGGTTTGGTGAGGTGTGTCTGCAGCTGTCGCTCTGCTCCCTGTATATATTTCACTGAAACAGACGCGGCTCACTTCTGTCGACCCACTCTTGTTAATGTCTCCGACGAACGTTTGAAGCCTTATTACTCTATTAAAACAGTCTCTTACATTGCTTTACTCAGTCTCCGACCCTACTTATGAAACCATCGCAGCCTCTCTCGCCCAGGTGCTTGTCTCTCTTCTCGCCTGTTTAAACCTTCTATCAATCTCTCTTATGTATCCATCAGCCCATCCATTGTAGCAGAACTTTGCAGAAGGTGTCACCTTCTCTTCTTTAATAGCTCACAGACTTAACGGCTGTCTAATGGTTTAACTGACACGCCGGAGCATCCATCTACTATCCATATACCATCTACTTTCCACCGTTTGTCCCTCTGTCCAGCCGCTCCCACACTCCAGATGTGTCGCTTTCTCGCCTTTTTTAATGACTTGCAGAGAAATGCTGCTCTAATAGCCTCTTTGACTTACACAGCAGCTGGTCTTGCTGTCTGAACAGATCCTGTTTAAAGCCTTTAAGAGGGGTGGGTTTGTGTGTGTGTGTGTGTGTGTGTGTGTGTGTGTGTGTGTGTGTGTGTGTGAGTAAGTAAGTAAAAGAGCTGGAGAAAGAGGGTGTATGAGACATGTTTTTGCTGGATCTTGTGGTTTGTTAAACATGATGCATCCATGAGGCCAAATCAATTGATGTAATACCTGCTTTTTACTTTAACCAGGGGCATCTGCAGGAATCCTTCAGTTAATTTCAATACCTTTTAAAGACTTTTTAAGACCTGCAAAAAAACTTAAAGGCCTCATCGCCGCTTCAAGCTGTAATCAGCAACATATCTTTAACTTCACAAACAGTCTCAGTCTGCAATTAAATCTATAGAGCACAACCAAACAACAAAACTTAGCTCAGCTGGGAAGATACAAAGTTTCAAAGAATAAATTAAACCAAAGGCAAAGTATATTGAAATATACCTTTGGTCAGAAAAGACACTCTTAATTATTCACTATTTGAAAAAAGCTTGACTCTTAATAGAATTTTATACCTCATAAAATCTTCGCTGAGCCTTTTTAATACTTTTTAAAGGCCTTAATTTTTCCTAAATAGATTTATCGACTTTTAATACTTTTTTACACTGTTTACAGTGTGGCAGGGGTCTGCTGGAGCCTGTCCCAGTCCAGTCCATCATAGGGCACACACTATTCACTCTCACACTGAAATTTAGGGATCATTTAGAGTCTCTAATCAATCCAAACACACGTTATTGGACTATTGGAGGACACCAGAGTACCAGTAAAGAACCCACGCTGAGAACACATAGAAAGGCCCTTGATCTGACCCAGGGGTCAAGTACAGGTCATTCTTACTCTGCGGTGACAGCTCTATCCAGAGACTTCTCAGTTAGGCAGGCATCCCAGGCAACTGCCAAGAGCAACGAGCTGGACAGCAGCCCAGAGAGATGGCTGACATTGGTCCACATGAATGCCAACATGATGGAGCTGCTTTAGACAATGCAATGCATCAGGAATCCCCTAAATAGGGCTCCTTATGAGCCGTTACTGGCTAGTGGCTGGTAGGGGCCCTGAGAGATGGCTAATAGTGGTTCATATAAACAACACAACTAGAAACCCTGTAGACACTGCAACAACACTTCGGGGCTCTCCCTAATGGGGCCCCATACGAGCTTGCTGGCTTGCTGCAATTGTTGTCTGACACAAACAAAATGAAACACACAAATCATCCTTTTGGTGTTTATGTTTTGTTGCATGTTTGTAATTAAAAAGAAAAGTCTTCATTAATGATTTAATGGTGCCTAGAAACATACCTGGTTCTGTCCACCATCCCTTCATCCATCCATCCATTATCTTAACGTAGAATCTCTTTGCTGTGAAGCAACAGTGCAATGGTCCTAACTGTGGTTGGGACCATTGATTGGGGTCGTTTAGGACCATCACTCACCTGCCTCGCTGCCCTCAGTCAAAACGTTGGAGAACTTCTCCATCACACTGATAGTAAACAATGTTTACTACAGTTAGAAAACCACTCACTTGTGTACGTGAGGCGGAAGCCCTGGTTGGTCCCGGAGGCGTTGCTGTTGAACTCCAGCCACAGGCGATTGGACGTGCTGTTGAGGACTTGACCCGTCATGCTGTCGCGTGTAAAGTTGCCGAGCAGACGGGATGAAGTGTTCTCTCCGTCATACACCTGTCAATCAAGAGGCAGGAAAAAAAGGGCCCCAGAGCATGAAAAAACATGAGTTTCCAAAAGGATTTGTGTCGTTTTAGTTAATGAGGTTATCAAAGGAAGTGGGTGCACAGTGCAGGCCTGACCAGGTCTGAGGGAATAAAAACGGATGGTGCAAAATGTGGTCTGTCTTTTGTGAGGAACCACAAAAGGTAGATCCTTAAATATCAGCTGCTGAGGACACAAATGAGCGGTTAAGAGGCTTACAACCGGAAACATTATGTTAAAACGGGGTTTTTTTCCACGTGCCCAGAGAGTAAAGAAACATTGAGGAGATTTAAAATGTTGTCTGCTATATTGAAAAGAGGTGTAGTGAGGCCCACTTGGAATTTGTGCAGTCTAATCCTCATGTAGCACCTGTGGGGAGCAGGAGCTTTGAGTATCACTTTAGTCTGTGTATCAGCCGAGGGGACACTGCAGACCTCGGTAAAAAAATGAAAAGGAGCTTATTCACATGAGTGAACGAGTGTTTGTCTGAAGCCACGACGAGCGTAGCAAATGTTTGTTTATATTTTTACAAATTGGGTTTCTTTTAAACAAGTTGTCATGCTGCGTTTTTTTCCTCGAAATCACCAGGAAAAACTGTGGGACACATGCTCTTCACTGTTTACTAGGGAAGTCGCTATCTGACTTGGTTTACGATGCTGTCATGCATATTAGAGAACGTGAAGACGGCGGAGGAGTCAAAAGAGGAAAGATTAAATTCACAACATCATCAGACTCGATTAATATTGCACGACTAGGCTCGTGTTCCCTTTGTTGATCAGTTTTCCCTCCTTTTCATTCAAATTTAGAAAACCGATGAACATTAAAACTTTATCATTGTCACTCCTTCTCTTTAGTCTCTGAACAGTTTTGCTTCTCGCTGCTTGTGCTGTTTATAACCTGTAACTGTGCGCTCGCACTGGCAGTACCGAGCAAGTGACAAAACAGCTGGAGGTCATTTATTTCAAATGAGCACTGCGCGACAACTGCGTACGCAGGGTGGAGTCGAGATAACCACTGAGATCTGTGTGTCCCAGCCACACGAGGAAGTCAAGCAGGGTTTTTTACTCATATAAATAAAAAAAGCACAACCACCGCTATGGCACAGGCACAAAAAAGGCCTCAGACAATTTTTCACAAATTTTTGGTCATTCTGAAATGGTCTATTCCAGCGCTATCACGTCAATTCCGTTAAATCTCATCCCAAGTCTCAAAGTCACTCCGCTTTGAGGAAGATAGACATACAGAACATTTAGTATTTTTATTTCATACTTTAGACGAACAAAAAGTGAGGTCCGACTCCACACTGCACCATTTTATTTAAGTGAATTGGTCACATGACCTCCTTCATCATCTCCACTGATGTAAAAATGAGGAAAAAAAGTGTCGACATCAAACTTTTGTGATAAACTTCTGTGCCAACAAGTCTGATAAACCACCTCATGAGAACGTATAATGTTTTAGCATTTGAGATTTGGGTGTTATCATGTCCATTTTTTAAATTGCGATATTTAGGTTTCGCACCCTTCTATGGATAATGGAAATGCACTTACAGTTTTGTGGCTAGAAGAGCTAATAGGGCACTTGTTGTTTCGAACCTTGCTCATTTAAAACAAAAAAATTGGTGTTACAAGTGTGCACTGCAAGAAATATATATGTATATTTTGAGTAGACTTTAAAAGCTGGTAGGTTTGTTATGGATTCTACTTTACATTGCATAGTGGCTCTAAAGGCCAATATATATTTCATCAGAACATTCCATCAGAGAAATGTGTTATAGTAGCATATAGTAACACTATGCATTGGCGACTGCTGCAGAGTGAAGTACATACTCCACAAGAACTGCAAAATTTTTCGCTTGCTCCCAGGCCTATGAGAAGAAGAACAAAGTTAGCTCTGACCTGGACAGCCCATACTCCATGTGAAACTCGTATACAGAACTGATGTTTTGAGAAGAGGTTGTGAGAAAATAATACCATTCTGTTCCTACAGCCCGGGGAGCGCATGTATTTGTTGTATACTGTATGCATTGGCCTTGAAGAGGACATCACGGAAGTAGTTTAGAGAGCATCGTCTACTTCTGACTGCAGTTTGACAGCGCAGACTTAGAAATCTATAGCACCTCATAATACTAACTCACAGCTGGGGTACAAATGTGAATGGCCCGTGCTTGAATGTGGCAGCCTGGGATATTTCTCTGAATGGGCGGTGACAGGTCTGCAGGTGGCAGCGATGCCAGAGAAAAAGGGGGCTGAGGAGATGTTGCTGCTGTTGTAAGTACCACCAGTGAGAGAAGACACGAAGCCAGGCTGGAGCCACAGTGCTGCCTGTGATGGAAAGCATGGACGAGGAATAGCTTAAAAATATCTATATATTATCATATTTGCGACAATACCCCCCTCACTATTTGTTGCTGCACACCTCCCTATATTTTGTCAGTCTTGCATCTCGCTGTCTGTCTTTCCTTCTCTCTCTCTCTCTCTCTCTCTCTCTCTCTCTCTATCTTTCTCTCCTCCTTTCGCAGCTTCAGTTAAACTCAGTATGGTTAATGAAAAGCCCTGCAGCTCATAAATCAACATGTCACCATCTGCCACCCCTCCTCTCTGTGTCTGTGTGACTCTCTCTCTCTCTCTCCCGCCTGCTCTCCTCTCACCCCTATTTTCGTAGAACAATTTCTGCACACCCTCACTTTGTTTCCCTCTTGCCCTCTGTTTTATTTTTTTTCTCCTTCCCCCCCCCGGGATTCAAGTACATCTGAGAAAACGTGGTCAAGCGCCACATTAGGGGGCATCTTTAGGTGAGTTGAGCTCAGTTAGCCAAAGCAGGGGAGAGACCTTGCCCAATAGCAAAAGGAATTATAATGAGCCAGTTCCATGAGATACACGAGATTTCAGACCCCCGCTTGCGGGAACTGTCAAACAAATGGTTTGTGTTCGGAGTGTTTAGCTGCAGTACCGGCGTGAGCTCCATTACTGTCAGCCTAGGGTGTGGCATTTACTGGAACTTGGAGGGTTTTCCCTCCAATTAATCATGCTAATTCTTTAGGAAAGTTATAATTAACTAACTTGCTGAACATTCCTTGTCATTGCCTTTATAAATGACCATGATTATATCATCACACAATTCGACTGGAGTACAGTCTTTATCCTAACTAAACACCTACTATCCTTTGCATAATTACAACTTTACCTGAATGATTTTTGTATTATAGTTTTGACTGACTGACTGTAATACAAATATAATGCTCAACTGATAAAGACCCCTTTTGCACCGATTTGGCTTCAGTGTTTAGTCTGGGCGCAGATGTAAAAAAGCAGCAGCCAGAATAGCTTAACAAAGGCTGCTTGGTGTAACTGACATACACAGTGATGTAGTGATGTGGCCCTGCAGCCCTGGAAAAGCAACTTAAACCAGCTCTGAACCAGCACTAGCACCAGCCTGGAATGTGTTTAATGATGTTTCTAATTGTTTGCACTGTCACAATAATAAATGAAAATGACAGGAATGACAATCTAACAAAATCCTGACGTGATGCCCTGTGAGGAACACATTCATAATGTGAAATGGAGCAAATGGCTCCTTGCTCTTCAGTCCTGAGGGTGCGCTCTTGCCTCCTCCTGATGACTGATGGTGATATGAGGTTGAATGAAGAAAGATTTGTTGGAAAACTAAAGCTTCAGTACGCCGAGTCCGCC
Organism: Karalla daura; assembly: GCA_029224185.1. NCBI lineage: Eukaryota > Metazoa > Chordata > Actinopteri > Chaetodontiformes > Leiognathidae > Karalla > Karalla daura. The sequence goes on from CM055190.1 coordinate 21,417,588, forward strand.
TCTCGTCTTTGCCCCGGTTTTGTTTTTCTTCTTCTGATTCCAGGCTGTGATGAAAAATACTTAACAAAAGCTGGATTTTGTCCTCTAACTATATTGGTGTCACTTTCTTGTCCTTTTGGGATTTCTCTCTTCTTCTTCCTCCTTCTTTAATACCTATTCCGCTGGGAATATTTCCACCTCTTACAATGATGTCATGCCTCTGTGAAAGTCAGGGAGAACCCCGCTAATACAATCTAACCACAGACAGGCTCAGCCAATGCTCAAGGCCTAATACTGATAATACACTCTAACCACATACAGGCTTAACCATGCCCTCAGGCCTAATACCACTAAGAGACAGTGTGAATAGTAAAAGTCTAAGACGGTGTCTGTAGGACAGCATCAAGACTGTAAAACAGCTCACACAGCTGCTCCTAACTGACACTGCAGTGGGCACACGCACCCGGGAGAGGACTTAAGAGGAATTATGAGCCTAAGGAACATCTGTGATTCTCTTTATACTGCACACATACACAAGTATGCACATCCAAGTTTATAAGAAGATGACACCTCAGTGAAGTCTTCATATACACACATTGTGAGTCTGCCCAAACTCCTAGTTAAAATCTCCCAGTTTATTTAGTCTATTTAGTTTAGTTCATTTACGGTGTTTTTGGTGACCAACGGGAAGCAACATTTGTCTCAGTAACAGCAGATTCAATATTCTGGTCTACGAGACAAGCAAAGAAAAGAGCATAAAGATGAATGATAACCTTCGAATACAACAATAACTGACCACAGTGGGTTCTTTGAAAGGGTTAACAGCGGCAGGATTGATCCTTTTGTGCCTCTGTTGCCCGTGTATTCATTCAGCTGTGGATGGCCCCTGCAGCAGGAGCACCATCAGCACTAATAGAGAACATGGGTAATAAACCCCTGCAGGGACGTTACTGCTTCTCACAACAATGTTTAACACACATAACAGCGAGGGCAAACCTTGCAAATACGACTTTACGACACACCGGCTAGATCGAGAGGACTTAAACCTCCTCCTGTAGTTCTTGCTTTCACATATTCGGTATTTTTTTTTCTTTTTTGGGTCTTTTATTCTTTTTGCACAATAGGTGTAATTAAGGGATGTGCACTCTCTGACACCTAAATTGTCCCAGGTGTGCACAGCTGGAACAAAAGCATGCAGACTTGGCGGGATTTGACAACTGCACTTGCGGGAGTCTGGGCACCACAATGTATCATAAAAAAATGTCTTGAAAACTGATTGGACTGAGTCAATTCGTGTAGAAATGTGAAAAATTACATAAATTTGAGGCAGAGGCGAATGAAATTCATTCGAGATTAAAGTGGATTATTGAATTACAGCCTATTACATGTTACTATATAATAAATTATGTGGATTTTTTTCCATAGTATGACACACTAGCACTAGTTGAACTCTTGCATTACAATGTCCGAGAGAGAGACTCAGTGTTAACAAGTAAATAAATAAGCGTTAATGGACAAACTTTAATGTTTGAGTGAAAGCAAAACTGTTAAGGCCATTATGAAACAAAAGATATAACTATATTTGAGAAACATAACTCACTAAAATCGGAAAGGATTTTAAATCATTGATTTACCGTCATCCTTTACATTACGAAATGACCTCTTTGCGTTGATATATATGATCTATATTCCCTTACGGTTATAAAGTAAGAAAAGTCCACCAAATTTCAAACCTCATTTGCAGTGTCCTGCATATTCATCTGCTTAAAAAGAAAGGCAAAACATCAAAGGCAGAAATGTTCTCTGACTGTTAATCTCAGTTGCTTCCTCCAAACCTTTGCGAATGATTGATATTTGGAAATTTTTTACTTTTAATTGGCCATCTGAAGCCAAGATGGACAATTATTTTAGAGTGAGAAACACAGTGAGGCTTCACACACAGCATGTCCTGCGGTGCCAGACAAAGCAGTGAGCTAAAAATGCTGCGTATGCCAATTTTACAAACAAAACCCTTCATCATATTCTGGTACAGTCAGTGTGTGTGGTCACATCAAATATACATGCAGCATTTTTTTAACGCTAGAGGATTCCAACGTTCACAACTCAATTATTGTTTTCCCTTTAAAGATGAATCTGAAATATGGCACATCGTAATGTGTTCTAGTAAGGACACGTCAAAGCATATATAACTTTGCATATTGACAGCTTTTGTGCCGCTGTATGTTCATTGTGTGCGTATCTGGATCTGTAAATACATCTCTGGAAAAAGCATATATACTATAGCATATTTCCCTTTGTGCGTACCTTGAGATAGTCTCCGTCTTGCAGGGAGAAGCTCTCGGCCTTCAGCCTGATTCCTTTGCCCTTTTCAGTGGTGATGCGGTAGATGCACTCGTGATTGTTGTCGTAGTTGGAGGGGAAGTTGGGAGAGAGCAGAACGCCTTCTGGTCCGAGGGAGGAGGCTCCGCACTCCGCTGCAGCAAAAAGAGAATAAAAGGGGATAAGGACGGCATGCATCAAAATCACAGCATCTCTGCCTAAATGTCTTTAGGCAGTCCGAATATCTGAGTTGTAAGAAAGAAAGAAAGAAAGACTCCATTGTGCGCATAGAAGAAAGAGAATTAGAGAATAGTGCATATTCTTATTTAACTCAGTGCAGATGATAGCAATAATGATGCTGATGATGATTCACACAGTGCAGCTTTAAAATGCTTGTTTGAAATGTGTTTCAAAGAAAACACTACAAACAAAGACAGCGCAAACAGGAGGGAAAAAAAAGAAAAACAAAAATGGAAAGCAACTAAACACAAACTGAGCAATATCAAAAAGGACAGCAAAATTAAACATGGGAAACTGCACTGAAATAGAACTGGATTCATTCAGTGTATAATGTGTTGATGGATAAAATGAAAGAAAAAAGCAATCCTCTGTTCTCATCAATCAATCCAGATCATTTTTGCTAGACGATGTTGTCTGACACACTGTAGACACTGAAGGCCGAAGTCTGAGTTTCTGTAGCTGAAATCTCTCTCCTCTACCTGACCATGTCTTGGGCCCATCTGATTGCCTAATTTTCCTATTTATTAAAAATTTGTCCAGAAATTTCAATTCTCTGGAAATCTTCGAAATTTTCTTTTTCTTATTCATGTTCTCCCTTTTCTCGCAGCTCATTTGACAGTTCTGTTGCTTTTCTAATTCCTCAGTGGACTAAAAAATAAAAGGAAACTGAAAACTCACTATTTATAGACTCCAATTACAATCTCACCAGGATGAGACGTATAAACTTGCACAATTATCTGGACAAACATTCACAGGTCTGAACAGGGCCATCTGGGTGGTTTCAGTTATCACTATGATTTAAAAGAGAACAGACTATTGTGTGATAATAAATGGCTTCATCTGACCACTATCCGTGAATAAAAGAAAAGTTTTCTGCATGATGAGATACGTTTTCCAAGAAAATGGCCAATATTCACAAATTCAGCCAGGGGTATGCAAATTTCTGAGCACAACTCTATCTAGCAGGTGCAGTGGCTATCAAAGTTTAGGAATTCAAATAATGGTACTTTGTGCAAATATGGTTTTGTCATATGCAAATGAAGATGGGGGGAAAGGAGAGATGAGCAGGCTTTTAACTCCCACAGAGAGGAACCACTACCATTTTGTATGTGTGTGTGTGTGTGTGTGGGTAGGTGGGTTGGTGGGGTAATGAGAGAAACAAGAAATGTGTAGTGTTTATTAAATCTCAGCAAATCTGAAATTCAAACAACTTTTCGAGAACTGTTTTGTTGTTTGTTTTGTTTTTTAAAGCTGATTATGGCAGCAGGTAATATGCATAAATCTTTTCAGCGATCTGAGCATTATGGACGGGGAATGGGAAAAAGAGAGGACAATAGACAGAGAGAGAGAGAGAGAGAGAGAGAAAGAAAGGGACAAACAAAGAGCTAGAAGAGGAAGAAGACGGAAGAATGCAAGATAGGAGATGAACCGAGACAGACACAGCCCTGTGAAAATACAGTACGAGGAGAGAAATTAGAGAAGGGAAAAGGGGAGTAACAAAAGTATTATCCCAGTATTAACACTTTTCATACAGCTGCTAATTCCCTAATTATCTAACCGAAAAGACTGTTTAAACACAGAGGGAGAAGAGAAACAGAAAGTTAGGAAGAAAGACAGAAGAGCTAAATAGAGTGCCGTTTGGGAAGGAAAAGAGGGAGAGAAAGCCATGAACCCAGTGAACACTGTCAGCCTCTGTTGCTCAGTTCCCTCTCAGTCGGGCCTGATCTCTTGACAGATAAGGCTATTATAGTATTTTGAATTTGCTCTTCTTTTCCTTTTTTTTTTTTTTTCCAGGCCTGAAAATTACCGGCAGCCACATGTCAAGATTTCATAAATTACCAGCAGCATCTGCAGAAACACTGAGTTTCATCAAATAACAGCAAATTAGCACCTGCTAACAGCCAAATCTGAGCAAATGAAAAGCAGCAGTCGCACAGTCAAATAGTGGTAAATTACCGGCGTGTCAGCATGGAAATGCTAGCGAATTGCATCGTACTGGGGAAAAATCATTCCCCGCATCCAGTTTCAAAGTTCTGTTTTCGTGATTTTCACACAAGACAAAATTCTTCAGCTGTACATACGAAAGGCAGATACACAGTATTTCCGCACCTTCCTATATCCCATAGAAATGACACTCTGAACAACTACTGTATGCATAAATGCAGGCTAGAAGATCCTGATATTTTCCCTCCAGGAGACATTAGCCTGTCTTCTGAACTGCCTTACCTATACATCGCGGTAAGGTGTTGCTCCAGACTCGCCTTCCTCCTCCCAGACAAGTGATCTTGCTGTCTCCCTCAAGTCGGTAACCGTGGAAACAAGAGAAGGCCAGAGAGTCGCCGACTCGAAATCTGAAGCCCATCCTCCTGCTGAACGCCGGGACGCCGGGATCCTCGCACGGCTCCAAGTCGTACTCTAACAAAACCAGGAGAGGTAAACAACGTTACGTATTGAGAGATCGTCACAAAATGGAAGAGCCTTGAATATAGAAGAACGCTAGGAGCTTTGTTAGCTGGGTTACTTTGCCAGAACTGAATTCATGGTAAATATTTTAAAGAGCTTACTTTCATACTGTATTTATTTGATTAAATGTTGTGCAACACAAATAACAGCGTCTAGTAGTCCAAGAACTACAGAATAAGAAGTCGCCAAGGATAATGGCTGGCAGTAGATTCAGCATTTCTCAAGCTAATTCAACTTCTTAGTTTATCATATCCACAACTACTTCTACTTTTTTTATTTCCTTAGCTCTTCTTGTTATTGTTTCTCTTGGACTGTCTGACACCTTGATATCTTTTTTGTGGGAAATTTAGTCGAGCTGTGGATGGATCCAAACAAGGGCAAGAGGACAGCGTTGCAGCTCCATTTGCATTAAGATTTTTAATGGGGACTGGGAAAAGACAATAATATTCAGCATTCTGGCAAAGCCAAAAAATATCATTTTGGTTTTTCATTGATCATTCTTGTCATTACTGTTGATGTTTATTCTTCTTCTGTACCTTTTTTTTGACTGTTAGCAAAAGCAGCATAATCACTGAGAGCACCCAGACAAATTATATATCAAAGCATGCAGCTCAATCTCACTATTGCTGTTCTCTAAGGAAAACAAATTTGCAAAAAAATTGCAAAAAAATAAAAAACAGAGAAGGTCCCTTTCATGCACAATTTTTGGCAGTAGGATATTGTGCCAAGTTTCTTGAGGGGCAGTTTTCTAGTTTTATTTCTAGTTTATCTTTTATATCGCTCTTACCTGAGAAAGTAATGTTAAAACCCTCGTAACTCATGGAAAAATCCGATATGAAGCGTAGCTGGGCGCTGAAGTTCCCGTACAGCCCGGCTTTGACACTGGGAGGCAGCACTGAGCCAGTGAGCCGAGCGACCGGGACCAGGAAGTCACTGTCCTCGGTGATGGAGAGGTAGTCGTGGTTTTCTTCTAAATGGAAAGTATGGAAAACCAGGTGGACTCCTAGAAAAGCATCGATGAATGGGAAAAAATGAACAGATTGTCAGATGGATTAAGGACTAAGATACAGCTTGGTAAAAGATACAATAAGGTTAAACTGGAGGCGGACACATACATCAGGATATATACTGTAAATATCCAATCAAATCTAATAAACATTAATGCACATGAAAAATAAATTCAGATTCATATATGAATGTTTCCATTATGTCTTTTCTACGTGTGCTCTTACCTTTTCCGTGAGACACCTCTATAGTCCAAGTGCAGTTAAGAGAATTAGGGTAGAAGTCAGGAAAGCCAGGAGAGAGAATGGTCCCCGTTTTACCGAAGACATAACCTCCACAAAGGGCTGTAAGAAGTAGTAAAGTTGAGAAAAAAGGAAAAAAGGTGAGGAAATTCCAATTTAACACTTTCAAATAATTCAAGACTAACACCTCAATTAACTCCAAATAAGATCATTCCTGAGTTTAGCACCTGAAAATGAGATATGTACAGCCTGCTGGAGCTGCACAGACTGGATCTAGACCATACTTGTCTTTGTTTTTTGAAACTGGATGTTTTAAAATCACCAGCATAAACACAATAATATACTGTTAAATGAGTAATAGCGATGATATTAATTAAGCATTTTTAAGCAGCCTTTATATGGGAAATATTAAAAAAGGACTGAAAAACAGAGAGAAAAAGGCAGACACAGCGAAAGGCAAAAAATAATTTACACCAGCATCTGTGAAGTTAAGCCAGCATAATGAAATTAATTCTGAAATACACAAGGGGAATCAAGAATAGCATCACAAATAATGGGAATGCAGCTTCTTCAGCAAAAAAAAAACAAAAACAGGCTGACGTCCAGAGATGCACTCGATGTTCAGAGGGAAACAGAGCAGGAAGAATCTGACAAAGAGAGAGTGATTTGTTGGGAGAGAGTGAGAGATTGGTGTGCGCTTTGTCCGACACCTTGCCTCCACACACAGCCAGGCCACTGATAGGGAACGAGGCACACTCACTCGGGACAGAGTCGAGTGGATAATACTGTGGAAACGTAATGGGGAGTAAAAGCAGGAGTGCTGTGTGTCTGAGACTGTTGAAGTAAGATAATACATTTACCCTTTGTCTCACTCTACGTGTGATTACGTACCCTTTTAATTCCATTCAGCTCAATTCAGTTACATTTAATCTAATTAAAGGGTTTCCGTGTGCTTGACTGGCATGGAAATAAAAAAAAAGTGTTTTCTTCGTCTTGCTTTAAATATCCATCCTAGACTAAAAACTGTATCTGAGGTATAGTTAATGTCTCTCCTGTCTGGTTGCCAACAGTTCAGTTAATGTGTACGCTAAACACAAAAAAAAGCACAAAAAAAGCACAAAGTTACTTTTAGCCCTTAAATAATATGCTGTGATGATTCATTTGGGAACAGTTTTGTGGGATGACATTTTGGCATGTCCCTCTCTCCTTCTCTGAACACAGCTGCATCTCCATTACAGTTTTTTGTAAAATAAAACTGTAATTTAATGTTCCTATAAAACTGCTACTTGTAGCTGTTTCTTTTGAAGGGTCCTAGAAAGTTTTATTGGGTAATTTAATTAGATTCAGAAAAAGGTTCTTGCGCCGTACTATGCTATCTTGATTAAAGGAAACTGTTCATGTGAGACCTACATCAAGTTCAGTGACATGTAACTGTAAAAAAAAGTGTTTTGATTACAGTTTTGCAATAAACAACAGTGTAAAAATGTTCTTCCGATATTGCAAATTTAGGTGTTTCCATTACTAGCTTCTTTTTCTGACAATACTGAGGTGTTTCATATTATCTGGGTTACTGGAAATGCACCTTATCTCTGGCTTCCAATGCCCTTCGATCCATTTCCATCCATATCAGATTTCAACAGAGCTGAACTCCAGCTGAGGAGTCTTTAACTCCCTCTCTCTCTCTGACTAGCTGCTGTCGTGGTAACCAGTGTTGGTCTTTCCACACTCCCATCAGGATTCAGCTAAAATTAGGACGCTGACTAAATGACCCTTGGTGGAGGAGGCAAGTGCTTGCATCTGTGCGTGCACCCATTGTGCGTTAGAGTGCACCCTTCAGCGTGTATGAATGATCCGCGAGCGTGCGAGGAAGCACAAGCTTTATAGCGCTGCGAGAAAGAGAGAGAATGAGACGGAAAGAAGGATTATTCATGACTGACAAAAAATTTGAGGTGCAAATCAAAGCGTGGTGGCCTTGGCTGCCGAGAGAGGCTGCAAGACACTGAATACCGAACAAAAAACATGTATGGAGAGACAGAGAGCGCTGCCTTGTTTTTCAGAAAAGGGCAGGTAAATAAAAGTAGATGGTGTACCACACATCAGCTCCTGCATCCTTGTGTTTCTCTCTCTCTCTCTCTCTCTCTCTCTCTCTCTCTCTCTCTCTCTCTCTCTCTCTGTCTCTCCTCTCTCTCTCTCTCTCTCTCTCTCTCTCTCTCCCTCTCTCTCTCTCTCTCTCTCTCTCTCTCTCTCTCTCTCTCTGTCGCTTATTATCTCCCTCAGTAAGGGATGTCATGGCGGTTTGCTATAAGGGTTGCTGCGACTTTAGTCACATTGTTTTCTTGGCACCGACCGCCGCAGTTTTAAAATGTCATGCTCCATCCTTCAATATTTTCCCAGACACATAAAGGAGCAGCTTGCGTTACGCATTATCTGTGTGGTGATTTAGCTGACCTGCAGGAACCAGACTGCGCCATTATTTTTAGACAAAATATCATAACAATGAACTCCGGCGGTTTGGCTTTTCCCTGTTCAAATGTTAACTGTGCCTCTGAGACTATATTGTAAATATGATGACTGTCATCAATGTGCTCCTATGTGTGTGAGTTGCTTTAAGTACAGCTTTGGGAGTCTTAAAATATCACTTTCTTTGAGAACTTTGTTCTGGCATCTGTAAGACATACAGATCGGGTGGAGCAGATATTTGCCGGATGGGAATCACTTTCCAAATAGGTGAAGATGATTGGGGCAACTGTGGTGGTCTATGGATCAGAAGGTTGGTGGTTTAATACCAGCTCATTGCTGCCTCCATGTTGAGGTGTGGGGCAAGATATTGAACCCCAAACTGCCATAGCATGTTGTGTCATCAGGTGGGAATGTGTGTGAATGGATAAAGAAGCCAGGCCGCTCTTGGAGGGCGAATGTGACGCAGTCTGTAAAAAATTTGAGTGGTCATTAAGACTAGAAAAGCTCTGTATAAGAACCAGTCCATTTGCCATAATTATCTTATTAATCGATAAGTGAGTCAAGCTAAGTGTATACGTTCTAGCTGTTTAACACGTCATCGCAGACCCACAGACCTCTCTAAGAAGCACAGAATGACATTATTCTGTAGTCGAGGCTCACACACCATTTGAGAAAAGTGTCACCCTGAAATAATGTGTCTTGTAATGTAACAGCTGTCTGGTAAAATGACATGCCTGGCTGAAAATTGAAAATGTCACAGCGGCCATTTAAAGCTCTGTATGTTACAAGACCGATATTGTGGGATTGACTGCCTCGGTATGAACTCACTCCCGAGTTTAGACATCCGGACTTTGGCTCTCAAATTGGATTTTTCTCAATTGGCACGTTCAGTCAAACAGCATGTATTCATCTCCCATGATAGCGCGAGCCGCCGGCAAACAGTGAGTGGACGAGGCTGCGAGTGGGCAGCGAGCATCTGTTTCAGCCGTGTCTGCTGACCCTGGTGATTTCAGAGGCTCCATGTCCAACTTGGGCCATTGTGGAACCGTGTACTCTGGAGAGTGAAGCTGATTGCAAGATTAAAAAGTATGGCTGCCAGTTACACGTAGTGAAATGGAAAAAAAGAAAACAACAAAAAGAAGAAAACAAACTGCCTCGCCTAAATGGAAGATGTGACTGATGGGGACACCTGCGCCAACTCCCCATTTCTGCTGTTTTCAAGCTCGGCCTTCTTCCAGTAGCTGCAGTTTCATTACAGTTTTTCACAAAATGAAAACATTGTTTATCAGATTTTGATTAAGTGCAACTCCCCCTTGCAGGTATTTCCACTGAATGGACACACATCTTTATACGACTGTATATGTGTGTGAGTGTGTGTGTATATATATAAATAATATTTATATTATTTATATCAATATCAACTTTATTTTTAGTGAATGTTGCATTTGCATGTTGAATGTTAACTTACTTTAAGCTCATTTTATTGAACTGGTTTTATCACGTCGCCGATTTACTGGCTTCAAACTTTGTCCGACACATAGTTGTATATTTCGCTATATAAATGAAATCTAATTAATTGAGTCATTGATTGATTGAAGGGTGTTTTGGGCACGAGCTGTAATTTTGTCTATTTGTGCGTCATCCCCTAATGTTTCTAAAATCTAGTCCTACAAGACTCTATATTCAGGAAGTCAGTTGTTCAAAATATTGTTTTATTTGACTTTTTAATCTGACTAAGAAAAAGTTGTTCTGACTCCATACCATGCCATCTAATTTGACAAAATCTAAAAAAAAATAATTCAGGATATTTTAGATATATTTGGAAGGTTTTTTGGCATTTAGAAGTTTTGATTGGGATATTAACGCCTTTGTGGATTTCTAGGGTTAATAGAAACGTACCTTGTTCCTGTTCCCTAATCTCCAGTGGTCATGTTCAGTGTATACCATCACGATTTTTCACTTTCTCCAAACTCCTTTGAGAACGTTGAGGAAAACTACCCAGCAGCAAGTGCCCAGTGGTTTTTCTATTCATCCACACACAGTGTAGATCATATATTGTGCTGTTAGGACCTAATGGCTTAGTGTGAATCAGTTATTGTGCAGAAACATTTAAGTCAATAACCTAACTACCCACTTCATGGCACTTCACTATGCATGAACTTATCTCACACAAACAACTGCACATTTGAGGGTCTGCTGCAAAACGGAGCTGTGAAACTCATTTCCAGTGGACAATGCCACTGTGGTGAAGCCAGCGCTCAGTTGTGTGTGATAATGATGCCTCTGCTGCCGCCGCCCCTGCTCTTCGCCAGATTCCTCCTGCTCTTTGCCAGATGTTACCTCGCCTGACAACTATGCAAAACAGGTTCTAACTGCATCCGCCTTCATATTTGGATTGTACTGCATCTAGTCATTCAGAATCTGATATAAGAGCATCTCATAGTGTCTTAGTTTTCATTTGCAACAAAGTTAAAGCATGTCACCGGGAACTTGATTTGGCTCAAGTGACGAAATTTAAAAGGGAAAAGCATAAGTTGTTGTAGGGTCTGGCCTATCCGTTTGGGGCTAATTTGTGTTGTCTATGGTTTTTCACTAACAGTGACTTTCTGGCAGAGAGAAGAGAGTCCACATTCCAGCTTCAGCGTGCTTCAAGTCTCAAGGGGCGATAAACTGCAGTGACATTAGAAAACAGAGCATCCACTGTTGTAGCTGTTCATCATCTAATGTCTGCATCATTTTACCTGCTTTGTACTTTGTTGTGGGCTGTTCATCATGAGTCACACGACTTGAATAAAATCAGCATCATCTGAAGTTACTCAAGCTCTTGTGAGTTTAATTGAAGATAGAGCTTTACAGTGTATGTCTGGGACATTCCCACTTTGTTTTTCTGTTTTCCTCCCAAATATATTTCAGTAAAACTCCAAAAAAGCAAAGACATACAGGGTGTCAAAGCACTCAAACTCTTCATCATTGCTGCAAAAATGAAAGGCAGGCTCACCATCACAACTGGGAAGAGCGTGACTCCACTGATGATTCTGCTCACACACAATTGGCTCCTGATCGCTCAGTGTGTATCCCGAGTCGCATGTGAACGACACGCGGGAGCCTATGGAAAAGCTGCTGCCATGGCGACGCCCGTTGACTGGTATTCCAGGATCCAGACAAGAGTCTGACTCCATTTTCACACCTGAGAATCACATCAAACAAGCACAAATACCACAGAGGAGGGAGAGTGAGTGGATGTGTGTTTACAGGGTACTGTAATTACAGCGGCAAAAACACCACAGCCTGCAAAGCCTGTTTTTTTTTTTTTGGGGGGGGGGGGGGGGGGGGGGGAGAGAGTCTTCCAAGCATTTCTATCAGCCAGTCAATCAGCCTTACTTTCGTATCTGATGCTGAAGCCGGCGGCGGAGCGGCTGTTGTCTGTGGTGAAGAGCAGGAACAGGACGTTGGACGTGGAGATCAGGAAATGAGGTGCTTGGGTGCCATGGTATTCGCCGATCAGCGGAGACGAGGCGGAGGGGCCATCCCTAATTTCCAGTGTGTCGTAGTTGACCTCAGTCTGGAACCTGGACAGACACACACACAAAAACAAACAAATAAAACATGTGCAATGACCCGACAAACACACTGATAGCATGTCTATGGCACCTGACGTTGCTTCTTCATTTTCTACTGTTGGTTAGTGCATATTACAGATATTTTATTGTTCCTCCTCTGTCGTCCTTGCCTCTAAATTGGGCCAGATTTCCTTAGTCTGGGACTAATAATGGTTTATCTTATCTTTATCTTGTGTAATTTCACTTAGAGGGAACATTTGTGGGAAAACAGCGACAAATAACATTCCAGTAATTAACAATAACATGCTGGAAGCAAAGCACATTTTATTCAAGAGTCTCGCCAAAGAACGCTGTCAATACCCGAAGAACAATATGCTGCACCAACTACAATAACAAAAGGTTCAGTGCTTGCTTTAAAAAAAATGAGGCAATCACCTTGATTTTAACTTCTTTCTAAAGAACTCCGTTCTGAATGATTAATCTATTCACTGACTGCGGGACTGTCTGCTCTCGTGGCCCTGAGAACCACTTGGTTTTCTGAGGTCTTAGAAGATGCTGGGGATAATTTTAACCATCGACTCCAGCTCCAAACAATGAACTCACTTTAATCACACTGATGAGATGAAATTGTCAGAGCTTGTTGTTTTGGAGATAAAACACCTGTACAATCATAACAAATGTCATTGTGTATAAACTTTTGCATCATTAGTATCGTCATGGTGATGCTGAAAGCCCAACATTTCAGTGCCTGCTCTAGTAAATGTAGCTCTGAAACAGTGTTTACCTGTGTAATTCATAAACTGAAGTGCATGGTTTTGGTCCGTTAAGCTACTTCTTAAATATGGTTTTCTCAAATTGTCTTCTATGGTTACAGTGTTCTGTTGCGCAGAAAGCTTGTAAATGTTATTGATATCTATTTACTTGTCTTCATTAGCATATTTGGTATTGGAGTAATCTAAAAGTAATTGAGAGTAATCAAGTTACTTCACTTTAATAGTCTTGAATTGCCTTAACAAGGACTGTAGCAGAATACATTGTAAAACTAAACCCCTCCAGCACTGTTTGCTTTGGATAAAAGCGTCTACTAACTGGCTTTGGCATGAAATTGCTCAGAAACTGACAAATCAGGCACAGCATTTTCAGGCTGCGCCTGTTCTACAAAGTTATTAAAATCGGACCAGCTAAGAGGCTAACTACATTAGTAATGTGCAGACTGTCAAACGTGATGTCGCAGCCGAGCATGGACAGAAAAGTTTTTTTTTTTGTCCCTGCGAAACTCTATAAGCCAACCTGTCAAAGTGTATCTTCACAGCGTGGTCCGGCTGTGCTTCAATCACCCACTGGCAGCTCAGAGAATCCTTGTAGAAGGCGGGCCAGCCAGGAGACAGCAAAACCCCAGTAGGAGCTGTGAGATGGCCTCCACAGGGAGCTGCACGAAGACAAACACATGCACACACACACACACACACACACACACACACACACACACACACACACACACACACACACACACACACACACATGCACACACACACACACAACCAGAGACAGAGAGAAATTAATCACCTTTTCTTGTAATTGTTACCGCACGAGCACCACGCTCATATTACATTGAGTTTGCAGATTCATCATCTGCTCAATTTATTTTAGCTCCCTAATCCTTCCTGAAATTTCTGCATTTCATACATAAACATTTACCTTCAGAAAATGTGCCGCGCCGGCCCGGCTTGCCACAGTAAACAATTTTGAGCTGATCATGTTTGCAAAAAGGGTAAAATAATTAGAGCGTGATCATTTATAAGGCGGAAATCGAGTAGATTTAGGTGTCAAATGATGTCAAGAAATGGCTTCTTATTTTGCTGCAACTCCGAGAGCTGCAGGCATCAAAGCTGGAACATCTTGACACCAATTTACAGTTAACTCAGAGATTTCAATCTCAATTATTGCAAATTAAAATGTCAGAATTGGCTTAATTGAGTTTAGATACCGTACTGCTGAAAAAAAAAAGCATTTTATAACTTTACAGCTTCATCTTTGGTTCAATTTCTAGTTGTTACTTAATATCTGAGATCACCTAGAACTCGCAATTATGGGAACCTTCAGGGTTAAAAGCCTTGAAATAACATTTGTCATGGGTTTAACGACAGAGTATATGTTGCTCCGGCTGCAACATTTACTTTGAAGTGGCTTATAGCAAAGCAGCTCCTCCGTTCTCAAGTAGCTGACCACACTGCCCTTTCGATTGCTCTCATAATTTGTGACTTTCAAGGACGGAAAAAAGAATAAATCACTTTTCCATCTCTGGTCTGTGCAGTCTGAACAGGAAGTTTCACATTCTACTGATAAAATATTATCACCCTTCACCGATATTTGACCAATGTCTTTGTTTCAGCAAAATGACAATCCTCTTGAATCCTCGTTCCATTTATTAACAACAGGCAACATTTGATGAGACCATTTAGACAATGCAATCATGACTGAGGAGAAACAAATCTCCATCACTCACAGGCCAGTCACTGCCATTTATCGTTTTAAGTGTTGAACAGGCAGCATGTCACTCCTTGCATTATAACCAAATATTGGCTCATCTGTAATCTCTGGATGCATCTGTGTTTATTCAAGTGTGAATTTAAAGAAACAGGCACATGCAAACTGATTGATTAACTGAAGCTGGCTTATTAAAAATGAAATGAAAAGGAAATTCAGTAATACATGACTGACCATTAACAAGCTACTTCTTAATATAAACTAGCAACATACTTGCCGTTAATCAGTCTTCAGTAATTACATATTTACTCCTTATTCCGCATAACCATAATTAACCGTGAGTTTTACCTTTCATCAAAATTCATAAAAATCATAAAAAAGTTCCATAATCTAAGTGGTACCAGGTTTTCATACATTGCATAAGCCCACTTCAGCTCAGATCTAAATAGCTAAGAGCATTACTACCTTATACTCTGTCCTTTTCAGTCATTACTCATACTCATAATTGTGCATGTTTACCTTCACAGCGAGGGACAGCCGCAGACCAAACAACATTTCCATCCTGGATGATGCATGTGATCTGATCAGACCCCTGGAAACATCACATGAACGTATTTAATTAAGATCTGTGACTGTGACTAACAAGAACAGCAATATTCACATATTCTCACTGTAAACACTTTAAAATTATAACTGTATCAAACCTGACAGATAAAATCCTAATATATCAGATTGTACACAGACGCCTGGTTTTTACCTGTGTCCTGATGAATCCTTGGTCGCAGCGAAAAGCCACAGAGCTGCCGAGCTGAAACTGGTCACCGTACCTCTGACCGTTAACGGGTACTCCTGGGTCGTGACATTCGTTCTGACCAAAGGCTACAGACACAACGAGAAGAGAGAAAAGTTAAAATAGGTGCCAAAAGGCTGAATGAAGTCCATGAAATGAAGCCAAATTATGTGGAAGTGGATGAACTGAGAGAGAAATGTGACCAGAAAAGAAAAAAAATAGAAAACTCCTGTTTTGAATAATGTTCCCCGGTGAAAAAAGCATATTCTGTGAGAGCAAGAAAAAAAAAGAAGTTTGGAAAGCATAGCATTATTGCTGTCAGTGAATGTGACATCTCCACTGATATGGAAATATGGATATGGAGTTATCTTCACGTGGATTCAACCCTGTCATGTTTAGCTTATATTATCCTTATTCCAGAGATTAACCTGATCCCATCCAGGGCACACACCTAGTGATTGGACATGTCTCAGGTTGATTAGCTACTGATGGAGAGGAAATGAGAGTAGAGAGAGAGAGAATGAGAGAATGAGACAGATCGAGGGAAAAATACGCAGAAGAGAGGAAATGGGATGTACACAAATACCATACGTAAGCACATATATAATAGATACTGGTAGAGGGATAAAAACATATTTGCATACATGTTCAAAAATACACACACATAATGCATACAAAACAATATTTGATAGAACGAGATGCATATAGGAGAGCAAGGTGCTGTATATATAAAGCATAGATGACAAAGGAGGAAAGATGAGAAACAGGATGACAAATTCAGAGCAGGACGTGGGTGTTCAGGATAAAGAAAGTGTGAGAAAGTGTCAGAAGACGTCTGAGTCGGAGTGGGTCGGGAACATCAGCATGATGGATTTCAGAAAACAGAAAACAATGAGACATAGAGAAGGAGAAATGAGGCGATGATCCCAAAGTCTGACATCCTCATGTGGAATATCGATAAAGGTCCAAGGTGCAGCTTTATGGTGTTTTTTCTCTGTGGATTTTCCATGATTTCAATAGACAACGAGAGATTTGGAGAAATTTGGGACCAAACATCCTCCTGAGCACGGCGTGTCCAGGCTGCGTTCAGGGGATAGAGATTAAGGTTTAGCAGTAATGACGGCGTAATTTTACATAGCCGAATTCAAATACAGCACTGATAACCACGGCCGTCATTGACATGAGTGGATCTTTTGAAGAGGCTCTCAAATACCCAATAGGTTCAATTGATATTAAGTGTATAGTCAGGAATTAATTAACTTTTATTACGTTCCGTGGCCAATCATTGGCTCCCAGTCTTTCCCTCTTTGCACATAACTGCAGAATCTGCTGTGTCCGACTTTGCATTTGAGTCTCAGATTGTGCCTGTCAATAGATAATTATATACCCAAAAGCAACAGCTATTGATATTCATAATGCATTAAAATGTTAATAGACCAAATTACTGAGACGGCACAAAGATGTCTAATCTTTCTTAAGTCCCGAAGTAAAATTTGTGTGATTACACATTCAGAGCGCAGCCTCTAAAAGTTTCTCCTCTTAAAAACTACATTTAAATGGTTACAGATGGTCTTTTTTGTGGGTTATTTTTGCTTTTTTTAATACCTTTCTTTTTTTTTCTTTTCCGGATGTTGTATTCTTTCAACAAATGTTTACAACATTGGATAATATATCAAGGAAAATGGATTATACGGACAATTCCTGTATTATATTACCATTTGAAATGTTTGAGTCACTCCAAAATCGTATTATTTTCTACCTGTGACGGTGCATCAAACCTTTCATTTGTATTAGGATTTGTGTGAACAATGAATTGTTTGTGTTGGGATTAGAGGTAGCAGGTTTTATTTTCCAAGGCCACTGTGCTGAGGAGGCAAAATATCATTTAGTACTTTCATTTGTCAGAAAGTCACCTCTCAAGGAAAAGTCGAAGACAAGGTCATGTGAGAGGCGGCGCGTGAAACGGTGCAAAACCGCATGGAAATCACAGGGAATTAATACGAATCAGCCATGCAGAACTAGTTCGGCTTAGAGCAGATAAATATACAGGCTGCGGTAGTCAGGTTCAGAGCTGACAATGGCACAGGCTTAACTAGGTAAAGCATCAGTCAAGCAGAACAAGGCAAACTCGGGACGGATGAGTGGAACGTGAGCTCTTTGCATGGGTGTCGCATCAGTCATCGCAGTATTATTCACCCCTGGTTGGTGCACAATGAACCTGAGCCAATTACTGTATGTCTGTTTCTAATGTACATCCCTGCATAGACTTCAACAGATATAAATAGGTAATTCCTTTATTGTCAGTATGACTGAATTTCTTTTTGCGTGCCTTTGTTGCTTAATAACACCGTAAAAAAGGCTGCAACATGTAACCAGCTCCCCCTGGCATGATACATTAAATAAAAAGGTATATACACACAAACACAGATATATAAAGAGGACCTTTGCAGGGAAGCACATAGTATGCTATTTGGAAATATAATTGCTGGACTTGATTAGGCTTCATTCATTTTTTGGATGACTCCTCTTATTCAATAGCACAACTTTACATCTAATTCAACTGGGGCTTTCATGCAGCCTTATAATGAGCATGATGCGTTGGCATGTGTCTTGGCATCTGATAAGATACAATTAAATGAATGATAATTTCCGAATGAATATCTGTTTACATTAAAGCACCTTGTTATTTTGCTGGCTCCCTTTGACAATTTCTTACATGTCTGCAATAGTTTTCTGTCTAATCAGCCCCATGGCCACAGACATTGGCCAAATTATCACTTCTGTGACTGCAATATGTTTTTTTCTACCCAGCTTTATCTTGTCTTCTTTTTTGAAAACTTGTTTTTTTGCATTGTGGTTCAGATGCACAGGGAAAAGTAGGAGACAGTAAATGTTTTTCTTGTCAAGCAAAGGTGAGACCATGTCCTCTTTTCCAGAACATACTGTTCCTCATGTTGTAACTGCATTGAATTAGACAATGAAAACTTCCATTTTTTTATCTCCCTGCATAATCATAAACTAGCACAAACCTCTTTATCTCACAAGAAACCATTTCTGTTCTCTTCTGAGAGGCTGACCTCAAAAATCTGCTGCTCATGTTTACTGCTGTCAGATTTAGATTGTTGAACAGTTTTCTTATATCAAAACTCCACTGTAGCAGCTCTGAAAGTATCTCAGAAGTAATGTCATGCCAACAGCAAATGCATTATTCCAGGAACACGGCAATACACAGCAAAACTGACACAAGCTGTGTCACAAGAAGAAAGCGTTTCAATTTTTGACATCAAATATAACTGACATGACTATGGACACACAGAGAGGGTAGAGGGATGTGTGGAAAACAGGCAGAACTTACTGGTGTAGCTGATGTTGAAGCCTTTCCCAGTGTTGGAATGATCAGACTGAAACTCCAGTCTCATTATGTGTCCATTTGACGCGATTTGTGATGGAACGTCTTTTCCTGAAAACGTCCCAAAAGTTGTCGGCTCAGAGAGACCTACAGACAGAACAGAGGACACAATGATTTGAAGAGGCATTTTGAGTAGATGAAAGCTTAGTTAGTCCTCTTCAGGACCAGTAATACCAGTAATACCAAAAGTTTTGTTAAGATCACCCTGGCAAATAACCAAAATGTGCAGCTTGACCTTGACTTGGTGTGTTACCAAATATATCTACATAACAACAATGTTTTGCAATGCAATTTGCAAAAAAATGTAAAAATGTTTCCATGAGAAATTAATGGGCCATGGTCAAAAAAAGAGCTGGTTGTAATTTGGAGCAGTTTTTCATACTCTTATCACTCTTAAAATGTTCTAGATTGGTCTGTATGTCCATGAACATGCATCATAACTAGATGTAAAGTAAAACACAATACCTCAAAAAATACTCAACATCATTTGTGTTAGAAAAAAAACCATTCAGAGAAAACAAAGAAACTTCATCTTCATGCTAATTTATGATTGAATATCATGATTATGATGCAAAATTCTATAAATACTCATTAAAACAATCAAGAGCAGACTATCAGCTGAACATTAACATAGGATTACTCGATTAAACCAATGTCCTAATGTTGGTTAAAACAGTCTTATCGCTTGAAATGAAAATTAAATCTGATTTCCTTGCTCATTCACAGTTCTCAGGTTATTTTTAAGTCAGCAGACAAAAACATACAGAGTGATCTGACTCTGTTCAGTGCCACATTAGTGACTCAGCATGGCCCCTGACAGGTTTGTTTGTTGAAGCTTCAGTGCTTGACAGTGCTTGCTGCCGGTTGAATCACAGATGCTCCTTTCTTCAGTCGATGCATTTGCACGAATCCAGCAGAGAATAATATCAGAGGCCACTGGGTCTTTAACTCCGGTGGACCCGTATGTGTCTTGCAACATGAATTCCTGGATAATTCTGTCAATATGGCACGGCGCATTATCTTGCTGGAAATACCCACCTTCCCCCTTGGGAGTGTGTGATTGCAATGATGGCTGAACTCGGCTGCTATGTTAAGGTGCGCTCTATCATTAAGGCATCACTCCGTAGCCATTAAAAGACCCACCGTGCGACTACTGAATTGCCCGGGAAACATTACTCCTCCCCCACTGGCCTATAGCTGTAACCATGCATCACCTCATTTCTGTCTGAGACATTTGTGTCACAGCGTAGGACCATTGACTGCAACAAATGGCTACATACTTATGTTTGGTAGAATGCACTCTGCTCTTGAGGATGCTCCCACCCCCAATGATCCAACCAGCAGCGACAGATTCAGTGGGGAGCGTAATATAGCCCCAAAAGGACCAGGCAAAATAGAACCCAGCAGGCTCCACATCAGCGAGGAATAAGGAATACATAATGCACAAGGAAAGAGATGCCGTCCCCACGTATGATAATAAGAGACACAAACAGGGGGAGGCCAAGGGGGTTGATGGAGAAATCAATCGCCGCAGCAGTTTGTAGCAGGTAGAAATAAACAGATTAACCACCAGCGGCAATGCCATGATGATCAAGCATAAGTGAGAGAGATTGTCAGATTGTAAAAGACAATCTCAGAGCGTTGATTGAACGTGATTGGAAATTGACTTTGAGTGCGAGTGTCGATTATGGATGTCAGCTGATGCCGATAATCTATTGGCACGCACAGCCTCAGCTCGCTGCCAGGACAAACCTGCTGTTTGCTGCTGCTGATGGAACCACCGGGAGCCTGGCAGATCGGTGCTGCAGCAGGAACTGTGATTCATCAGAAAGTACCTGCGGTTTTGCATGGGTAGGGAAAGCAGCTCTGGATTATTCATTATGGGCCCTTTTTTTTCCACCCAGCATTTCCTGCGCTCATCCACTGAGGGCAATCTATGCACATGGCCCACGATGGTTTGGAGCGTGCACTGCATCTGTCGGGTGCAGCTGATTACCTCTGAGAATGCCACAATCAGGAATATGAGGCGCATCCTCATTAACCCTAGAAAGAACCCTAATATCACAAAAACCTTTTTTTTAGATGTGTTGATATAGAAGATAATTTCAACTGGGTGATACAAACACTTATTTTCACATTTATATGTCGGCAGACATGATGTGGCGTCACATGACCACTTAATTTCAGACAAGATGTTGTGGTATGGGAACAGGCCTGAACTTTTTCTAAATCCAATAAAATATTTGCTAAAATTATATTTTGGACAGCACTTCTTCAAAGTACAGGCTTGTGGGCTGAGATTTTACAACAATAATGGGATCTCACAAGATACAAGACTTTATGAGAATTGATATCTCATACTTAGAACACCCTATAATGGAAACACCTTTCCAGTCACATATTGGCCAAACACTATTTGGCTATTGTTTTGAAGATGTTGTTGCACATGCACCATCCCTGTTGAGATCTGTTTGTGCACACACCTGCTGCAACGCATGAAACAGCAGCATGATCCCCTGAAGTATGCATTAGATTGCACTCTTGGAGCATGTGCTCCCTATTGAGAGTTAGTGTCAAAATCCTCTTCCCAATCCAACTACAAAAGGTGCAATGAGCGGCAGTATGAGCCGCGGCGCCTCTGAGGAACACGGATGGAGC
Organism: Karalla daura; assembly: GCA_029224185.1. Taxonomy (NCBI): domain Eukaryota; kingdom Metazoa; phylum Chordata; class Actinopteri; order Chaetodontiformes; family Leiognathidae; genus Karalla; species Karalla daura. The sequence goes on from CM055190.1 coordinate 21,439,200, forward strand.
TTCGAGAACACTTCAGTAATAAAACTAATCTGAAATGGGGGGATTCTTTAACAGCGCTCCCACAGAAAGTTTTCTTTTTATTTTCTCCTTGACTTGGAGTTTTGGATCCCACGCACTTAGACTCAATTAAGCTCCACAGTGATTGAGTTGCAAAGTGCCAGACTCTTTGTTCTTCAGCTTTCCAAAAGCTCTTTTCACTTATTCATTATTGCATTGATAGGCGAGAGACCAGGAGTGGAAAGAGAATCAACAGCACAATAGCTGAAAGCGTGATGAGGTATCACGTCGTCTCATCTAAGAGGAGAGATTTGGAGAAAAGCCTTTTTATAGCCATCTATCACTACGTTCGCTTATATTAGAAACCAACAATGGCTTTGTGATTATGTTAACCATCTATTGTACGTGCACTTTGAAAAGTACATCTTGAAGTTATATTACATTTTTTAGGCTGGGTTCCATGTTACAATTCCCCAGCTCAGGAGATTTATTGGTTATTACTGTGCTTGCTCTGTTCACTTTTGCTTGTCATTTGTTTGTATTTCAGTGTTCTATTATCCAGGAATGAAAAAGCAGAGAAAGTCATGAGTGTCAAGGTCACACGAAATCCTCCCGAATCGAAAAAGCCTTTGGGGTTTTTAATGCGGAGAAACTTTTATCTTTTTGCATTAGGATGCAGATTTACTTTACTTTCTGGACTAAAGCATCTCTTTTGATTTTTTTTTTATCTACCATATGCATTTTCTAAAGGCATAACAGCAGACTGTAGGTCATCGCATTGGTTGTGTGACTACAGCCTTGTGGATCACAAGGATCTGAATGTTTTGCCTTTGAATGTGTTGCAATGTCAACATGGTGGGTGGTGAAAAAAACACCACTTATCAGACCCTCAAGTCAAACCCTTGAAACCAGAGGTGATCAGCTTATTGAAGTTATTATCAGTGTCTCCTCAAATATCCAACTACCAGCCTGTTGAGAAGAGTGGTGAAGCCTTTAAGTTCAAATTGATTCATAAATGTATTCTGTTTGATTATGAAATGCTGAGAAAGAAACGAGGCACCACATCCCAAGGTTATACTTCCAAAGACCAATCAGTAGTCATTTACTGAGGACCATATTAGTCAATTGTGATCATATTCATCAGTGTGTGCTTGTAAGTGCTTGGTCACTGATCATGGTAATGGATTGGAGCTCTTACTTCACATATTTTGGATTTTGACTTTTTTTTTTTAAGTTTTAGAGCCAACATGATTTTATCATTTGTCATTACAGAGCATTTGAAGTGAACATAAAATGTCATGAAGATTTGAAACAAAGATTAATTTCAGATAGTTTGCTGTGTGCGCAATAAGTTGTTTTTCTCTCAATCCCTTGAAAGGAGACAAGCTGTGGCCTTGATGTGACAGCAGTCAACTCTGACCAAGGACTTAATTCTCGGTTTGCTCAGTGTACGTTACTGTGCTAATTGCCCAGCAATTTTCCAAACGTTATAGAATAAAATCACAGCGCAGAGGCAGGTTTACAGCCACTCAATTAAACACAACTTCATCTTTAATGACCAGTCAGTCAAAACCAGCGCTTTGCTTGATTCAGTTTAAATCAATAACCTTTATTACTGCTGCTGTCTAATGGCTGCTGGTCCTGGATGTGTGAGGGAAAAGTCAAAAACAATACTGTCCATGCATCCGTCTGTACATCCATCCACCCATCTATCCAACCATCCAACCACCTATCCATCATCCATGCATCCGTCTGTACATCCATCCACCCATCCATCCAACATCCAGCCACCTATCCATCATCCATCCATCCATCTATCCATTCATGCGGTCCATATGTACATCCATCCATCAGACCGTCCATCCATCCATCCATCCAAACACCCATCAATAATCCATCTACCCATCATCTTTCATTGATCCATTCACCCATTCATCCCTCCATCTGACTCTTTAATCCTAATTGGCCCCCACATTATTGCACCGCAGCACACACATATCAACTTTGAAGCAACAATGAACTAGCATAACCATATCCTCAGGTGTTAATTTAAGAAGTTTTTTTCTTAAAAAAAGAAAATATGCTGAAATATTACGATATAATTACCTTCATCTTTGACCACCAGCCAGTCAAACTGTGGCTCCAGGTCAAAGTCGGAGAAGAGGAGGTGGATGCGGCTTCCTGGCTCTGAGATAATCAACCACACACAGTTGAGGTTGTTCCCGTACTCCTCCGGGTAGTTGGGGGACAATATCGTCCCTGACGGAGCCGTGAAGTTGAAGAAACATGAGACTACGAGCAGGAAGGAACAGAGGAAGAAAGGCAGGAAGGAAAGACATAAGGTTGATAGGTGTTTAGGCTGTTATGTGAGCCAAGAGGCGCAGATAGGCAGATGAAACAGGATCAGAAAAAAAAGAGTACAGTTAGATTAAAAACAAAAGCTCACACATACAAAAAGACGGAAGAAGTACGTGTTCTTACAGACACAGCTGGGTTTGTTGCCAGACCACTGGTTATTGTGCTGGCATGTGATGGTCCTCTCTCCCACCAGCTCAAAGGCCGACTGGCAGAAGAAGGTCAAGACGTCACCGTGCTGGAAGCGATCACCACTACGGCGACCAAACGCTGGCACCCCGGGATCGCCACAGCCTCCACGGTCGATCTCTGTAACACACACACACACACACACACACACACACACACACACACACACACACACACACACACACGACAAGATGTTTTATGTCTGTAATAAAAATCATCATGACATTCCAGTATGACATTGTCTGTCAAGATGGCAATAATGTGTGATGGGTTAAGCTTAAGACACACAATGCAAGACTTATACAGCAGTTATTGATTTGGTTTTTTTTATGATGACTGAAAGATCTGGGATTACGCATTTGTAACGATTTGTCAATCAAACCATCTGAGTGATGCGTTCATTTGTGCTCAGCTGATTTCTTGTGTCTACAAGAGCAACAACTTAAGGCCAAACAAAAATGGACAACAAATGTCTCTGTTGTGCGAAACTATATGTTGTCAGCTTAATAACATGTCGCCCATCTCATTTTGTCAGGTTTTCAGAAAAGAAGAAAAAGTTGTTTTTTTTCAATGAAGACATAAGAACTTTTTATTCATACATACATGGTAAATTCCACCACGTGTGAACAATTTTACAAAAAAAGCTCTTCAGAGCACTCTTAGGCAGAATTAACTTGACTTTGACTGTTATAAGCATTCTGATTGGCTAAGAGGATAGGCAAACTCAAAAGAGTTTGGCCAATATCTCAGTTTTTCAGCTTTTAGGCTGATGCTTTGCAATGTATACTTTTTGTTACTTCCTGCTGTCTATATCTCCTGGAAACATCTCCTATGTCCTTACCATTCATTTTCATTGGCTGTTGGCAACAAGCGTTTGGATTCAGATTGGTAATCAGCTCACATGACCTGACTGTGTCAAGAGTCACTAAAAGAACTCTAGCAAGTCCAGATACTGAAACTGCGACTGAGGTCTGTTCCCTTCTCATGCTACCAGATTTTGTGTCGACTGGTCATCCCAACTGTGCATCCCTCCCTAAATATCTAACCACAGGTGGCTCATGCAAAAAGGCCTATCTTATCTTATCATATCATATCTTTCTGCCACTTGTGAACTCAACAGTGCTGACACACAGACAGAGACAGACAAAGATAGACAAAGACAGAGATATTTATGGCTCCAGTTAAGATTCATCTAAGTGTGAATGACCTGGAGAAGAGGAGCCACATTTAAAGCATAAGCCGCCGTCTTTGGAAAAGCTCTAAGATCGGTCCCCATTGTCAACAGGTTGACAGAGGCTAAGACATGATTTGCAGCATTAAAGGTTTGTTATTTTAATTCCCCATGCTTAGAAAAGAAACACGATCAATGAAAAGAATGAAAGAATGTAATGTTGTTTCCTGTCTGCCAGCTAATTGCCATCAGGGTAATTGTTGTGTAATTCAGCTTTAATTGTGAAGGCAAAACAATGACTGGAGACAGACAAGGTAACCCGCCAACACACACATACACACACAGACACGGATCCATGTGTGTAACCAGCGGGAGGTTAAAATCAAAGCGAGAACACTGACATTTGTAACACTGCCTCCCAAACACACATGCTGTTTCTCTCCTTGTTTCTTTATCTTCGTCTCATTTGTTCCTGCCTGTCTTCTTTTTAAACCTCCGTCCTCGTCTCCCACTGCGCTCCATTTTCTTCTTATCGTCGCCGCTTTCGCAATCTCAATCAATACACTGTGCTCTATTGGCATGAGTGTCACATTAGCAGGGCAGCCGAACTGGCCCCGCGATCATATTCAATTCACTCGTTCTCTTTCTTTTCACCCTTTCTTCATCTCCTCCATGGCAGTGTGTTGTTATGCAGCCGTCTTCCCTCTCTCCTCTTCCTCTTAAATTTGACATTCTACCAGACGTCTGTCATCTTGTAACACATGCTCCACCATGCTCCTGGATTCGCTTTGGGCAAACACATCTCAAGGTGAGCAATGTGAGTGAGTGTGTGTGTGTGTGTGTGTGTGTGTGTGTGTGTGTGTGTGTGTGTGTGTGGGTGTGTGTGTGTGTATGTGCATGTGTTCTACACTGTTACTATCTGTTGCATTGGATGTATGACCCACAAGAACAGAATACTCAAAGACGTGTCATGCATGAGACTGTGTGTGTGTGTGTGTGTGTGTGTGTGTGTGTGTGGGTGCGGGTGCAGCCCAAAGCCGGCTGTCACACAGCTGACGAGTGTCAGGATGAATATCAGCGATCTTGAGCCCCTGGTAAGTCTGTCATTATGATGGTACCCAGCACCCTCACTCACTCATTCATTCTCTTCTTATAGTTTCTTCTGTCTCTTGTTATTTTTTCTTTGTGTGATTTTTGTTTTCGCTATTTTTACGAGTTTGAAGAGTTTTACTGAAAGGCAGATATGCAACTCAAGCAGTTTATGCTTCTTCTTTTTCTCCACTATCGATATGATTCAGATTGGTGAAGGAAAACCAAGCATACAAAACAAATGTATATATTTATATGTTACTGAGTAAAACAAGAAGGAAAACAATATTCTTATGGATGCTTTAGACACGTTCAAGTTTCTGGCAGTTTTATCAGCTTTAACAAATGAATCATAAATCATATCAACTCTGTATTTCGATGGATTTCAGTGTGTTGGTTTCAATGCTAATTTGGTAGGAAAATCAACTTGCAGGGAACACACATGGATTGGAGCAGGTTTTCATTTACAGTGAATGATCTAGACTTTGGCCTCAGCAGCTAGCAGGTACCAACCAAAGTGTTCATTGCTGTACATTAATTTGCTCTCAGAGTTTGCATTTTGCAACAACAAAGACGAAAATAAAGGCTTTACATCTGCCATATTGCACGGAGAACGGTCTCCGGATGCAGCTCTTGATTATACAGCTGAATCTTAAAGACATTTAATGCTAATTTACAGTCCTTTGATGAGTTTAAAAAATAAACACATTATTTACATCGTTACTCCTTTCACAACCAACTGCCATTCGCCTGAAAACTTGGCGGCGTCATTTCACTGAAAGCTTCAATTATCATAATGGCTGTGTAAGTGTTTATGATATTAACTCTCTCCCTCTCGCTCTCTCTCTTTCTCAAACACACATACACACACACACACGCACAAACAGTGATTAACAAGTGTGACATGACAGCTTTCAAAAATGAAGAAGCCACACACACACACACACACACACACACACACCCATGTTGTGCTTTACTGTGGGCCTGAAACCCTAGGAGCTCTCAAGGGTATCACTGATCAAAGTGTGTAAAATGCTAACATTATACGATGTGACAGCACAACACACACACACACGCACACACACACACACACACACACACACACACACACACACACACACACACACACACACAAAACTCCACAGGCAGAGGTTTTTTTTTATCCTGGGGAGAACTGAAACTACAAGATCATCTGGAGGTCATCAATAACCATCTGTTTGTTTATCGCTCTCTTCCCTGCTCCTTTGTTTCAACCATAACTGTTTACTTAAGGAATATCTGACACAATGTTATTGGAGACAATATTGCCAATATCAGATTGGGAAAATATCAAAAATATAATCAAGACAAGTCTCCAATGTTGGCATCATTTCAGCCTTGTGCTCAGCAAAAGAAGGTGTTGAGCATCAGCTGCTTATAGTCACAGATGTACACACACACACACACACACGCACGCACGCACACACACACATACACACACACAGGGTTTTTGTAGCATCTCGGTTGCTTGAAGAGCCACTGACCCTGGACAATGCTGTCAGCAGTGGCACAGTTAAGCAGAATCAAGACCTCAACTTTCACACACGCTCTGCCCGTCTCCTGCTCTGTCGCGCATCCCCAGACAGTTTATTTTCTCCCTCTCAATTTGTCAAAATGTCCCTCTTCCTTTGTCTCAGTATTTATCAAATTATCTCCGTCGACCGTCTCTCCTCTTTGTCTCAAGTGAGTTCAATTTAATTTGCCTTTCTTTAACTTCAATTTGACTCAGACAGCTGTATCGGTGTGGCGAAGTCGCCGTTTTCAGCAGATGAATAAATATAATAAAGCCATCATTCCAAATAATACGTATTTGGAGGAACATCTATATCTCTCCCTCTCACCTTCACTCGCCGTGACTCTCAGCACTCTCCCCCCGTGTCTACGTCGGTGTCAGCTAATACGAGGAATAACCAAGCAAAACGATCAGCTGATTGGCTCATAATTCATTTATTACCCTGTTCTAATGCACGGTCGCACACACACCCTCACATGCGCACACAAGGGCAGACAACAACAGCGGCGGCAAGTGCCGAATGAACACGTCAGCAACGCCGTGACTTTCACACTCTATTATGAGAGCTTTTTTATCTGTTTGCATCTGTCTGTGTACGTGTGTGTGTGTGTGCGTGTGTGTGTGTGTTTGTGTTTCAAAGAAGAGAAGCAGCAGAAGAGTGTTCAGTGTGAAGTAAGCCATACCTTCGTAGACAGCCTTGAACCCTGCCGAGCCGATTGTATCATCGGACTGCAGGTGCAGCCACATCTGACTGGACAAGCTCACAATGAGGTCAGGGACACTGGAGCCAGTGAGTCTGCACACACAAGCACACACATAGAAACACACATTTGAAGAAACAAGAAAAAACATACATAAAGCAAACACCTTTTGCTTACAATATAGTACTGTATAATTCATCACAATATGTCTACATTTTTTAATAAATTTTACTTGAACTGAACTGACCATCCTGCCAGACACTTTGAGGAAGATGACCATCCAGCTCATTATTTTATTACATAATCTAATTAGATATCGAAAAAGTTCAGTCCCACTCCAGTATCGCTTATTTAAGGCAAATTGGTTAAGTGACCTGCAACAATATATTTGGTGATCTGTAAATGTGGGGAAAAAAAAGTGCCTGTGTGGTTCGGGTTACTACTATTGACAAGCCTTATGCACATTAGTGTCATGCTCAGTAAATATTGTGTTTAGCTGTTATCTAAACTCACTCTCCTCGTTTCAGGTAACTTGCCCCTTCGTCTTGGGTTCCCTGTTGGTCTAATTGTTTTCCCCACCATGATTGCTTCCACAAGGTTCCCATTGCCATTAGTATATATGGTCTGCATTTCCCTTTGTCTCCTTCACCTTTACTTAATCTTGTCCCATGAGTTTGAGACCCAGCATGATCTTCATGCCATTGTCTTTTAGGGTTTCATATTATAACTGATACGTACGTACTTTTATCCAGTCCTAGTTCAGCTGAGATTATTAGGACTCACTAGTCTCCCATTTATCCACTGATAGCTTCCATTAGCCTGCTTAAGCCTCTTCTACATTGTTGCATGTTGATATCCATGTACAATAGAATTAAGATGTAGAGTATTGGCAGTAAGAGACGCTTACACATAGAGTACCCTCCGAGTGTCACCTATCTTCCCTCCGTCTCCCACTGTTAGTGTGTCGTAGCCTCGCTCCAGGTCAAACTCCTCAAAGGACAGTTTTATCACCTGGAAAACAAACACATAGCAAGAAATTATTGAAAAGGGTATAGAAATAGACAAGAGCTAGTCCTCAAAAGCAATAAAAATCCTGCATATTACTGGTTGCAGATTGAAAGAAATAACTTATCAACATCTTGTACACAGTAAAGTGTTTTTTTACCAAGCATGAATATTCTTTTCAGCATGACTTGATATTTATGAAGACAAATTTAATTAGAGCGCAGCAGAAAGTCATTTTAGAGCAGAAAATAGGAAGCTGGTGTCTCTCCTCCCAGTCATGATAATCCTAAAGTTTTCTATTTGTACACAACGTGTGGCTGATCATAATAAGTGAAGCAATATTGCTGCACTAAAACGCGCTACTTCATAATTCTGCAAAAACAACATGCAAAATAGATCATTGAAACACAGGGACCTCTGATACAACAGAAACCACAGCGCACACACACATGCGCGCACACACACACACATACATACATACACACACAGAATCCTGTGTTTTCAGCGTAAACAGAATGTGATTAGATGGAGTCATGTCCCTCTTGTAGCTTGTGAAATATCCTAAACCTCTATGGTTTACTGAGGTTAAAGGCAGCTATCCCACAGGTACGTCTACTGATGCATCGTGCCAGTTTAGCTTTGCAAAAATTATCCATCTGGAATGAAAGGGAGCGGGGAGAAAGAAGCAGACTGGCATCATTCGCCTTTACATTCATAGTTACACAAACCACCTCTGGGAGCTACGCACGCTGCACCCGGCAAACACCCTTCTGCTGTTGCACACAGACAAATTAAGTGCTAAATGCCTCACTTGCAGGCACATCCGTGGCTGCTGTTGCATGCCTTCAGCACTGGATCATCAATCTGCCGTGTGCTCTAAAATGTGGTAATACTGGTATTCTATTATTTGCTGCTTGTCCATTATTTATTAGCTGTAGATCATTTCCCTGACAGAAAGGGAGGTGGCACACTTCTGCTGTACGCAGAAAACCTCAAAAAGGCAAGAAGGAGGACTCGATCAGTGGGTTTCTGTTGTATAAGAGGACTAAAACGAACCATGAACATGCAATATTGTGGATGAGAATCCATCACACGGCAAATCGTGCTACAGTGAAGAAAAACCTGACCGCAGGTTATAATGATGTAGAAACCATTTTCAACACACCCCGAATCAGCGATGCCAAGCTAAGCCTTCAGCCGTGCTTTGTCAAACACAAAAATGACTGTAAATGTTCAAATAATGTAAAAGGATATGGAGGCATCGGGGGGATAAACTGCCATACAGTGACTGGAATAGCAAAGACACCGAGCATATCTGCACTAATCTGCAGTCATGTTTGCATGTTTTTATGCACACACACACACACACTTCTGAAATCGTGAAAACTGATCTTTGACCATGGTCATTCTTAAAAGCAGAACTAAAAGGTTTATTTTTAGCCCCAATGACTTTCATTAATGATGCACCTCAATAAATATGAGACTCACAAAGTCACATTTTACTATGTTTTTACACGCCGAATGTTGCAGCCTCTGGCAATGTTTAGTCTTTCCAAAATGGCTTCAAATAATGTGAAAAAGATGCAAAACTCCATAGTGAGGTATTAACTCCTGGCTAGCAACAAATCACATTAATAAACCATTGTGCTTTATGTGCCTCTGTATTTTATTTCCCACTCGATCTGAAAGCTATACAAGACCACATGGATTTTCTGCAGATGTCTTAAAGATGTTTCAGTGAAATCTTTTGATGTTTCTTAGCCATCGCATCAGCTGCCCTGGTTTTACGATGGGATGTAGAAACCATTTACTGGCTTGTAACATCACTCAAGCTATTATCTCTATTTTAGTTTAAACTACTCAGAGACGGCTAAAGACTAGAAATCAGCTGCCACATGCTGTGCACTGACATATATGTGAGTTCATATTTGAAGGTGGAGAAATGTAGTCATGCTGCTGGGGAATACACTTCTTGTTATGAAGGGAGACTATGTAATTTTGTTACCAAACTTATGTGTTTCTGTTAGCTCTAGAAATAGGCAAAACTAAAATATCACAACAAAAAAAGATCATAGCAACACTCTAGATTAGAAATAAAACTGATTTCCTGTGTACATTTTTATACTCTGAGGGACTTTTCATGCCAAAACAGTTAATGATAGCTCAAGATCGTTTGGAAGTTCATCACAAAGGTGTAGTGGACACATTCACCCACATGCCACCAAAAATGACGTGAGGGGTCTTATGGCCAGTTTGCATCACGCTATGGTATGGAACTGCTTCTTAATCTAATTAAAATATCTGATAAAACAATGTGAATGTGCATCTTCCTCAAAGGGGAGTTTTGTGGGAATAAATTATCGTAACACCTTCAAGTACAATAGGGGGTAGTACTATGTCTAAGTTTGAGAAATATTATTCTTATTTTGGATAAAACTGCAATGAAAATGCAGCTACAGTGCGAGGAAGAGAGAAGAGAAAGAGAAAGGGTTTAGTTTAAACAGACCTGCTTCACTGGAAGTGTGAGCTTCTTTTATGTATTGTCATGTTTCTGCCTTTATTTCTGTGTGTGTGTGTGTGTGCGTGTGTGAGAGTGTGTCTAGACATTCAGGGCATTTTTGCGGAACGGAGGCAGACTTAAAGGAAGGAAGTGAAGCGTTATCACACTAAGGTCATTAGTGAGGAGCTCAGTGCTGTTCAATAGATCTAAATGGGCCCATTTGAAAGACATTAAGAATAGCCTGCAACCCCAAACTACATTAGATTAGCTTCTTTATTTTCCAGATCAAAAAAGGAACAAAGAAAGACAGAAACCAAGTAAGGAAGGAGGCAGCAAAGAAGAAAAAAAGATCAGGAGGTGTAATCTCGGCTTTACAAGCCGCCAAATGACGACAAACGGTGATGGCAGTCGACACAAATTTGCTCTCACCTTTGAGACCTTGGCTCCATATTTATTCTCTTGATGCAATAACATAATTGACTCTTAGTTCCTACAGTATTTACTATATTTTAAGGGGAGAGTTTCTCATGTTCAAATTTAGAAGCGCACAGGTCCAAGATCAAAAGGAGAAAAAAAAAAAAAAGCTGTGTTTCTGTTTAAGGGTGGATGCTCTTTGAAGGGATAAGTGAAGCGTTAACACTTTGAGGTCATTAGCAAGCAGCAGAGCAGCTAAGAGCAGCTCAATAGGCTATTTAAACATTAAGAGCAGTGTGCAATCCAAACCCACAGTGAAATACCTTCAGCCAGTCAGTGAGTGGAATTGTAGCGCCGTGAATTTGAGGGTCTCCTCGGGGCACACTCACAGCCGGGGGAGAGACCGATGTTAATCTCTCCCCGACTCTAATCCCTAATTCACATCAGCTCTGTTTGCTGCTCGAGTCTAACAATCTGAGACGTATCCTTTGATTATCAATTCATCTGCAAAGCAACAACACAGAACAAGGATGGGCTGCATGACTAACCTCAGGTAACCCCTCCCCTCGCCCCAGAAGTAAAAAACTTCACTCTGCCTTCTCCTGCCCTCTCTGGGGTGACCTTATATCAGCACAGTGAAGAAAAACACACACAGCCATGACTGGGAAACTCAGGAGTCTGGAGTCTTCTTCTGCTGAGGCTGCAGCAGTGCTGAGTCACTGGCGTGGAGGGAGACATAATCACCTCCATATTAACATGCCTCTATCTATCTATCTATCTATCTATCTATCTATCTATCTATCTATCTATCTATCTATCTATCTATCTATCTATCTATCTATCTATCTATCTATCTATCTGTCTGTCTGTCTGTCTGTCTGTCTGTCTGTCTGTCTGTCTGTCTGTCTGTCTGTCTGTCTGTCTGTCTGTCTGTCTATCTATCTATCTATCTATCTATCTATCTATCTATCTATCTATCTATCTATCTATCTAGCCATTTATCTATCATCCTTTCCAGACTATAACAGAATAGAATAGGCTGCTTCTTATAGTTGCCAGTGTCACAAGGTACCATTACCCCTGGAAATGCCCCTCTCAAACCTCTCAGATATTGTTAGAGCATTTTTAAGCTCTCATGAGATTTTTTTTTATATGTAATATAAGAGTGGATCGCAAATTGCAGTGAAACACTGCTTTTCAAATTTCTATGGGGCAAGGTGACCATTTCACTTCAAATAAGATGGTATGGTATGGTGGGAGACTGCACCTTTTCAAAATCTGATTAAAATACGTTTTGGACATCCATCTCTCTAAGGTGGACTTATGCAGGACAAGAGTTTATGAAAATTATCTCATGTCTCAAGAATAGACGAGATGAGAATTACTGAAATTTTTATTATTTTTACTTTTATCTTATCTTATTACAGAAAACGATAGAAATGAAGGTACTGTGATTTCCATTTTTCTGAACAAGATGCAGCAGAGCACATCAGGCAAGCAAAGACTTTTAACTCAGGAAAAACTTTGTGAGTTTCCTACAAGCAGGTCTAGGCACCCAGGACATATTCAAATGTGAAGAAGTAACTCTATATGTGGTGTGATCAATCCACCAGCTCTGTAACTTTTTTCTTTCTTTTTTCTCCTCACTTGTAGTTGCATACGCTTTTAAAATAGTAATTTCCATTTTACTACACCTAAACCGTCTACTAACCATGACTCTGCTTTGTATTCAGGCTGTTCTCACGTTATTCCTCTTGTCTGTTTTTCTTACACCTGGGCCCTCTAGTGAGCGAGCAGCCTCCTCTACCTACAAAAAGAAGGGTGGGAGGGGGTTTGATTTGGGCCCTGTTAAAATGTCAGCACTCCGCGCTCATCTAATGAATTATGTTCAGTCAGCCATTTCGACTAGAGAATAAGCTGAGGTGACCCCTCCCAAGGGTAGCAGGCACGGGCATAGGTTTCATTTCAATCTTGGTGGCACGAACATTGGAGGCACGAACATTGGAGGCCGCCTTATTGGCCACACATCCCACAGAACTGCAACACACAGGCTTTTATTTTCGTGCTGATTCTTAACTGGGATCAACGTTTTACTCGTTTTACTTGATTTGATTGACCTGTCAACTGACCTACTGCAAATGTGGCAGTTATTGCAAAAACAAAATATCTCACATGAAATTGACAAATTTGAGTCAGAAGTTGGCAGTTACTGTGTGTGTGTGTGTGTGTGTGTGTGTGTGTGTGTGTGTGTGTATGTGTGAGTGAGAGAGAGAGAGAGGGAGAGAAAGAGAGAGAGAGAAAAACAGAAAGAGAGAGAGAGTACATACTTGATTCACCAGACAGGCATGATTTTCCGTGCACGATAGGAATAATATTGTCTATCTGTCTATCTAAAATCTAATATTTTGAAGCGAGACTGCACTTTTTTTATTTTATTTTTTTTACAAGTTGGCTGCCAAGATGGGAAACGTAACTTCATATATACATTAACATAATGTCGCTTAATTAACTTAAAGTGGTCAGAAAGTGTGTCCATAAATTAGCCAAAATGACAAGAGTAAACTGTACACTGCTCCGATTGGGCATCCAACCACAAGGATGGTGTCCAACCTCAGACTAGTTTGAACCACTCTTAGTAAGTGGACAGAGTCAATGGGGCGTACGAAAGGTGTATTTATTTGTATTTGTTTAGTTTTTTTACTTAAGTATAGTGCCCACTGAAGCTTTAATGCATTGCAGGTCCCGGGAGTCGAGAATAAACTGTTGTGAGGAAAGTTTGAACTATGTACTGAGGTGACCCCTTGTCAGAAGTGGCACAGCGAGGGAACAGCTGTCCTGAAAGCACAGAGCAGGAGAATTCCCTCGCTGAGATTATGCAGCCATGTTGAGTCATTGGTGAGCTGCCACAATGGCAGTTTGAGGCCGTTTATTTATTTATTTATTTATTTCCGTATTTATTTATTTATTTTCCCAATACATCACTTTATCCTTTTTGGCCAAATCAACCTGCAACCCCGCATGAGGACACAGGTTATTTTCAGAATGTAATCAGTCTCCGAGAACAAACTACACTAATCAATGATTTATCAAACTGCTCTTTCTAACAAGTTTGTTCTTCTCTTATTTTTTTATTCAAATCATTGACAAACTAATCAGAAATTTAGAAGCACTTTTTCTTTTGCTCACCGCAGCTTGAGAGTGTATTACAGATAATCTTTGCAGTTTGTAGCTAGACTGCCTCTACATGGGCAAAACCAGCAGTAGGGTGGACACAATGGCACTGCAGAAGATCTTCATCAGAGCTGTTTGTTTAGATCAGCACTGAGTAGCTCGTCAAGCTCTTCATCAGCAGAAAAGTGAGAAGAGATTGACCACGCGTGAAGTTGTTGCACAAGATGTGTAAAATCCTCGAGCATTCACTCATTCCTCCTCATGAATATTGTTCCTCAAAGTCTGAGGGCCGAGCCTGTCCCATTATGCACTAACCTGCAGCGACCCAGACAGATGGCCAGGCAGTCACAGGGCTAAACTAGATATACAATCACTCATTAACAGTCTACCTGACCTGCGCGCTGCTGGACTGTGTGCGGAAACAGGATCAGCATGGGGGGAACTCGTAGCAGCACAGGGAGGAAATGATAACAGTAGAGAGGAGGCTGAGGCTGCTGTCTGTCCCCAGGTCCATCCTGCTCTGAGCCACTGAGACCCCCCCCCTCCCTCCAATCAAAATGCTTTTCTACGTAGACCACACAATAAACCTAATTCACTCACTGCTGATGCAATAATACGGTCACCACATCTGCACTGTGGTAACATAGCTTCAGATCACAGCCGTCTCTGTGATCTGAACCTGGTTGTTACTGCATCTTGGGTCTAAATGACAATGTTTTCTGTTAGTTTTTTTTTTTTCATAGCTCAGTCTCAGTGCTGTTACAGGTTCTGACAAGTGATTCTGCTTGTGGGACAAATAAAGCATGAGACCGTGTAAAAATAGAGCAGGAAGGGTACAAGCCTGTTGCCTGCTCACGGGAAGTACCCAGATGTGCTGCGTTCATGTGTTGCAGCCCTCCCTGGGGCGACCTCTTGTTTAAGTGGTAGGAAAGCAAATGGCTGCTGTCTGATAGAATAAGTCCCCAGTCGACGTGTTAAAGCACCTTTGAGTGCTTCTGACCTGTTAACTGGACAGTTAGGAAAATAAACTCTATACTACGTTTGAGCAGCAGCTGTGTGACAAACTGTTCTGCGATATAGGGGATAACTAGTCCCCCTTCAGTCGACTGTGGTTTAGAGTATTTCTTTCAATTTGTTATGGAATTGTGCAGATACCTTTTGCCAGTTGTTCTCATTCCAACTCTAAAACAAGATCAGGCCTACTGTATGTGTGTACAAATGACCTTTGGACATCCATGCATTACCAGGGTCATCCTCCTCTGGTAGAGAGGTGTGAGGTTCAGAAATAACAGCCGAGGACGGGGATTATATACCAAATTATAGACACTCAGACTGCCAAATTACAGTCAAAAGCCAGAACAGCAAAAAAAGGGCTTAGATTGAGATAATGTGCTAATTAGCCAGCTACTGGTGGCTGTCTCTCCATTACCACAGACCATGATGGGAGTTCATTCTGCACTTTCTGGGAGCATTTTGCTCCATCTATGTCCTCATTGAGCTGCAAGGTGTGTTCAATAATCTGCCAAGACCAACTAGTAACATATTACAGTGACGCATTAGAGTGGGAAGTAGCTCATACAGTAGCCTCATACAGGCGGAAATGACACAGAATAGCTATTAGTCCAACAGCATTCGTAATATAAACCTTTTTTTTTAAATATGAACTAATATTCTCTGTATTTGTAGACAAAACGATTGAATTCTCAAAAAGCAGCAATGTAGCCAAATTAAGTCCAAGTGGATACCAATGCTGAGATGATAAACAGGTCATAAACAATGCCCCAGGCAAGTCAACTCATTTTGAAGAGAAAAATAAAATAAAAATAAAAAGGTTAAAATGTGACCCAAACTATTTGTCTCTTGCCACAATTTATGAGGTTAAAGTCTGACTGCATGGGATAAGGGAAAGCCTTTCAGCCTTTACACAGTCATATTAGCAAATAAGACAGGCAGGACTCGAACATATTGCCGCGGAGACGTTCATCGCTCCTCATTGGCCTCAATTTTAGTATCAAGTAAAATTTAACAGAATCTGATAGATTGTCACAGAATGTGTCCTGCCAACACTGCAGGGATGCTGTTCCATGCATGAAAATGACCAAGTATCCAATAGTATAATAACACACGCACACACGCACACACACACACACACACACACACACACACACACACACACACACACGCGCTAATATGTATTCATCAGAAAAAAGACAGACATGATTAGAGGCCTAATGGGCATGTGTGATGATGCGTTTCAGGGTGTATGTGTGTGAGCAGTCAGGCATCATTAAAACTTGAACAAAATAATTATCTGTTTGATACTGATAAATCAAATGACTGACGCGCACGCACACACACACACACACACACACACACACTCAGTGCTGCCCACGAGACTTTTTCCTCACTGCAACCTTAAAGTTGACAGTTTTCCCAACAGCATATTTTTTCACAACCTCTGGCAGTAAGCAGTTAAGTTGGCAGACAGAAGACACACATTCGACATTCATAAAATCACACACAACCAGATGCCTGTGCACAAATAGTTGCACAAATAATAACATAGACATCCACATACACACGCACACACATGAACACAAAACAAGAGCGCAATCAGTGCATTTTTGCCGACAGGCTGTCAGACCATTGCAAACTATATTGATTGTGCTGCTTTTATTCAGGACTTAACAGAATGACAGCAAACACGCAACCAGCCAGAATTACTTATTGGCTATCGAAAGTTGCGCACCTAAGGCTACACAAAGAGGGGAAAGAAAAAGGCATGTATACTTTGATGAAAACGTTGGTCTCTGTCTCAATTTGCTATAACATGTTATCGATGAAAGAAGTCGTCTGGAATAATGGTCAGTCGGAGGCTGCGTGACGAGGAGATGGAACAAAGAGCAGGAGTGGAGACAAAGAGGGACGTGGCAGGCGTCTGAGATCGAATTAGAGAAGTGTAAAGAGGACGGGTATTTATCTAAATACGTGCTCTCATTCTCCACCCAAATTTCTTTGCTCTGTCTTTAAATGACCGCAGTGATGAAGGAGAAAAATATTTCTGCTTTTATTTATTTATTTATTTATTTTTTGCTTTGTTTTCTGGGGAACAGGCACTAACAGTTTTGTGTTGTCAATCATTCCCAAAACACACAAACTCAACCTTGTTTAAGGATTAATGTTCAAATAGGAAAAAATATACATGTGTGTATGTGTGTGTATATATATTTAGAGAGAGAGAGAGCAAGAGAGAGATAGATATATATGCAGATTGAAATAGCTGAGGGTGATGAAACAGAAACAAGTTAAGAACCTTGAAGCAAAGTGTTCAAGAAGTCGATGGCCAAGGGTGATGCTGACAAACCGACATTTGACCATTTCCAACTCCGCAACATTTAATATAGTTTAGATTAGAGCAGAAACAAAGGATTGATCTTGTAATTAATGACAAAGCCAATTACTTTAGTACCAATAGTTTTCGATAGGTTGTGAACGCCTGTTTCACAAAGGCCTGGATCAGGTCTTTAAATGCCTTTTTCTTTGTATTCACCTCCATGGCAATCAATTTCCAGTTATAAAGACTAAAGGAGCCAAAGAATATTCATATTTAAGAAGCTGAGATCAAGATTTAAACTTAGAATATAAGCTTGTGAAAATCTTTAGATAGATTAACGAAAATAGTTGTTGATCACTTCATTTGTCAATCAAATGTAATGAATAGAAATAAACTAAGCAAGAATAAATATTGAGCTGCTAAAACTATTCCCCTAAAAATCAAATAAATTTAATGGCAATTACAATTCTAATACTACTCTTACTTCCACTAAAACTAATAACAGATTTAAATAATTGCAGATTCTTTCAGAAATAGATTAATAGCTGATTAATCAATTAGCTGTTGCAGTTCTCGTTTAGATCATGTAATTAAAAAAAAAAACCTACTATTAAAACCCTCAGGTCTGCACTCGGCACATGTATGCTGGAACAATTAAGGTGCAATTCATCCTAAAATGAAGCACGGTTTCTGTCGACCTGACGTTAGCGAATGTGTTTTCATGTTGCAAATGCGATTGTGACGGCTATTGTGTGTGGGTTTTGGCAGGATGCAGCTACAGTACCGTCCCCTCTCTCTCTCTCTCTCTCTCTCTCTCTCTCTCTCTCTCTCTCTCTCTCTCCCTCTCTGCATTGTGCCCTGGCTCTGAGTCCCTACACGATGCTGCCGACTGTACCGGACTGCATGTGCTGGCCTATTTTCACTCATGGTGAGAGGAGGTTTGCACAGAACCGAGAGCAAGTTCCCACCGCTCTCACACTTGTCTCGGCCCTGGTGCACATTCAAAAACCACAGAGATAAGGGACTCACAGCCAGCTGTTGACCTTGATGGAGACACCTAGGCTGACACTCTACCGGACGGGAAAGAGCATCTCCCTCGTGCACTTAACAGACACGGTGGCAAAGAAAATCAGCGAGGAAGGCAGCGCTTGTTGATTTGTCATTCATTAGATTCTAATCCGTCCTTTTCCCTTCTGCTCAAATCTGGTCTGGTCTGTCACTGCTGTTATCCTGTTGTTCGTCTGTCCTGTCCTTGTCTCCCCCTCTGTGTATGTAGATAGTGACATTCTGCAAATGCCAGCAGCTGTAGCAGCTGATAATCTGTCATTATAGCACATTCCTAAAGTGCTCTCAACCTCAAGCATTTCCAACACATAGACAGAAGCATGCACACACATGCACAGACAAGAGAAGAGATAAAAGAAACCCCATCTGTCATATGCTATACACATTGCATTGTATTCTATTTTAAACACGAAGGACAAGAGGAAAGTTTTCCATCTGTCATCTGACAGCACAAGAAGTCAATATGCAAAGTAGTACACAGTAAATTTGCTATGATAAAACTTTCATAAATACAACTTCCCCCTCTACAGTAACGTCTTATGGTCGAAACCACACACACATGAGTGCCTAACTTGAAAAGCTTGTCTAAAGTGCAAACTTCCCTTGAAATACAAAGCCATTAAAGTCTCACAGCTAGAGGACAGAGTCAGATCCACGGATGAGTTCTTGGTCGATGTATGTTGCCATTTCTCTCCATCAAGGTCATGGAGACATAAAGGTGAGAACAAAAAAGCCCATTTCTCCCTCTTATTGTGTTCTCTCACCTCAATTATATCTCTGTATATCTCTATCTTACTCCCACAGGGGCTCAGAGGTGACTAGACTCCATTTCCATGCATCTTTAGAGAAAACTTCAATGTCACATGTCAAGTACCTGCTTGGACATTCAGTTTCTTTTCCACTTATTTTTTTCTACTATTCGGCTTTTTAATGGTGAGGTACAGTATCTGGCTGGAAATTCAGCCCTGTTTCTTCTTCCTCCATGCATTTCCTCTTTCTTTTTCTTCTGTGGTTTTCACTGAGCTTGGTGCTCTCTATTTTTTTTGCTATCTCCCCTCTCTCCACTCTCAACGTCTTCAAATTTAACATTTTAGACAAATCAAAGTGAATGGAGGAAAGCTGATGATAGAAGGAGAAAGATGTATGGGGGAAAAATGAGAAGAGAGCGACGCTGAACATGAGGGAGAGGGAAGTGGAGAACAAAGGAGAGTTGTTATGGTAGAAAAAAAAACAGAGAAAAAAAACAGAAAACCAAAGGGTTCGGGGGGGGGTTAGAGAAGGGAGAGAATGGAGAGCAGAGAGTGCCTGAGCCGGGAGAGAGGGGAGTCAGAGGAAGACGAGATATGTGCCGAGGCATGAAGAGAGGATAATAGCACAAAAGAAACGGTAGACAGAGGAACTTGAGATGTAGTGCAGGTAGATGAATTATTCATGTCTGTACAACAATGACTCAACAACAAAGTTGCGTTGACAAAATTGAGGAGGCGTGCTGACCATGGGCTCCGAAATGGAAACAAGCAACAAAACAAAAGAGAACAACGGCTGTTCCACTCCTTCCACACTGGACCACTTAGAGGAAGATTTCTGTTTGCGGCGTCGCAGTTTCCGGTCTGGTGTTGACCTTCGACCTGAGTCTCACTCTCTCCGCTGTTGCTCTTCACTGCATGTTTAAACTCCACTACATCCTGCATAACACATAGCTGGTTAAGGACCTGGATTTGCAAGCGAAAGGTCACAAGCTCAAACCCCCCGATGGCTTCAGGGCCTATGAGGAAGGCACAGCTGCAGCACTCAAACTATCCAAGGGTTAATGGGATGAAAAAGTATCAATTACTATTCCATGAGCTCACTCACATCTGGAAATTCAGGCAAATGGGAATAAAATGAAGAACAATATATTTAAGAAAAAAATGATGGATCCACCACGTGGACAGTTTAACTAATAAGTGAATAAATACTGGGCTAACACGTATTCATTCACTTCTCAATAAAGTCCTCATCACTGTGCTGATCTCTCATCTTAGCTTAGGGTTAGGGTCTTAAAACAATCAGTAGGGGGCTAACTATAATGTAACTATGGCTGCCACAAACAGTTATCTTCATAGTCACTTAATCTTTCATTTGCTTACAACATATTAATTAGGTTATTAAAACGACCCAAATCAGCGAAAAACTGTTTCACAAACACACTGTTTTCACAAACTGGTTTCACAAAGATTACGATAAGGACTTCAAATGCTATTTTTTTGTCCTCACATCAATGACATTTAATTTTCTCTCCTAGATGACAAAATAAACAGTATAGTATTCATGTTGAAGAAGTCGAGAGCAAAGAATTCTGATGTACAATAGTTACAATTAAAGTTAATAGTTACATTATAGGCTTAAGTGGACCAATTGATTCATATCTCTAGTATCATTTCTATCACACACTGTACCTCATAATGTTGTAATGTTTCTATTGACTAATTAATTATATTAAAAAATAATTATTTTCTCCAATTTGCCAGTTATTTCACTAGTTGCTCAAGTTGCTGCAGATGTTGCGGTTCTAATTTATAATTTTAACCTTACATTGGAAATGTTGCACATTATCAACCCACGGGATTAGCAAATCCACAATGCTGGTTACGGATGCCACAAAATCTAAAAATGCTACTGCATGACACAAACTGTGTAACAGTGATTTAACTCAGAGGCCACACACTGACATGTCAACATCCTGCTATAGGTTCCTGGTGCAGGTTTATTGTCCCACATCACATTATAATGACTAAACACCCTCCGAAACAAAGGGGGAATAAAGTAATGAATACGTGCTCACCTTCCCGGCGTCCATTGCAGTGATGACCCACACACAGTGTGCATTGTTCTCATATTGTACAGGGTAGTTAGGAGAAGTTATGATCCCTCTGGGCCCCCTTAGGTTGCTGCCACAGGTACGAGCTGCAATAGAAGACAGAGAGACAACGGAGAGTTTAGCAGAGATTTACGAGCCAATCCAGATTTCACTCCCAGGTTGCAAATGGCCTCTCATCTCAGAAAGAGACGAGACAGAGAGTAAACGTTGCGGCGACAGAAGAAGAGGCAAATTATTGTAGACTATAAAGTTTACTGTGACCACAAGAGAAAGTGTGGTTTGTGGACAATTGGGGACTATTCTGAGATATTTATCACTGTACCCATGTAAAACGATTGATCACACTCCACCAAAATTTCACTTTAGTCACATTCTCTTCCTACATCTTGCTGTCACAGCTATTCTACAGAGACAGCCAGTGAGATTAAACTGAGATTAATTTCTCATTCTGCTTCTACTAACGCAATTTATTTCTAATTGATTGCAAAGACTTCCAACGGTTTCAAACTTGACAAACTCGCCAAGTGATTTTTCAAGTTAACTGAAGTTTTTAAGGGCGATCAATAACCACAAAGACGCAACTCTCAAGTCCTTCCCTTGGTCATCAGCAGTCATTCATTAACACCTTTCTATCACTGTTCATCAAGTGTGCAGTTATTATTGTTTCAATCAGCACCCTCTTTCACAATGACAATAACAAATATGCTTCCCACTCACCCCAATTTTCGAAAATATTAAATGAAGGTAAAGGCTGTAATTCATAAATCAAATCACATTGCAAAGTGGATGAATCAGCAAAAACCTGAACTTTGAAAAACTTTGCAAAAAAAAAGTTAATTATATATCTTAGAGCCTGCAAAATTACATCAAAAAGCACTGAGTGGCTACTTCTTTACACTTGAACAATAAAATGACATCCACGACAACAGCTTTGCAATGAACTCCAGTTTTACAGAACTTTTTAAGACTTTTTATTGACCCTGTAAAAGAATGAAATATATCTACTTTCTATGTGTTCCCGAGGTTGTTGTGGGTGGAGTTGTGGTTCGTAGTGGACTGAAAGGTGTTTCTAATATTCTAACCCTCTCATGTGTGTAATAATGCAAGTCCAGCTCAACACTACTACAAAATACAACCTCAGTAATAAACATGGACCGTACCTCAGAAAGAGTGTCAATAAAAGTCACACGTTATCCTTGTAAAGGTTGAATTTATGGCTGGACTGCTGTTTTGGATCATTGAACAACACTGGATCAACATAAAACTGGCAAACCTAGCACTCTGGGCTGCAGAGCCAGACTCTGCAAATTGGAGCTCCTTACAAACAGATCCCAGCATCAGAAACCCTCCAGGGCTGTGTGCTCAGCTCCCTCCTGAGCATGCAGTGCAACTATGACTGATATCTCAGACTTCAGAAAAATACAAAAAAATTCTGTTGAATTCTTGGGCAGCACTATCATCATTGTCAACATCGAGAATTTGTATCAGAAGGAGACTGACAATCTTGTAAGGTTGTTCACAGTGAAGTGCCTTCTTTCTACCCAGCACGAACAAAACTATGAGACCTGGAGATAACAGTTGATTGTGCAAAATAAAAAAAAAAGCCAAATAAACTCATTCCAGTCTGGAAGAGTGGAGCCATTTTATATACCCAGAAGTCAGAGTCAAAAAACCTGTCATGATCATTTTCTCTGTAAAGCTCACAAACAACTGTATTTCTGAAGGAAACTCGACACAGTCGTGCCAAGTTCGGTTTTAAATTCACAGTCTTCTGACAGGACACAGTACAGACTGGTGTCTGGTTCAGAATAATGTTGCCATCAGCCTTCAGATTTCTACCTTTTTTTTGCCTTACCAGTGTTAAATTAAATTTGGCAAATTTGGCAAAAATCTGATTCCTCAAAAAATTCTGTGTCAATAAAATTGAGGTGTAAAAAAGATTCAGTGTATGAGAATGTGAGGTCTGAAAAAATGTGGTGCAATCAATTCTTGCCCCCATGCACACATTTAAAACATCCAGGAAATAAAGTTATACTCCAATGGTCATGTGACACCAACGTAGACATATGGTTGGTAGGTGGAAGGCCAAATGTGCCATAATTTGCTCCTATTTTGAAGCAACCATTTGATAAAACATGCATAATGAAGATGGCATTCCACATTAAAACCTCACGTTCACAATATATATGAAGTTACTATGAAAATAAGTGGTGTAGTGGCAGAGTGCCTGACTCTGAAGCAGATGGTTCAGGTAGTGTAGTGAATTCAAATGTGTTGATTGTTTTCATTGCTCTGAATAACCCTGCACATGGCCTCGGACATAGCTGGTTCTCATGCTGCATAGCAAAGAACTGAACTCGGTATTTTCGAACTAGTTGAAAAAGGGTATTGAAACAGCACCTAATGTCTGAGCACCACCAATGATAGAACATCAATAAGAATGCATATGCAAATATTTCCATAGGCTGCTCTTTGTTTGTGGAAATAAAAAGAATGGTAATAAATGGAATGGGTGGAAAAGGGGCCTGAGCAAAGTTTGCCATGCACGCATGGAAACATGCATTTAGGTCAGCCCTGGATACTCTATGGATGGATGGATGGATGGATGGGTGCATATATTCTGGATAAAAATAGGTCTTCTTAAATATATTTGTCCTCAAACTCTTCTCCTCTGAGCTTTAGACCTTCAGTACCTTTGCTCCTGTGGAGGCTGCAGATCCCCGTTATCAACAGCATTTTTCATAATATTCTTCCTCGTGCTCTATTTTAACTGTATTGATTTTGTCCTCTGTGATATTCAAGGTAATATTTCTTGTGTTCAGTACCTCATAAAGTCACCCATGTGTTATTGCCTTAAAGGGATATTTGACACAAAAAGTGTCTCTTTAAACCCCCCCCCCTCTCTTGGGCACAGTAAATATTAAAAGGCTGTCTTGACATTTTCAGTCAGTTTTAGTCAACAAGCACTGTCTTGGTGTGGAGGCCCTTTTAATCTATCTCATATTTGCCCTTCATCTATCATAATGAGGGAGCTGGAGGCGATCATGGCCATTAGGGGGAGGGAAGGGCAGTGACATTTCAAGACAAGAAAGAGTGTGGGAAGAGGGAAGTGTAGGAATAAAGTTGAGGTAAGACGTGGGAGAGATGGGAGGACACAATGCAGCACAGAAGTTTGCAAATACAGAGAGACAAAGTGGAGAGACACGAGGGAGAGGGGTTGGAGAGAGACGGAGAGGCAGAGCACAGAGGTTGAGCGGTAATAATGTGAGAGAGGAGGAGAAAAGAAAGTGAAGGATGAAGGGCAAGAGGCAAGAAAGAGACAGAGACGCAATACCACGAGAGAAAGAGAGGGAGAGGAGGACCTCAGATGGCTGATCTGCCTGTTAATTAGAAAAGAGAGCTCAAACACACACTGCGACACACACAGGTACGTGCACACACACACACACACACACACAGGCAGACATTCATGGTGATTCATCGCTGAGACCAGCGTCCAATTAACATTAAAGTCTCAGGGGAGAATGAGAGAGGCTCATGGGTTTGAATCCCCAGAGATCGATCTAGATAATACAGTACACCAGAGTTAGACAGAGAGAGTTAGAAGAATCTCGACCTCAATCTCCATCCAGCTACGCATTTTGTGATATACTTTCATTTTCCTCTCTCGCAACTCCTTTCTTGGCACGATGTATTTATCGCTCTCAACTTACATCTTATATTTATGTGGGAAAACATCAAAAGACATAAATCACTGTCAAACCCATTACCCTGAACGTTCCATTGCCAGCTGTCCCTCCCTGAAAATCCTCCCCTCTAATTCTGATTTTCTCAACAAGTGCTTTCCTGAATTTAAGGAGATCACACACATATTTCCCTGCCACTGGATCAAATGTAAAGCGTAATGAGCACCTGCTGTGCCGCGCTATTTAAATGGACACATTTTATTCACTTTTTTTTGTGCTCAACCTTAATATAAAAGGCCCATTTTAAAAGTTTTTCGATCGACAGTTTAATAAAGTTGATTTTTACACAGCGCTATTTCTGTAGCCCATTGTTAGAAATGATAGATACACTGGTGAGTCCCACGGTTTTGAAGTGCATTGTGTGAAGTGTCATTCCAAGCAATTTAAGTGAAATTGGCTTTGGGGCACTGAAGATAACAGTGTTTTGTGTCTCCAGCAACCAGACATGTTGTCTGTCCAGACTCACAGAATATATCTAGAGCTACATTTAAAAGAAAACAATAGATTTTTCCTCATTCTATTGGTGCGATGATGACGATTCCGGTGGATAATTTTCTACTGAGCAGCACAATGTTTTCAATTTAAGCTACTGTAAATCATTAATATATGAATGCCCTACGATGCTTCCTGTATGAATAAATCTCTCAAAATACTGTGAATTATGAAAATCAGATGTCTGTCGCACGTCTGCTCAGAAAATCTATATAATAAGCCCAATGTCAAGTTGGCTGACAAAGACTATATTTACATATTTAGTGTATGAATTGATCATAACCTTGTCTTGTATATATGTATCTTGTGTATGTATGTCTTGAATGTATCTGCAGAATACAGTCAAAATATTATGCCATGGTTCACTTGACCTTTTGGAAATAGGCATGCTGTTGGCCATGGGACATAATGGGACATATGAATTCTAGAGTTATGCATGTTTTTCAAGAGTTTTCATATCATCATAATAATTGACTATATGTCCATTGTCGGGTCCTAGTGAGTTTCCGGTTTCTCTCCGTTTCCAGCACAAAAAGATTTCAGCGCTTTAACTCGTGAATACCTTAAGAGATTCAGATAGATGCATAATGTAGTTTTAAGTCAAATGGAGACTCTGAATTGCCCATAGGAGTGAGCGTGACAGTGAATGGTGTGTGTGCCTTTGCAAATGGGTTTTGGCAACAGATTTTTACAAAATAGAAGTGATATTTCTAAAATATACATCAATAAATAACAACTTCTAAATCAAAATGTCTAAAAAACCACCTCATGACAGTGCAAAAATGTCTTTGTGAAATCTGAGAGGCTTTTCCAAATTTAGGTAAGTCAATTTTAATTACCATATTTATGTTTTGCACATTTCTAGGGGAATGGAAATGTACCTTGTAACATGGGTATAAGTATACATAAGTATAAATAATAAAGCAGGTTAATAAAATGAATGGATGGATAAATGAGGTCTGTTCTATTCTACTCAATTCTATATCAATATCAAAACTATCACTCACAAGTTGAATAATTAAACTCAAGTTAAACAAAGAAATCATTTAAAAAATGTGGGAAAAATCCTCTTATTACATAAAAAAGGTGCAGAATCAGATATCTGTGACAATCACCAGTCAAGGTGACCCAGCAAAAAAATGATATTTATATATAATTACTCTATGAAAATATGGTCAGTGAAAAAGAAGATAAGCTTTGCAAATAGGCTAACCCCCCCCACACACCCAGCACACACACACCCACACACTCACACACACATGCCATCTCACTCTTCCTCCATCTCTGCTCTACTTCTGACAAGAGGAGGCAGTATCACGGAGTCAGACAGGTTCCTGCAGTCAGTCAGACAAACATACAGACACGGACCAGGCACAAACACCCACGCACACACATACACTGTAATATGATGTGACAGGGACCCTATAGTGTGTGTCTGAGCACTGGGACTGCCTGTCTGTCAAACACACACGCGCACACACACACACACTTGCACTGCTGAAGGCAAGTTCTGCTGCAGCTCTGAGGTTTGTGACATTGTCCAGTGGACACTTGCTGTCAGTGGAAGTGCATGCAACACACTTGGGTTTGACTGATACTGTAGCCGTCTGTCCCCTCACACTGTGGAGCAATAAAGCCAACAGGGTATTGTCGGTAAACATGCGGACAGTGAGGGCCCCCGCGTCGTCGTGCTGCCACTCACACTGTTCAGTCACCTCGTCAGTAAGAAGGTGAAGCGTGATTGGGACACGTCGGCAGAAACCCCAATGTAAAACAGAAAATTTTCAAGTTTTCAAACATTTGCATCGACAAAAAAGATTTCTAACAACTCAGAGTTTTCCACCAAGAACAAATTGCTTTTGATTGTCATTGGCAATAGACACGATTAAAAAACAGAATCTGATTTTTGGAACAAAACCTAAAAGTTTTATTTTTCAGGCATTTTATTTTCCAATCCTGATAGAGAAATCAATGACATCTCCATTCTTTATGCAGCCTGCCAAGCTAAGGCTTGCTCACTGCTTTCTCCAGCTGAAAAATATATGCACCGTATAACGCCGCACACAGCATTAAATCACAGTGAGGATATACAATGTTTTGTTTAGTTGATTCGTCTCAGGGCTTTGCATGGCCCGTTTCATCGACAGTGATTTCACACAGACTAATATTTCATCATCATGACACAATACTATCCCAAATTTCATATTCATATTTACGGTACATGTAAGCACGTCCCGGAAGATTGGTGTCTCCATATCTGACTCAGACATTTTGTCTGTATGACCAAAACCTAATAACATTATATAAAGTCCACAGGAATTTTAAAAAAGCATTATTCTGCTTCATAATGGACATTGAAGTCTAGTTTCAGTGCTAAATCGCCTGCAGTGGTCGGATCTTTGATAATGGGAGGACCTGTGGGACCCTGATAGCTGGTGAAGCAGGTCATCCGGGTTGATGGTTTAACTGCCGGTTCTTTCTAAAGTGTCCTTGAGCAAAATACTGAAGCCCAGATAAGCAGGTCACAACCATGCCTGGCAGCTCTGCTACCATCACTGTGTGTGAATGATGGAGTGTAAAAACACACCACACTGTGAAATCTTTCACCCCAGTCTGAGGATAAAAGTACTGTGTAAAGGAAACATTTTTTTAATTCAACTTTTTTTACTCCACTGCCACTAAAGCTCTGATACATGTGAAAATAACAAGTCAGAACAGGTTTTGGGAGAGCATGACAGGTGAGACTTACTTCTGCAGATGGGTCTGTGGTCACTCCAGGCAGCCAGGGTGTCAGTGACTCGCTGACAGGTGATACTTTTCGATCCTTGCAGGACGTAGCTGTCATCGCAGCTGAACTGGACGCTGGAGCCAACTCTGGTTAAAGGAGACACAGCAGTAACAACACTTGTCAGAAGTTGATTCAGACTGTGATTGAGTCCCAAAGTCAGCCAGGCAATATTGTGAAACTCACAGGAGCATCTTACATCATGTCCTTGAAAAAAAAAAAACAGGAATCATCCAGGAGATAATTATAGGACTATTCTAAGAGTCATGGCCATGTTGTTAATAATGCAGAGGCTGACATGATGCCTAGTTCTGACTGTCACTGCTCAGTGTTTTCTGTATTATATTGATAAGTTTGTCTTAAATGGGCCCTAGATCATCTAACCTTGTGTTGCAGTGTACAACATAGAAGCTGTGGAACACTGGTTTCATCTCATACGTCTCAGATGATAATTTATAATCCCTTTAATTCTTATTTGGCAACCAAGTGCAAAGCCAAACCTGCCAAATTTAGCTTTCTCGCCTGCTACTCACATGAATGATCACCTGACTTAACATTCCCTGCATAACACAGAGCTTAACAACTTTTTTCCTGCACTAAAGTGGTGACTGAAGCGACACAACTGTGAAGCACGTTCACATCCAGCCTCATTTGTTATTTATGTGTGTATGTGAATCAGACTTCACCAGATACCAGCAAAAATAATGGAAATTTGTTTTGGAGGTACTGTAGGAGGTGCTATGGTTTGCATCCCACTTGTAATTTCTGTCACATCCTTTCTCTATTCAGGTTCACGTGTGTTTTAGCTGCATTTCATAATACAAATGCATATATCCATGAGGGTGCGATAATGTTTAGGGATCTGCTATACAAAGTCAGTCAGGTATAGACTGTCATTACCGCTCTCCCTGCCCTCAACTGTCTTGTGGATTTGTAAATTTCCCTGCCCTGCTCTGCTGATTTCTCTCCACCAATCACGACCTGCATACCTCTTGTACTTCTCTGGCTGACCCCTTCAATTCAATGGGTGTGTATTTAAGTCTTGTTCTTCAGTTCTTACTTTGACAAGTATCTCTATATACGCATTCTTCTCTCTTTGTCCCTGTGCCGTCTCCATGCTCTCCTGTGCCCTTGAGTTTCTGGTTTGGTGTCTTGTATTTTCGAGGACTCTACACCTGGTTTGTAAACACTTTTCTTATAGCATGTTTTATGTATTTTGCTTCCTTTAAAATATCCCAAAAATATGACTCAGCGTTGCAGTCCCTGTAGAAGACAACCTTTACCAAAGATCATTCACTCAGAATCTATGATTCCTCCCTCTCTGGAGGACCTGCTAGTTTTCTGTGCAACAAACTTCATTTTGTCTGCCTTTTTATGTGCTCTCTTCTCCGCTAGTCTGGCCTTCCCTCGCATCGGTCGTTATGATCATTTTTGTTTTCCCATTCCCTCCAGTACCCCACTGTCAAACACGTGAGAGGGACATTCAGCCATCTAAGTGGATGTCAGCATGGTGTCTTGTCTGTAAAGCTTAATGTCTCTTCCCTGCTGACATGCGCCACAGTCGACCACCTGGCCAAACACTCACTATGTAGGATTCTGGTCATCCAGCAGCTCCACCCTGTTGTTATAACACCAAACAGTGGTACAGTCTGGCCAAATCTCTGTGTTAGTGTCTGCATCACAGAGAGTCGGGATGTTCACTTTCCGGCTTCTTTTGCTTTGTTGCTAATGACAGTGAAAGTGTGCTCTATCAAACGGCTTGCTCCAGGGAAGAAAACGTTGTCACATCCAGTTGCAATCTCTCTTGGACCTCGATCAACAGTAAAGTTTCTTTTGTTTCTTCTGTTAGCTTTCACTTTTCCCTTTCATGAACCCTAAGGGTTCTGCACATGATCCAACAACAGGTGTTCCATAACTAATTTGTTAATTTAGCTTGGTTTTCTGGAACATTTTCAGCTTTTATTTAGTATCTGGAATTGCTAGCAGATCAGGAATCATGAATCAGCCTCTTCCAGTTCATGGACCTGCACATTCACTACAGCTACAAGGCCAAACCAAGTCAACAAACACTACTCTGATCATAGTATCCTTTGTTTTCTCACTGATCTTGAGTTATGTGGCTCATATAACTATGCTCAACCATCTGCAGGTCGCACTGGCGGTGCAAATTAAAGCCAATTTGGTGTACTGAGCTGTGCAGTTGTGTCCTGTGTCCTGGGAGTGAATCCCTGGTTCTGTGCTGTATGAGAGAGGCATATACACAGTCACAGGCATGAACTTGTACCCGGCTCTCTAAATCCACCAAAATGCTGAACAAAACTCTTGCAGTCATAATTGTGAGGGGTAAAGGAGAGTGCAGGGACCAAATATGTATAATAGGACCAAATATTTTTCAGTATGAAAATTTAAGTCACAGGTAAAGGTAATAGGTGAATGCCAGGTGGATTCCCCCATAATCACTGGAAAACAATTTTCTGCCCTTGATGCTGAGTGGATGACTTGCAGGGAATGGTCATTATTTCATACTTGCCCAGTCCTAATGAAATGAAAATCATGCACGCCATAGAGTGAATAATGTAAAATCGCTGTGTCCACCAAGTCCTTGTTTATCAGCCAACATCCATCTACTAAAATATCCCTTTCTATTCTCTATGCATGACCCCTATATGAATAAGGACCCTGATAAAAAAGCTGGGAGGCGATTAGCAATGTAAATGAGTAAATAATGATGTATAACAGCTTGTCTCTGGACAGAAGAGCCCCTGATGATGATAATAATTTAAAATGACTATAATCAAGGACGCACCGTTAACAATGCAAAACATGCTCGGCCATCGCTGCCTGAGGAGAGAAGTGTGTTCAGACCTGCATGAACAGCCTCCTCACACAGAACAAACTGGCTATGGAGCCAAAGGTTACTGATGACCAACAAACACCTCTTTACCAACTACAAACATCTGAAAATAGATTGAGATGAGATCTAAAAGTCAGATTTTATTAGTCCACTAGGATTCTTTTTCAATGTGGAAATTGATTTACTGTCAACAACCTGCTCTGAAAGTTCTTGTAATTTATCATTATTTATCATAATCATAATCTTCCTAAAGGGTTGTGTGTGCGCGGTTGTGTGTGTATGAAAGAGAGAAAGAGAGAGAGAGAGAGAATGGTGTCACAACGCATGTCTCTATTTCAAGTTGAAACGGTTTCCATTAATAATTCCCTCCCCTATTGGACGACCAGGCTGGACAGATGTGGAGCTGCTCCCTCCTAGAAGACTGAGAATCTGAACATTTGAGTTGCTCAAGTTTGTTACAAGCCAGTTACATAAAGTCGCATCTAAAAAGCCAAAGCTGTAACAACAGGTCCCCAACAGACATAAAAGATTCATGGTGATACATAAACCACAAAACACTTCAGTCTCAAAAAAAAAAATAAGGGAACTTTGGTGAGGAAGTTTCCTGTTCACTGGGCCAGTGCAGGGACTACAGCTGGGACAGAGTGGTACTCACTCACTTGCAATGTCTGGGAGTTAAAAGGTGCCCAGGAGCTAAGAAAAGAGAAGGACAACTAAAACACACACAGTGGGCCCTGATGTCACAGTGTGTCTGTAACCTCAAGATAGCCAAGGCAAACAGAGGCAGTCCTACGCCAAACAGAGAGTCATCAGATCTAAACTGAGCTCACACAGTTTCCGTCCCCCAACGCACCTATTGTCAATCTTCCATGTCGCATAGAGCAATACGGTGCAGAGCCAAAGCAAAGTGGGAGGACGACCAACTCACCAAGCGCACTCGATGTGTACCGTGTGAACAAAGAGAGTGTTTTTCACAGCGGCGCTCTGTTCAGCCTGCAGCTCAATATTTTTTTCTTGTTTAGTAAGTTAGTTAGTCAGAGATTGACTCTGTGCTGGCAACAACACAGCCGTTCTGATTCAAGAAGGGACAAAAGTAAAGTGAGTACAAAATGTCTTCCATGACTTGTGTCACGCTTGAAAATGTAATGCCACTGCAGGAAACGACCTTTGTGTGAGATCATGTCTGCCTCGGCCTGGTTTCCACATGTCGGACACATGTACAGTCAATAATATCCATGGTCGTGGTATGTTTTTTTTTGACTTGCATCACTTCAGTCTGGGATAAAAAACCTCATTTGTATAGCACTCATCAGAACAAGGTTGCAAAATGATGAACAAAACAAGCAAGATAAAAGTACAAATGAATAAAGGATAGGTAACTGAATGAAGGGACATAAAACAACAGGCAACATGTCAGTTACAAATCAGGCACTAAAAAAAGAAAGGCTTCCTTATAAAAACATGCTTTGAGTGATTTGACAACTGGTAATGTTTGCAGGTTTAAACTCTTCAGGTTGCACCTGAGCCTTTTCAAAACATGTCAAAAAGCTAGGGTAGCCTTTGTAGCCATCAGTGAATTAGAAGCAACTCACAAAGGTCAAAACCATGTAAAACCATTTAAAGGCGAATAGAGAAATGACTCCTGATTATAAATATAAAACAGTTGCAAGAATTTGAGTGATAGAGTTGGTTGCAATAAAGTAAAAGTGAGTGTTCTGCAAGTGCTCAAACTTAATACCATGATATATTAATTCAACTTAAGAGGCGGATGTCGAAGTGAGAGCAGACCTTGTTAAAGTGACAATGGACCGAGTCAGGATCCCTGAGACACTCCACCACAAACCAGTCACAGTTACCAACAAACACTCCTCAAAAAAAGGGGATTCCACAGAGGGGAGCTTACTGGAAGGCAGATCCCATCCTCTTGCCATTTTCCGGAACTCCTGGATCCGGGCAAACATCACCAGCAAGGCCACTCTGACTCACTGAAAAAAAGAGAGAAACACAGAGTAGGTTATGTCTGGTCTTCAACAGGCTTCAGACTGACATTTGTAACACAGTAGGAACGAATCGTGTGTGGCATCACAATGTGTGGGTATGCAAGTCATTAAACCCTTTTCTCAATCCACCTTTAACTATAAGATTAAATTGACACAGCTATAATGTTCCTGTCATGTAGCCACAAGCATGTATTTTATTTTTTCTAATATGAGATGATAGTCAAATGTTTGGTTACAGCTAGGATAACTCCATCTGTGAGAAACAGATGCATTTCAACGCAGGTTTCGATTGTGATAAACAAAGCAGATTTTCCAGCGATGCTTTTCTTTCCATCTGGCAAATATGAACAGCAACAATAACGCAAAAGGTTTTCCATCAACGGCACCAGGCACCTTTATCATGATCAAGTTGTTTCATCTCAGAAAAAATTACCATATGACTGATTTGATTTGCCAGCCTGGAATCAGGTGCTCCGCCGTAGCATTTCTGAAGAGGTATTTTTTACAGCGGATACTTTAACTTGTCAAAGCAGGAGAAGCACAGGCAAAACAAATTTGATTAACCCTCACTCGTTTCCATCGAGTGTCCCAGTAAGCCATGGCAGCGAGCCTGCATGCATAATACCTAGGAACCAGCTCACTGAAATGGATGGTTTCCAATGTTATCAATTGCATCAGTGCTTTTCCTGCAGAAAAATGTCTGCTGTGAGAAGAGTCTGGTACGTGTGCATGCAAACACAACGCATACGGTCACATTTATTCCATGTCGCATCATCGGGATAATCTTTGAGAGGCTACAGTAAAATTGAAACCGGGCAGATGATACCCAGAGCACATTTACAGCCATAAATGGAAAAGCACAGGTTTGGTAGGAGGACACCCATGTGCAAAAACACCACAAACAGAGAAATGTTTGCTATTGTTTGCACCTCCTATCTTCCTGTCTTTTTTGACACTTGTTCCCCTAAAAAAAAACAACCGTGAAAAGCTTTTACTTTCTGAACTTGAACTTTGTCCCCCAACGTAGCTTCATATTTTACGTGTCAGATGTCAGATTGCTCTAGGCACATTAAAAATGCACTGCACTGATACAGTTTTTGAGATTCTGTACTTTTCTTTAGTTTCTGTTAGGCATTTCCATTTAATGCTTGTTGTGCTCTCTTTTTAACCCCTTTAGATTATTATTATTTTTTTAAATAACACATTTGCAAAAAAGCTTTTAGGCTTTTAGCACCAACCTTAGCAAAGAGCGTAAAAAGATTTGCTGACTATGCTACAACAAAACATGATTCGGTCCTTCAAAAATTCATATTTTTCAAATATTTCCATTTTTTTAATGAATTAATGAACGAATGAATGAATTAATTTATGTATTTATTTACTTGCTGTTAGTTCTAAACAACAAAATGAGAGGATTCACATTGATACAATCACCCAAAAAGTAGCTTTTCTTCCTGAAAAACCTTGAACAATTGTCATGCTGACACTTGCTGAGCGGAACATACGAAAGGAACTGTCCTCTATTGTCACATTTCAGCATCTCATTTCCTCCTGTTTTTCTCATCTATCTGCACGATCTGTTCTGCTACTATAAAAAGCACAAAAGCAAAAAGTACATGACAGTCTTTGTCCAGCTTATATTTGGATCCATCTTTGGCTTTAGACTTTGCAGTGGCAGGGAGCATCTGCTGCATTCCTAAAACATAATGTAAATGTAAATGAGACCAGACAACATGACAGAAACCAGTTTAGGCCAGCTCTTAATGGAACTCTGAGGATGAATAATGGTGGTTAGCGAGACACAAAAATAAAGAAAAAAAATAAAATGAAAGGAGGCAGAGGACAAATAAAATAGAAATGAGGAAATTGCTAGAAAGGGACTACAATAGCAGCATGAAAAGAAAGGGGGAAAAAATATCCTGGTGTGATATAAAATATGACCTGGAGAGAGAGCAATATCTGACCTCTCAGTGCCTCTTTTTTCTTCCTGCCCATCTCCTCCTGCACCTCTGTCACCCTCTTCTCTTTCTGCCTGTCTCCTTCATCTGCCTCTGCTCCCATCCACTCCCCCCCCCTCTCTCTACACTTGTATTCTTGGCTCGCTCGCTCGCCCTTTTTTCCGCCTTTTTTTCCCCTCTGGCACGCGCACACACATTAGCTGCAATTGACAAAAGAATGCAGAAGTTTTGTGCATTGCAGCATGAAAGATGGCTGCATGATTTGCTGCATTTGTGTGATTGTGTTACGGGCGTGCTGAGGGGTTGCAAAGTGCATACAGACGCTGCGTATGCGTGTTTGTGCGAGATATGATGCAAACAGAACGAGCTGTCTTGTTGCTCTGCTCTGTTTTTGATGTTCTGTCCAAAAAATCACCACACAAACACACTCAAAAATACACTTTCTGTGTCGCCCTCTCTCATCCCTTTCTCTCTCACTCATGTTCAAATGGCTTTCATTGGCATCAAATACAAAGGTTCATATTGCCGAAACAAATCCAGCTCATGCAAACAACATGAGATTGTTATAGGGAGGGGAAAAGCTGCCAAATATCACTGCTGGGCGGATGTCAAAAATCCTCAAGCTGACTTAATCCCATATTTGCACTTAAAAGACCATTCAACATTTAAACACAAGCTTATGATGCATAATGTCATTTCCATATCATCAAAGTGTCTTCAGCAAACCTTTCATCCTTACAAGCCAACTTTTTAGGAATTTGCAAAAAGTGATTAATTTGCTCATTGGAGCCTTTATATATGTATGTTTGGCATCTCTCACTTCAGTCACAGCCTTCAGTGCCATAGATCGAGATCAATAAATGAGTTCCTCCCACACCATATCTGAATTTATTCACTCTGCACTTTAAGCTCAGTTATTAATGTCTCTGTTGGATGACCTGTCTAGAAAATGCAGTGATGTTGAAAAGTATGAACCATTAATCTTTTTGGTCAACATGATAGGAAGCGCCAACTGTGGGATACACAACAAACTCTTTCCAACACTTAGACCTAGCTCAGAGTAGACCAACCAAATGCAACCAAATTGCATTTCCCTGTGTTTCCCTTACTTCACCCAGCCGTCCATTATCTTACCTGCTTCATACATAGCTTTAGCGGTCCTCAGGGGACATGGGACAAGGACAGGGAATACACCCTGGACTGCATTTTGGACAATGAAAGTGATATTTCTGAATTGTTGATAAAGTACAATAGCAACCGTCTACGGAAGGGTGATTTGCATGAGCCATAGCTCATAACTCATACAATCTTGTCCCACAAGACTCTTCTGTGAAGAAGATAGATGCATTTCCATTGTTATCTTAGTAATTTTATTAGGATTAGGAACAATTAGGAAAAAGGTCAGTCTCATTCCCTAATATGCCATCTTATTTGAAGTGAACGGGGGATGTGACCTATGATATCCTACATCATATCTGATGTGTGTTTTCACACTTTTGCAATAAACTTTTATAAAGACATCTCTGGCATGAATTTAATTTTTTTTTTAGATTTTTAGATTTTTGATATTGAGGTGTCAATTACCTGCTTTATATTGCAAGATTTTTTTTTTCTAGGGCTAATCTAACGTGCTTTGTGACATTAAGAAAATGGATGGCTGGATGGATGGATGGATACAGTCTATTCTATATCTATATCAACCATATCATCTATATCAACAATTTAGGATCCCTACAGAAGTCAGAAGCCAGTACTTTCTTTCCACCAGGCTACAGTGCTAACCACTCAACACCGTACCAACTCATCCCCTTATCGACTAAAATGTTTTCTTGACATTCTTGACAACAGCTAACAGAGTTTGTTTTTTGACGTGTTGCACCATAATACTCGTTGACCAACGCTGGGACTGCTGACAGACAAAACAGACGTGACCACTTAAAAACAACAGTTTTGGAAAAGTCTGAAAAAGCTCATCTTTTGAGTCCTTTCATTAATGATGCAGAGGTCTGAGCCATCTGGCACTCGAAGGGGAAGGCAGAAAAAGAAGAAAGGTGATGGACACAAAGGACAGGCATTGTGCATACTGAAGAATGGTTCCTTTGCTGTTATCGCCTCCATCCAGGGCCATGTCATAACGTGGCCAAGCCAAGTGACCTTGTTTCCCAGGTCGAAAGCCTGCTTGTTATGTAACAAGTTG
Organism: Karalla daura; assembly: GCA_029224185.1. Classification (NCBI taxonomy): domain Eukaryota; kingdom Metazoa; phylum Chordata; class Actinopteri; order Chaetodontiformes; family Leiognathidae; genus Karalla; species Karalla daura. Next base: position 21,476,635 of record CM055190.1, read on the forward strand.
AATAATTGAATCTCAACCCTCTAGAACTGATTAGGCTTTATGAGGCCAGATGATGCATCGGTCAGAGTCAGTGTGAGTGTGAGAGGGCACAATGCAGGAAATAAGCTGGCATCCCTCCCTGAAATATTCTGTACTTTACTATGCTACATGCTAAACAATGCACATATTGTCAAATTAATCACCAGTAAATATAGAAGCATGTGCGTGCAAGTCTGTCTTTGCCTGCAGGTACACACACACATTACTAGCAGCACCCTGTTCAGTTGATCCTAATGGAGACATCCACCTCCGTGTCATGCACAGCTGGAGGACACATGTAACAAAACAGGGCAGCACCTACACACTCTGCTGATTGGCCAGTGTTGTCAGATAAGGTGAGGCCAGAGCTCCCTTTGAGCGAACAGACTTTAGATTTTAGTTTTCCGAACAGAGAGGGAATGAATCACATTGAGCTCTGGTAATTTGTTGCTTTTCTTTCTTTCTGTCTTTCTTTTTTTTTTACACTTATTGTAGCACTATGCCATATGTATAATTCAGGTGTTGAGGCCTTCACAGTCTATGGAATGATTTCTTTATGGATTTGTTCAATTGCATCACTTGTGCAGTAGTGTTGTATGTTTCCATTGTTTCTATTGTTTGGTCCAGAAAATAACTGTTGTGTCATGTAATAGTAATGCTCATCCTTGCTTTCCAACTTAGAATGACACATCCTATGATGTACATGCTATTCCCATATCTGCTCTTGTTTACTTACTACTTGCTGTTTATGCAGCAATAAAAACCCCAAACCTGGAATAATCAAAAACTCAAAGCAATAATCTCACCCAGTCCAAAATCTTCTCTACTTCCCTTACGAGATCTGCAGCTAAAAATACAGTCCAAATATGATTGGACCCGTGCTTGTAATAGAGCTACTTGGTCAGTTGTTTTACCACTTTGGCAATGAACAGACTTTGTTGAAGATACTCAAGGAAAATAATATATCATTAACACTTGGATGATTTTGGTTATTATAAGGCTTAAATAGGGCCCAGACTCTTGTCTGATAATAAAGGCGTCATCAGACCATTATCCATAAATGAAAGCTCTTTTGCATGCCCCCACCACCAGCAATTCTGTCAGGCACTGGCAAATTTAAGGAGTGTCTGAATCTGCTGCTGTTTCTGTTTTGTTGTTGAGTAAGAGTTACAAACCACTGGCTCAGACAAATGGAGTAAAATATTAAATGGCTAGCTTAGAGGGCAGTGTAAAGGATAAACACAAGGACATTTGCATCAGGAATGCAAAGCATTCGGCTGACAGATGAACCATTAAAAAGAAAAATATGGTCAAAGAGTCAATGAGATACACACAAGGAGAGGGGGAAAGGCAGTGAGACCGTGGGAGCGCTTTACTGAGGGGTGTGTGTGTGTGTGTGTGTGTGTGTGTGTGTGTGTGTGTGTGTGCGCACGCATACATGCGCGTGTGTGTAATCAGCTCAGATGTGTTTCAGGTAAGAGCTTTCGAGGTGCTCTTCAGACGCCTGTTGGACAAGGAGAGAAATGCGTGAAGTGTGGTTTGTTGATATGCTCTCTTCCTGAACTCCACTCCGCTCTTCTTGTTGCCTCTTATCCACTCTGCCCTCTCTTTCTCCCCCCACCCTCTCACACTCATGGGTCTATCAAGCCAAGAGCTTAGAGAGCCTGCAGCCACCATCTTAGCATCATTTTGTTGAGCCCACAAGATGCTCCACATTCAAACACTTGAAGCTGAAGCTGTGCGTGGTGACACAGTATGGAAAATGCAATCCCAGATAGTATGAACATTAAAAGAAAAGGTGATGTATTTGATCTCTCAACTAAAATGTTTTTATTGACCCCACCTGCTTTAAAGCTAACTAATGTCCAAGGGGTCTGCTCTTGTGTATTCAGGCAGTAAATACTCCAGTGTCCAGTCCATTACAGGACACACTCACACTATGCGTTTCCCTTACAAAGAAATCAGAACTTTGCAATGACAAATTGGTAATGGGAACACCCATATTTCCGAAATCCTCTCAAATCTCACAAAGACATTTGTGTGTATCACACTAGAAATGACACAGGGTGTCACATGACCAGTTCACTTCCAACAAGATGGCGCAGTATGATGCCACACAATCTTTTGGGCGTCCATTTTCCTCAAAGGGGGGTCTTGTGGAATATGATTTTACAATGACTTTATGACTTTACAATGACAACCATCGAAAAAGACTTGAGAATCACAGCTCAGGTGCAAAACACTTTTCAATGGAAACACCTACAAGTAGAAATATTTTGTTGAAATATTGCTTTTATTTGGCAAAAAGCTTTAATGCCAATGCACCTACTCAAACAAAAGGCCAATTTAGAATCTCTAATCAGTCTAAACGTGCTTATTTTTGCACTGTGGGAGGAAACAGGAAATTCTCTTGAAATGTACCTGTTGTAGGATGAATAAATGAATATGTTATTCTTCTCAACCAGCGTACCAGAAGAAATTAACACAGACCTGGGGAGAACATGTGAGCTCCAGACAGAATTGCCCTCGATCTGACCTGGGAATTGAACCGATGCAAGAAGCTCGAGCATTGCCTAACTTCATTGGCAAGGTGGTCCAAAATTGGAGCGAGGTGATTATTATATAAAGGATGTTAGGACATGGTCTTGGGACCACTTTGTACAGCGACTGTTGCTAAACACACTCTGATTGAACATGATTTGATTCCACTGTATTCACGCGACTCCCGGTGTTTTACATTCTGACGGTTAAGGGGTTAAATTATTTTGACAGTTTCCCAAATCGCATCACTTTCATCATTGGAGACCGCAACCCAGCACCACCTTAGCTGACAATGTTGAAGAAAACACTGATTATAAATCACCCTCTGGCAACGATGATTCATTACAGTTCTAGGTCATTGTCTAGGGAGTAAAACTCCTTAATCACAATCTTCCAGCCTCTCTATAATTATGACACATCCTCAACAGGAAGCTAATGTTACCGCTGAGAGAGGGTAACTGCGAGATAGGCTGCTTTCATTTCAGCCATTTCACATAATTCTAGTTACCTCTCTCTCTCTGTCTCTCTCTCAGCATACCCATCTATCTATATATCTATCAATTCATCAGTATCAAGTAAGATCAGAATCAACGGCCAGCCAGAGACTCTATCATAAAAGGACTGTTCTCGAACTTATTAAACTAGCTATCACATGTGTCTGTCTATAAGACTGTGCTTTAATATAGGCTGCAGGCTGTCAAAGACTTCAGGATTATGATTCATAAGCGTTCCACTCTCTAGACAGGTAAAACTCATTATCATCAGTCTCTGGTTCTTTGTAATGATTATAAAGACTGCATATTCTCTGCCATACAGCTATAATATCACCATTGGGAGTCATACGCCGTAAAGAAGTGCCATTCGAATGCTGGTTTGGGACCAAATTTAGACCATTGTGGGATTTTTTTTAGATGTTTTAATGATGCAGGTTCCCAGCCTGTTGGCCTCACTGTCCAGCATAGGACTCTCGGCCTGATGTCAAACTGTACACTTCCTTATGGATATAAAAGCTGGAATGTTTTAATGAGCATGGGTCCCATGGTGTGAGACTGAATTACTCATTTAGGTCCAGAGTTGCGAGAGCTTCAGGGAATCGATGGACTACACAGTTAACGGTCATTATCATCAGTCTTTTACTCTGCATTGTGATAACAGATAACAAAGCTTGTTCTCTTTCACAAGCCGGATAGCTACCTTTGAGAGCAGACGTACAACCACGGGATCACGCTGTAATTTCACTTATACGTGATAAAATCAACAATGAAAAATGGAAGACCCGGACCGTCTGGTGCATATGTGTAAGGCGAGTCACGAGGTTAAAACTGTGGCGGTGAGCTTAAACATTTCCAGAGTTAAAGATGATATCTCGCTTAGAAGCAGGCACAACATCACATTTCTAAAGTCAGATTGTAAAGTATCACATTTCTAAGGTCAGATTGTAAATTATTGTAATACATTCACATGTCAGCGAGACAAGAATCTCTAAAGTCCCAAACAGTATTAGAGCAGCTTCGCAACAAGATGCCGTTCTTAGCTCAGCCCTTCACATCTGAAGCAACCACAAGAGCCTTGGATTCTTGCACTGACTTCAGGGCGATTCTCTCACATGGAAATTTCAGTGCATACGTACAAATGATGTATATGAATGCGTACATGAATAGTGTGTAAGTGGGGAAAGCACGCATGTGTGTGTGTGTGTGTGTGAGCGGGAGCAATGTGAACTCTCAACTAAAGAGCTTCGCATCATTGATAAATATAGCTGATTTGCCTTGGGAGCTCCTCCACACACACACATGCACACACTCAGAGACCAGTTTTAATTTGAATTGCCGCAACACATGAGGAAGCACATAAGACCTCGATTTTTTTTCACCACAGATACACACAAAAGACACAACAAATGCCATCCTAATGTTAATTGCACCTGCACACGCTCGGCTAAGCGTGTAAATCAGCAGAATTATTGATGAGGGTTTCATTATGAAGCTAAACGCTCAGAAATGAATGAGCTCGGGCTCCTGATAATTAACAGCCTCCGTCACATGATCTGAATACTGTCTCAGAGACGTTTCCGAGAAGTCGGAGCACTAGACAATAGAAACATTTGTAACATCCGACGCAAAATTCATCATTTCCCTGCCTTCTTGTCAATTTACAAGATTTATGTAGATTCCCATCGGGTGCATTTTATTTTCCCCAAATGTTCACAACATGCTTCACAATGTTTGCTTCTTCCTTTTTACCTCAGCTGCTCACAATAACATTGTACCTGTAAATGTGACTTTTTATATCACAATTGATGTATTCCGTGCTCATGACAACAAATGAAGACGACTCAACAGGTGTGAGATATCACTGATGTGCTGACACAGAGTAAATAATTAAATGTTTAAACACAGGAACTTGAGGTTTCCTTTAATGGCCTGAATTGAACAATGAACCATAAAAATTGACACCTGCTGAGCACATTTGTTGCCCGCACTGAAACAAATTAATGGCGTGTTACTGAATGATGTGGAGACCTTACTCTGGCAAAGCTTTTGTTTTGTTTTTCTTTCATTGGGCAATTTACACCACAACTATTAAAATGTAGACAGTTTGCTTCATATTCGAATAATGGTTTGATACAAACCCAAATCCACACAAGGCATTTTATCTTGTGTTTGCCTTTGAGGGAGACCTACGGCTGAAACACATTGGCAAATGTACGACTACGACTATTAAAATGCATTGATAAAATAAGAAGCTCTGCAGGCACAGATTGATTTGATGATGTGGCAACTTGTTTCCCACTTATTTAAATTTTAGTGGTCTGAGGCACAAAGTTTTCTCCCAATCTCTCCACAATCCCATAGTTTAAACATTTACAACACATTGAAAATAATGAATAAAAATGGCAGTAGGTATTTTCATAAATCTCTGTAAAAGTACCTTCAGCAGTTAGTATTAAATGGTATCTTTTTCAAGGTCATTTTCCCTTTATTGTGCATATGTAAAAATAACTGTTTCCATACTGTACGTGCAAGATGTGACTGGATGTCCCCAGATGACAATGTCAATCCCATTCAACACTACTCATCCAGAGTATTCGCTGTCATGTTTATCGGATGTCAGACTCATGAATGACACATTCACTTTACGAGCTACAACGAGACACTTGCGGCTCTGTCATGTTTACCGACGATCTATGAGCAGAGAGGTCTATGTCAGTTTAGCAGCACATGTAACGGAAGTTTAACGATGTCCCAAATGGCCCATTTAACTTCCATCTAAATTATATTAAGGATATCACCCACGCGCCCCATGCACTCTGTGTGATATAGGAAATGGGAAAAGGGTGACGAGGACGAGGGAGTAGTTTAGACACTGAGGGCAGACAGAAACTGCAGGGAAGCTCTTCATGCCTTAACTTATATCCAATAAACCCGCCCTCATTCCTCCTGAATCACTGTCCTATGTGTCTGAGGCATGGCTGTCAGAGATGTTTGCATTAATGATTTTACCTGACAGACGCTGCACTGTCTCGGGCTTGAATTCTTGGCTGTGCCTCCAGGGGAATGACTAAGATATAGTGGGTGCCTTTCAAGCTTTGGCCATGAAGAATACCATAAAAAAGGCATCTTACACTTTTCTTTTGGAAATTTTAGGAAGTGAGAATAAAATAACAAGTTGATGTGGACAATACAGGGACTCATCCCTTTGGGAAGCAGAGGCTGCAGAAAGTGAGTCACTCTGCTGAGTTTATTAACCTACCTACATAAGTTATATGTCTTCCACCCCATTTTTCTGTCTGATAGTTTGCAGCATTATGCAAAAAAAAAAAATACCTGAGCTCTTTCCACAGAATTTACTGGAGTCCTGTAACGTGAGCCAAGGAAGAACTGGTTAAATTCTGGAGCAGATCAGAATCACAGGGCGGAACCAGGAAATGTTTTTGTTCTGTGTGCCTTGGCAGGGGTGCAGCTGTAGTTATGGACCGTAGTCAGATTATCCTGCTAACAATAGAACAGTGAGGCTCACTGAGTGTGACAGAGACATTTCTTCAATGGTAAAATGAAAGAAACCACCATAGAAGAAACCAAAACGAAGGCTGTACAGGAGGCTCAGAGTCTAACATGAATAGCAAACAGCGAGGCATTTTTCACTATCGGCAAAGTCTGTTTTATATGCTTCACGGTACACGTGATATAATATAATGTTTTCACAGTTTTGACTGAAGCAGAAAGTGTTTCACAGAATTTCACATTGTTTTTTTTTGGTCCTTTTTTTCAAAGGGAGAATAGCACATTTGGAATCTGCCTTTTGCTCCTTCAACACTTCCAGGGAGGCGGTTATTTGCGTCATCGTTTGATTTATAATAAGCCCGATCGGTTGTAACCCAACTGTACCGTCAAAATAAAGTGACTCTGCAAATACTCTCTATGTACTGTACGAGCAACGAAAAAACAATTTTGCCCCTGTCAACACACGACGTGCGTTTAAAATGGTTCCTTATTGACCTTTGACCCTTTGACGGAGAGATGAAAAAGACAGGAAAAAAACATTTTCTCCCTGAAGCGCAACCTCAGTGAAAACCAGATGAAATCGCTGCCCTTGTCACATCAAAGATGGATGCAAGCTGTGTGACATGTGAGCCGGCGTGTTTGTGTGTGTGTGTGTGTTTGTGAAGTGCCGCATGTGTGTATGTGCTGGCGATGTGTGACCACACGGGCTTCAGCTCTACAAGATGAACAGTCACTTTAACAGCAGAGAGCAGGTTACTTACACACAGCGTTCTTGTGACTGGAGTCTTTACTGGGCATCATCTTCACCCCTCTGGACTTCAGCTCGATAGCTTTCTTCACTGCACAGAGGACAAAGGAATGGATGGTGTCAACTCAGCTATTAGGAGAAATGCCACATATTTATTTATTAATTCAATCATGCATTCATTCTTTTGAAGCACACAATGCCCAAAGAGAGTCAGAGAGGTCTACTGGAGTCTATTCCACTGCACTGAGGACAAAAGGGAATTCACCCCACACACTGTTACACACAGGGAATACACCCCAGACAGGTCACTCCACACACACATAGACACACACACCTATACTATGGCCCAGCTTTCACTCTCACGTTCACGCCTAAGGGAAATCTAGAGTATTCAATCAGCCTAATCCTGAATGCTTTTGGACTGTGGAAGAAAACCTAAGAACCAGGAGAAACAAACACTGCACAGAAAGACGCCTAGAAGATGAACCCAGGGCCCAGGGCAACAGTGCTATCCAGCCGGCTTTATTGCAGCACAATACACATCGACTGTTTGTGCAATCTAGTGAGAGCTTTGCACACCCCCCCCCCCCACAGTCCTCCCTAACAAACCCACAAGAAGTGCAATAGTGGCAGAAACTGAGCATTAGAAACAGGGAAAAGGACAAGATATGAAAAGCCACGGAGTTGTAAGGACAAGGGAGGAGCAAAAAGGAGGGAGGAAAGCAAAGCAGAGCCGTGGAGAAGCATTAAAATTTATTCCATCTATTCTGTCCTAAGTAGCAGCATCACGGAGGAGAAATCTGTGCTATAACCAAACTACATTCCTCTGAGAAACAGATTTGGCACAGAATGCGTATCTTTCCATTTGTCTCCCTTTCTCTCTAGCACATACACACACACACACACACACACACACACACACATATCATATACCGCACAGACGGACAGAGCGGAAATGACAGAAGTACCAGTGGCAAGAGCAAGCGACTGATCGCTCCTGGAGAAATAGACAGCGTAAAGTGAATAGAGAAAGAGATCGACAGACAGAACACTGTGATCCAAGACCTGTCTGTCTTTGTGTGTGTGGCTGCATGAGGCACGCACGCACACACACACACACACACACACACACACACACACACACACACACACACACAGAGGCACAAACTCTGGGATGGTGGTGTACTGGGAGAGAGACAGGTCCTGGATCACTGTGTTTCACGTTGGAAGCCAATTAAATCTGAGCCGCCACGTGGAAACTAATATGCACTTTAATATGCTAATTAAGTCATACAACCAGTCAATTAGATGACAGGAAAGGTCCAGAAAGTCTACTCAGGTGGTTTTAGACTCCTGTCCCCAATAATTGCGAATCTCAATTTCAGTACATGAAACTTAAGTGCAAATAATGACCACCTATTCCCGTGTGTGTTCGTTGTGATAGTTTGAATGAAAAGAAGAAAAAAATCTCATGTGCAAAGGCATCACCACTCACCACTGCTTGTGTATGTGGATGTGTGTGTGTGTGTGTGTGTGTGTGTGTGTGAGAGAGAGAGAGTGAGAACGTGAAATAGTGTGTTTTACCTTGGTACTGAGCGCTGAATCCTTTCCTTCGGTGGTTGCTGTCTGAGGTGAAATGTATGCGGAGCCAGTTCTTACTTGATATGACCGGTGAGGGCAGGGTCGTACCAGTCAGCCTGCAAGTAAGCAAATGAGAAATGACTCAACAAAAAGCGAGGAAAAGTAGCCGTAAAATGCAGGGAGAGAACCGGATACCTCCTGATCGTAACAGTTTTAGAGCTATCGGCATTTTCCACTTAAGAGTTTACTGCACTTGTCTCTTGGCAGATTTAAACTGTATGATAGAGAATACAGTCGAGATAAGGAGATAAGGCATCTGGGAAACAGAGAGTGTAATGTAAAGTCAAACTTTTGGGACTGTAAATCTATACTGTGCATCTATACATAGTGAGAGATAGAGGCTGTGCCCAGTGAATGAATGCTGCAAGATGTTACTGCTGTATGGATGTGTGACTTGACATTTTGCCCCATTTTATGCACTTAGTTCATGTGACTTGAAAAACAAAGGCAGTGATTTTGAAGCTCTTTGGAGGAAAGTGGCAAAAAAAATCACTGCCAGGTAGAGACAGATTGCCGCTCTACAGATTGAAGCACGACAAGCCATTGTTGTGAAATTACTCATCACAATCGGGAATAGAGTGCATTACACAACGCACACAATGGAGCTGGGAACAACTCAGGATTTGGGCTGTTTAATTCAATGACCAATACATACAATTATCCATTTCTAAAGGAACATTTTCCAGAGAGTTCAAAGTGTGATTTTGATGCCACTTTGCAATGTCCTCCGAGGTGCACAGGCTGGCTGTAATTTCAGTGGGTTTGGGCTGAAAGGCAATTTGTTCCGCTGGCTTGGAAGGCGTGGATGTGGGAATTGAATGAGTGATATTATCCCTTTCCATAATGATTATCACTGACCAGACGCAGCAGACAGAGGCTGAACTGGGTCTACTGTAAAGGCTCCAAAAGTTTGAACATCTGAATTAGGACATAATAATTTGGGATTCAGAGAATATAACAGTGTATTATTAGTGATGCAGTGTAGACCACGGTTCACCCATTGTTACTGTTTGTGTTTTTTTTCGTTCTCATTCTTCCTCATTCAGACAATTTTTGACCATCAACAGCATTACTGTTGTAAGGACCCAAGCGAATGACCAAAATGTGCCACTCGATCAGACTCAGATCTATTTCCTATCTCTACAGATGTAATTATTGGCGAAAAGACTTTGGAAATTGTATTATACGAAATGAATAGGATAAGGTGAATAATCTGACAAATCTGACTTTTTCAAACATTTACAGCTCAGGTCGACGTTCACCTAGAGACACCATTCAAGCTTTAAATTGGAGACACAGGGACAAAAAGCCCCCTATGTTAAGGTGGTGTTCAACTCTTCGATAGGTTTAAGAGTTTTCGATCAGTCACGGTTCAATGATCATGAGCGCAGATCCACTCTGCTGCCGTCACCATGGCAACCTTGATTAGAGGTTCTACACAGCTGGTGCAATAGTGGCAGATATAGTAGTTTTAGTTTAGTAATATATTAGAGTAGAAAAAAAAAAAAAAAAAAGGAACAAGCAATTAAGTTGCATAGCATTTTATGAATAAATTGAATAATTGCATCTCCATTTGAAGTAGTGAGTAGTGGAGTTGGATCAAGCTGCTCCCATGCTAGTCCCATATGTGGCTCTCTCCCTGTGTGCCAGTAGCGCGACGGGCGCAAGTGTGAGAGCCCATTAGTCACTGCTTGCAGTATTAATTTTAATTATCATTATTCTAAAATAAAAAGAATATAAACACCACAAGAAAAGAGGTGAATGGAGATAGCAAGGTAGTATAAAGACAGCAAAGTTCACGTCTTCAAAACACTTTTCAAACATCACATCTGAGATGATGAGTTAGTTGCCTATGGAAAGTCTTACATCAGCTTTAGCTGTTTTCACATTCCCTTACCAACGGCAACCGATGTGATGGTAAAATAAAAATTTTAAATGTGGGGAAAATGGTGCACTGAGACAAAAAAAAGGAAATGATGTAAGAGACTGCCTGGAAGCCAATGTTCTCCCATCCTCCCTAGAGCAGGTGCACTGAGTAGATAGAGACCGTGAAGGAGGAGGAAACACAGATAAGGAACAGGGCAGAAACAAAATATGAGAAGTGGTGAAAAAAAAGAGAAAAAAAAGAAAAAATATTAAGAGCCCTTGTTAGAGGACCTTACTGCTTATTATCGGAGACACAAAGCTTTGTATCTGCGAAAGAGACAGCTAGAGAAAATCAGAGAAGAAGAATATGAAATGTGTCAGATGAGACAAACCAATGTGACTGCCTGAAGGCAATCTGACTATAGAATACGGAGATGGGAGACTGCTAGTGGTCTTCAACAGTGTGAGCGCTTAGACAGACCTGAGTGGTACAGCAACATGATGACCTGTGACGAGCTTAGAAAGGAGAGAAAAAAATGTGTAAATATCGTGTGTGACACACAACAGCCCCAAAACATGCATTATGGTTGATTGGGAACTTGAAAAATGACATTAATAGGTTGAAGAGTGAATGTCGTGTGTGCCCAGGGTGTATATAAAGCCTTAGGCTGGAGATAAAGTGTGTGAGATAATGGATAGATATACAATGTGGTGTACAATGTCAAATTGTTGTGCTGTTTGATGGAAACATTGAATTTAAACATGACAAATGCTTTTGCTCAACCCTGACCTGCAGCCTCCGTCGGCAGGTATGTGACTGCAGGTTTTTACAGACAACATTCAGATAAAATAATAAAAAAAACAGTTTTTATCTCAAGCTACACTTGCCACATCAGGTGGCAATAGAAAATGTCTGGAGAAAAAAAAAAAAGGAAAGGATCTTTGACGCTTAGGTTAGGTGTCATATAGTCTGTGTTGTATAGTCAAACACTAAAGAGCTTTGAGTAACACTGAAGCACTTCTATTCCTATTAGACAAGTAGCAGCAGTAGCAGCTGAGTAGCAGTCTATCTGCATTTCAACAGCTATTATAAAGATTCGATAAGTGACAATAAGTGACTGAATTAATTTGATGCCATGGAATTCAGCTACTGAAAATCCCTGAGATTTTTTTTAAAATTATTTATCATTTTTTCAATTATCATATTTTTTTACATTGATGAAAAAAATGAGACATCCAACAATGATAACAGATTAATAAAAGAAAAAATGTTTTTGATTCACAGTTGAGTTCAAGTGTGACATTCAAATAATCTTTTGACATCTTTTGCTGAAAGTGTAAACTTTATTTGCGCTAACTGAAAAAAAAAGATTCAAAGATTCACAAAAAAGAGTCACACCTACAGTATAAGCATGATTTGTGATCTTACAAGAGTTCGGAGGTGGTTTACAGGTTTAGAAACTATCTTGTACAAGGAAGAGAGATATACTGTCAAGCAGTTGAGAAAACTTGAAGAGAAAAATATTTTTTATATCTATGCGTTTTACAGATTTTAATGAGAGAAGGAGTCGCCTGATTTCAAGTCAGAACTAAGGGATTTTTTATGCCTGCTTTTATGAACAAGGATGGCAAAGGAATACTCACTGACATACAACAAATGTGATATGAACATGATGGAAATTCATTGTAAAATTGTGGGAAAAAAAAACAAGTTGAAAATAAACCTGCGTCTGATCCTCATGTGGTTTGATTGGAGCAGAGGTGAGATGTGTGGTGCTGACTCACTTTTAATAGTGAGATCTCACAAACACATTTTGTCCTGAAGAAAAACAATTCAGCTCAGTATTACATGGGGGAAATAACTTGCTAGTATTGCACTGTTACCGCTCCAGGTCCTCTGCATTTTCAAAACACTGGTTTTGTTATGGAAATACTATTCATATGTGACCACGGTGACATGATATTGTCTCAAAGATATTAATTCTGAAACATTGTATCATCTCAACCCCATTTTAGAGACCTATCAGTGCGTCTGAGCTGAATGCCTGAGAGGTTTTAGGGGGTTCGCCTGCGCTGTCATGTACTGAAATGACTTCTATTCAGCATGTCACGCCGCCAGGCTGACACTAATGGCAATCAATGGTCAACGGTTTCAACCAGATTAAAAGCAATAAATCAATCCCTAAGGAAGTCCTTATGTATTAATGCTTTAGAGGAATAGCTCTTGTTTGGCTTGAAAAGATGTATGTTTGTTTGGACATGTTGGTGTTTTGTTGACCAAAGGGGAAAGAAATAAATTACCACAGTTTCAAGAAAAACTTGCTGAGAAGCAGCCACTCTTCATTTGTTTTTCTGAGACTGAAGACTCCAGGTTTAGGGTTCAGGCTGGAGCTACAAGGACGCATGTTGATGAACGAATATGTTAAAGAAACTCAGAGTGCTCCAGTCATTGTGTGTTGGGAAAGACAAAAAGGTGGAGAAATATGAAAAGTAGGGGGAGAAACAGATAAAAAGTGAGAGATGTGCTGCATCTTTTCCATTATTCATAGCGACTGGCCAGCTGCCTGACACCGGAATGAGGAAGAGACAAAAGGTCAGAGAGGAGGAGGAGAGAGGGACAAGGCATGAACTGAGAGGAAAGGAAGAAGGAGCAAATGAGAGGTGGGAGAGAAGACAGAGTAAGTTGGAGGAAATGACATGTGGGGTAAGCCAGAAAGATAATGAAGTAGAAGTTAGACATAAACCAGTACAGGAGGTTATAGGACAAAGAGAGATGTGAAGGAGGGCGAACTTACAAGGTGGAAGAAAAAAGACAAGAAGGAGGACAGAGGAAAAAATTCCAGAGGAAGAATAAAAACAGGGCTGATGGAGGAAGAACATGGGGGAGGAGGTGAGAGCAGAAAAGTTAGTGAACTGGAGGAGATGTTACAGGAGGCGTGAGAAGAGGTCAGAAAGGGAGTTGCAGGTGAAGCTAGCAGAGTGGTGCAAAAATAGAAAAGAACAACACCCGGAATCCTAACAAGGTGTCTTTCTCTTCACAAAATGAAAGCAATATTCATACAGTTTTGATCAAGTTCAATTGTGTTGCCATTGAAGGACATCTGCTTCGACAACATCTCATGTTTTCTGTAAAATCTTGTCTCGGAAGACTGCACTTTGAGGAAGATGGACGTCCAAAATATGTTAATTAGTTTAAGACAGAGTCCAGAATCACTCTATAATCACACCATTTTGCTCGAGTCATGTGACCCCCTACTGTGTGTCGGATCAGGTGATGTGTAAATTTGGAAAAAATGTTTCTACTTCCATATCAACACATCTGAAAAACAACATCATGAGATCTTAAAAACAAATTGAGACATTTGAGAGGTTTTTTTGAAACTAGGTGTTTTCATGACCAGTTTTTTATTGCAATGTTAAGATTTTGGGCATTTCAAGGGGTAATGGAAATGCAGCATGAATTTCTGCAAATGAAACACACTAGGTGAGGAGAAAGGAAAGAGAAGACGCAAACCTAAAAATATGGAGGAGAGAAGAAAGGAAAGGGGAAGGTTGACAGCTGAGAGGAGCAAAATATGAGAAGCCAAGTCACGAAACACAGGAGATAAGACAGGAGATTGCTATGATACTTCCCTTTTATTAGACCACTTGCTTTTTACTGATACATGAACATCATGAAGACAGAGGCAAGGCTTTCTGCTGCCAGGCACGATCCATGTCTCCATCTAACTGTCAAACTGATTTAGTTGGAGTGGATCTTTGAACGGTGGTGAGTGTTATGTATGCATGTTTCTTTCAGCTTGTTTGGAATCAACAAACTGTGTAGTGAAAACTCCAGTTTAATCACAAGTTACAGTAGGCATGGCTGCAAACAAAGTAGAATGAGCAGAAGACATGGAAAGGAAACCTATCCAGTTTGAGAAGAGGAAGAAGAGGCAAGATCTGACACCAGGATCTTGACATGAAATAAGGATGGAGGATTCAGGACTGGGAATTCTGGGACTGTCAAACATTTTCTGCAGATCACTTATATTTCTTGTCATCAAATCTCATTTTCTGGGAGAGAAATGACCCAGGTCACATCTTGTTAGGTGTTTACTGTATATTAGTATATCCATTTGTGAAATCTTTCTGCTAAGATTATTCTAGTTCTATCATTTCTATAAACTTGTTTCATGCAAAACAATTTCCCTTAAAATGTGTAAAAAGTTGTTTGAATAAAAAAAGGACTTCACAGTTGATAGTTTTGTCATCTTTTGTCTTTGTCAAGTTCTCTTCATGTCTGCAACAGTCCAAAATCATGCATAAGAGCGAAATTGCGTAGGAATTACCCCCATCTAATGCTGAAATCACATACTGCTCTCAAATAAATAGTGCACTCTAGCCACTCCCTGTTTCAATCACACACTACAACTACGGTAGCCGGCGTTTATCAGAGACCCTCCCGCTGATCTTCTCCTCCGTGTTGGTGTTATGTGTCCCTTCCCAGCAACTATAGTTTCAAGATGGCGCAGCCCTGTCAGTTTACCCGGCAGTATCAATAAACCTAAAATTCTTCATCGACGAAAATGTGTTATGGGTCATAATACACGGATGATAACATATATGCTGACAATAATTTGAGGAAGGAAAAACAAAAAATGTTACACTTCCTCCCCTTAAGGTCGATCAGAGCAGGTCCTGCCACTCGGTGTGAGTGAAAGAGTGACTGGTGTGTGTGTGTGTGTGTGTGTGTGTGTGTGTGTGTGTGTGTGTGTGTGTGTGTGTGTGTGTGTGTGTGTGTGTGTGTGTGTGTGTGTGTGTGTGCGTGTGTGTGTGTGTGCATGTGCATGTGCATGTGCATGTGTGTGTCCTGTGATGGACTGGAGATCTAGTGTGTATTCCCTGCCTCCTAACCTGTGTGAGGTGGAGATAGACACCAGAAGACCCCTGTGACACCACTGGCTACTAATTGGGTGAGATAATGGATGGATGGATGTTGCTTTTGCCTTTATACTGTTGGCAATACATTCACTGCAATACTGCTCTTATTGAGAGTCCCTGTGGATGTGTAAAAATGACAAAAAGGCGCTGTAAAAAAGTAAATGACTGAATACAAATCTGAAAAGTTGCAAAGCACATTATCCACGACAGCTGTTTATTCCAAGTGCTTAGTGCAAAAACCCCGGTACACTGGTACTTTTAATCTCATAACGCACCCACTCACCCACATATAAAGTCACACACAGATAAACACAGAGTTGGAGAGAGTATAATTTAAAATGTAAATGTAATAAAGGCAAATAGAGGAGCTTCCAGATGGAGAAAAAGACACTGGAGAAGAACTGGTGGTTACAAAAAAGGGGAGAGGCAAAGAGACAGACAGGACCAAGGAGTTGTGGGAAGAAGTAAAACAAGACGTAACAGAGAGCAAAAAGGGACAAGGAAAGATTCAGGAGGTGGAGGCAGTCTGGGCCTGTTTTTGTGGCGTATGTCACTAAATTCTTCATGGCCCGGCACTCTGGATGGATAGTGTTCGTCCACAGATGCTGCAGGCCTGATGTGATGCAGACAAGGCCAGCCACTCCCTAGTCTCACCATGATGGCCAGAGGGTGTGTTTAAATGATCAAGGTATTACATGACTAAACTTCTCCTGGGTCTTCTCTCCAAGGTCAGGCTGCTGGATGCAAAAAAAGGACCCGACTGTGTAAATGTTATGGAAAGTAAGAAAAAAAAAAAAGCATGTCGCCGTGTTTTCAACTTGAAGTTTTTCCAGCAGTGATGAGGGTTTGCTAATTTTGTCAATATATTTTAGGGTTGTGTGTGCAGAGTTTGTTGGTAGGTTGTCAGTCATCGAGTTTGTTCAAACAAGCAAACCTGAACAGGCAGTGGACTGATATGGGAGTGCCTCTCCTCTGTTTGTGTTAAACACGTCGAGGGAGTCGGGAGTGACGTTAGCTCGGCATTCCTGCTGTTTGAAGATGATGTCGCGCTTCCAGGTTCATCCTGGGGTTCCTGCTGGATAAGTTTAGATGCTGTGATTCGCTGTCGACAGCTTCATGTCTACAATCACAGGCGTCTTGCCTGTTTCCTTGATGATGTACATCTGCCTCATGGAGAGAAGTGCTGCGGTGTTACGCAAAGAGACGGGACAACAAGACTGATGGCAAGTTGTGTGCCTGGAGGACAAGGCAGGTAGACAAAAATGACATCATGCCATCAGGGGGGAAACTGGGTTCGGAGTGTTTCTAAGAATGAAATATGTTTGGCAAACAGCAGGATGTTCGCTGGAAAAGAGGCTGCTGAGATGGTTCTGGCAAATGTGAAGGATGCTGTGCCAGTCGACTGAGAGGCCCAGGGCGACCTACAGGGGCTCTGTCTCCCACCTGGCTTTGACTGCGAGTCTGGGTTCTTGACAGAAATAGGAAGACGCTGTCACAAAAAATGACATCTGGGCCAGAGTTCTTACTCTGTGGCCACTAAATGAATGGATTTTGTCCTGGTTAAACGACTAGAAAATGACCTGGATAAGCAACTAGAAAGTGAATGGCTGAATGGAAATTACTTTGCTACCGCTGTTTCCATCACGGCCAATAAAGTAATTAAAAATGAAACTGTGGATGGCTGTGTGTGTGAGAGAGTGACAAAGAGAGAGAAAGAGAAACAGTAAGAGACAGAGAGAGAGAGGAGAGAAGAAGAGAAGACAAAGAAGGCAAAGTAAAATAAAGAGTAACCTATTACAATTAAATGGTGCAAAGCAATGACCTTCAATTACTACTACTTTTCACTACTACTTTTCAGCTTTCACCATCTTGGATTTTAAAACATTATTATTGTCAGCGCCTCTTTTGCAGAGACAACAGGATCACTGGTTCCTCTTCATCCTTGTAATGATGTTTTGATCAAAAGCTACCAACTATTGTACTAAATAACATGTGTCAATTTCTAGGGTTTAGATAAAAGGAGAGTACAGACCCTGTAGGTTGGAGTTAGATAAGAAAAGGACATGCTGAAATGTGAGAGTGAGAGCGAAGCTAGACATGAATAAAACATAAAAAGCAATGATAAACAATGTATTGGAACATCAATATACAGTAGCTCAGCATCATCTTATGTTTCATAATTAGCACTGAAAGTAAAGAATGGTTGTAGCTGCCGGACTTTTTATTAACTAGTCAGGGCTCCGGTCATAGAGGTTTCAGACACATTACATTTCTATGTGGATGACAAATGTAATGAAATTCCATCCATTAGTCTATTTCATCAGTCCAGACTGACTGATTGGCTTAAAAAACCATTACCATCAATACCTAAAAAAAAAAGAGACACAGTAAAAGGGATAAACATAGTGAGTGGATACCTTAAATGTAGTTATACATAGCTCTCCCTTTAGACTTGTATTGCTTTTATCTTATGTGTCTGAGCTTAAGTTTGATCATATAATATCATATATCATAATTTCTCAAACCACCAGAACAGATGCATGGAGTCTTGCAGGTGTCACGGATTTGCGATGGAGACCTGACTTGTGGGTAATAGTTTCATTACATTATGTGTAGTGACCCTGTTACTCGATTAAAGAAATAATTGGCAATTAGGGTGCCTTTCATTAGGTAAAAGTCTGGAAGAAATAGGATGGAAAAGGATTAATTTAATGTGAAAATCCAAAGATTCCATTATCCTCCTGAAATCGGCATAACAAACTACTGCTTCTACGAGAAAAGAAATCTTTGACTTTTAATGTGGTGATACTGAGCATCACAGCAAGAGCTTTGTTTCCTGAATCCAGAGTATGTGAACTACATACAGTACTAAGTAATAAGGGATACAATATGATCGATCATTATCAGTACTGTTCCTTGGCCTTTAGAACAGTAGGAGCTCATTCAGTTGGGAAAAAAGAAATATAAATGTAAGCTTGAAATATTTTAGTTTTCTCTTGTGCTTTTAAGGAAAAAAAGATAAAGAAAAAGGGACAGAAACAGAAGAAAGAACTGCTAGAAGGAGGAGTAAAAAAAGGACAAGGAAACGGAGTGAAAGGGCAGAGGTGAAGGAGCAAGAATGAGAGGAGGAGGGAGCTTAAAAGCAGGGACGACCTGCTGTAGACTTTAATAAAGCAGAGAAACGCTGCTCATTTCAAGTAATCACAAAGAAAAATCTGTTTAGATGAGGAGATAACAGCTGTAACAGCATCACAGATAACGGTCTACATGACGCCTTTATTCACGGTGAGCTGTTCATAGGTTTTTCTATTCAGGTCACCAAAACTCCTGGTACCGAGAAGTGAGAAGTTCTCTTTTTTCCTCTGATAATGGCTCACATCACAAGCTTCCTTCAAATATAATGATATGAATGTATGTCATGGTCCATCTATAGTCAGAAGATCCATTGAAATACTGTATGTCTCAGTTCATTTTACATTCAAGTAAAATCAATGAAATTGACATACGTTATATCTAGGGGGATTCAGTGTTTCTTCTTTCTGGTCAATTGCTTCTTTCCCTTATGAATCAGAATTTACATCACGTTTCATGGAAAACATGAGCAAATAGCATAGAGGAGGACCTCCTCGGCTGCATACACAAGCAGCTGTGTGACCTGCTGACATTTTACTTGCTAAATAGAGACACATAAGAATACATACAATGAGCTATACACTGTGATTAAATTACTTTTGAAGAGAAATGCCTGGAGGTCTCTCTTTCTTACCGACTGTCATTCATTTTGTCTTGCAGCTGAGTGCTTTTTATGCTCTACCCCTTCAGCCTCCTTCATATTTTATAAATAACACCAGTGAGGTAAAGTTCACATATGCCCGTAACTTACTTATTTTGCCAGTGTGAGGTCACTGATCAAGCAGATTTCAAAGTATCTTAAAATGGCAGGTTGGCTGCCTGAAAACTTTGCCGCAGCCTTTTTCTGAGACATAATCTCTGAAAGCAGATTTATGAAATCGTATGATAGTTCAGTGGTCCGCAGGATTCATATTCGCTTTTAAATGCAGACATAATATATCTGTCGAAAGGCGGGAATGACGAAGCATGACAAGCCCATAATTCTATTGTGACAAAACGGGATCAAATCACTCCTTTGTCAAATCAAAAAGGAAAATAGTTAAGACAAATTTTGTCTGCATGTGTGTGTGTGTGTGTGTGTGTGTGTGTGTGTGTGTGTGTGTGTGTGTGTGTGTGTGTGTGTGTGTGCAGGCCCATGTAACAGCTAGTCAACCTGACATTCAACCTGCCAGCTAGCAGACAGGAACATGAGACAGGAAATTGCTTTTGGGACAGCCAATCAGAAAAAGCTCTCGGTAAACAGGAAGAATCCGTCACAGTGGTCCTGTCAGGTGTCACTCATGTTCACAATGACCTGCCCACACGCCTCAGTGAAGATGTCAGTCATTTCCTAATCCCAACTCTGGTGAAACCTACTTAGGGTTGTATTAGATTGTCCTGGCAGAAGCTCATTTAAGTTTACTTTTACATAGTTGGATTGTTTCAGACCCAGATCAGTGAAATTTCAAGAAATATAGACAGCATCCGGGTGGCCTATGGCAGCTCAGATGCAGACAAAGTGATCATCCTGGGAACTTTGTCATGTGTGTCATCTTTGTATGAATCGAATGAAAATCCATAGTAATAAATCGCCCAACATTAAACAGGACTTATGTGTGATCTCGCTTTTTTTTCCCACTTATTTCAGGTAACATAAGAAACGATTCGATATGATGCAGTATATTAGGATGATATAATATGAGACACGGTGATAAGATGCGAAACAATGTGACATGAGATTGGGCCCTCTGTAGGAATATTTGTATTGTTGCAGTGGCAAAAACAGCAGAAGCATAAATGAGAGAAAATTAACAATAACTACTCGTTCCAGGTGTTTCCATTGAAGAATGATTTGCACATGAGAATAGAATAAAATACAATAGAATAGAATAAATCTATTTTCTTTTTATTAGATAAAAAATTCAGTGAAGCTTCAGTAAACTGGTCATGTTACTTCCTACGTCAGTGTTTAATAATTCTGGTATTCAAGGACCACTGACCTCTATGTTTTAGATGTTCCCTGCTCCAACACACCTGATTCAAACAAGTGCCTCATTATCAGGCTCTTGCAGAGCTTGATTATTCACCCATTCACAACCTTCATACACTGATGGTAGAGGTCATTCTGCTTTAACTGGTAGCTTTTAACCAGTCACTCACATTACCACCTGAAGACATTATGTACTATAAAAGGCAACTTGGGGTTCCGCATCTTTCCCAAGGTCACTTGAACATTAGTGCTGCACAGGGCTGGGGTAGACAACCCCACTCCCCATGACCCAGAGTCACCCCGACAATTAAAGAAACAAGAAACAAGTGTCCCAAGCATTAGGTTCAACTTCTGGGTAATGATGTGGTCCTGCTGGCGTTGTGAACCTTCACCTGCTGGAACCCGGCTGCTCATAGTGAGTTTTCTCAGCAAGCTTACTAGGCTCAGCCTTAGAGACAGGCTAAGTAGTTCCTGGAGGGACTCAAAGTTGAGCTCCACTACATCTGGAGAAACCACATGAGAGCCAGGGTGCTTCTTGGACACCTGCCTGGGGACATGTTTTGGATATGTCTTTGGCCCCAGAGAAGAACCAGGAAAATACTGGAGAGACTGTATCTCACAGTTGTCTTTGGAATGTCACTGCAAACTGGATGTCCCATGGAAGATAAGATGAGATTAAACTACAAAAGGAAAAGAGCTCAACAGGCTGCTTCTTAAGCAACACCATATACTGTACATGTATATATTCCTGAACTACTGATGTAGATGCAGGAGGGTGTTATGATCGATCATATGAAATCAGATTGGTCTGTTTTCAGTGTGACAAAACATTGGGTGTGCTCTCCAGAACACACCCTATATTCCCCCTGCAATGCAGAGGGTAGGTTGACAGTGGTCCTTGAATGTTATGCTGTCACAGACAAGCTCAGTGAGTGTGTGTGTGTGTGTGTGTGTGTGTGTGTGTGTGTGTGTGTGAGATCTGTCAAAGCCTAGAGAAACGATCAACAGCTCACACAGTCAGAGGGCCACTTAAGACCTGACACCGACACTGACACACACACACACACAAACACACGGAAACACACACACACACACACACACAAATTGTATCATGAAAATGCAAGATGTGCACTGCTCTGGTAGTGACAGGACTCAATGTGCAATTATTCTCCATTCCTTTTGTTTCCATCTGGTTCTATCCTCTCTGCCTCCTTCACTCCACTTATTTATCTGTCAACCTATCCATTTTGTTCTTCTGCAGGTTGCTCCACAATCATGAAGCATTTTCTACACATGGAAGAAAATGTCATCCATCAGTTGAAGTTAGTAGAATGTGAAAAATGGGAAACAATTTCTGCCATACTCGAGTGCAAAAAGCCAGCTCTCAAACAGAGCGGCAAAGAAACTTTAAATGTGCAAAATTTAGCACAAAACCAGAAAGAAAAAAAAGTTTTTAAATCACCCGAGTCATCTTAAAAAGTGCCTCCGCACAAATGAACAAGCACATACAGTATGACTGGATGAAAAGGAATTTTGCTCTAACAGCTCTGTTTAAGTCCATCAGAGCTGCTTATATTATCTTTTTGAAGTAAGTGAAGATGTAAGTACTTGAGCAAAAGATTTTCAGTTTGGCATATGAATGCACATCATGCATAACATATTATCCAGGAAAAAAGGACTGATAATTGCGGTTGAAAAAAGAGTTCTGCTAAAATAATCAACTCCAGAGTTTCCTCTTTGACAAAAATATGTGGTTAAAGAAAGGTGAGTACACACCAGAAAAATGTCAACTCTCCTGCTGTCAATTTCTGATCAGACCTGAAGCACAGAACTTTATTTGTTGCTGCCATGACTGTTGTCATGTTGTCATTATGTCAAGAAAGGCCACGGTTCCCTTTTACTTCCCTCACTCTTTTCCCAGCAGTTTTAGCAACTTGAGCAGCAACACTGCATGATTATCCATTAGGCAGCAACCACCCCTGCAAAAAAAACAAAACACTTCCACAACTTCAATGGAGATGTGTGAAAATCTGAACAAACCAACATGAATTCCAACAGCGCTATAAATATAAAAAAACAGAGTGTGTGCTGGTACCGCAGAGTGCCAATTTTCAAATGCGACCAAAAGGAAATGCAAGTGAAAACAACAATTTATCACCTTCCCAGCGGGATTTGAATAAATCAGGAAAATCAACAGGACTCCTGTGCAGCTAATCAATCAGTTGTGGTATCAGTCCTCTCCAACAACATCATTAGTCCTTGTTTAATAGTAAATGCCCCTTTGAAAGTATACAAGTTTGAGAAAATTGCAGTAAAGCAAAGCTGTGATCTTTAATGCACGGTATCAGTGCTAAAATGTCCTGTCAAAGGATAGCTAGAGTGAAAAACTGGCAATTATCAGCATGCAGCAATAATATGTTACTCCATGTGCCACTACTCTCTAATGCAGGGAAACTCAGGGACATCCTGAGGGACATTCACACCTATGTCAAAATTGTGTCATTCTAGCTATTGGAGTGCAGGAAGCCTTCCTTTGCCCCTATTGGAAACATAAGCTGGGGGAAAACATTAAAAACTACACTATTCAACACAACACTAAGTGTTGAGTTTTGAAAAAAAGCTACATTGTATAATGCAATATGGTAAATAACCATTAAAGATTGTAGCTTCCATGGATTTCATATGGCCTAGAAAGAGTGGTACGATTCGATGTATGCAGTGTATTAGTGATTTATTTAAAGAGTTGAGGTTGAAAATTAAAAGACTGGGAAAAAATATAGACCCTTTGCATTGTCATAAAAAAATGGAGTGGCCTCATATGGGCAGCAGAGAGTCCAGAGGGTTCATTTTGTATTGTTTCATCAATCTCTCGATTCATCCATATCATGTCAATAATATGTGGACTGTGTGTGAGATGTAACTCACCATATGCTTGGTGCCTCCGTCCCGCTGATTTCCAGGAAGTCGTATTTGTCTTCTAATAGGAAGTCGTTGAAGACGAGAGCAATGGTGTCCCCCGGTTCAGACAGGATGGACCACGTACAGTCCAGGTTGTTTTCGTACTCTGCAGGGTATCCCGGGCTGGTTATTGAACCGGCCGTGCCTCTTAATGTGCCGCCGCATGCCCCCTCGGCTAAGGAGACACAGAGAGGTCGCCTTTAAAGTATGTTCAATGGCTCGATTCCTCATTTCCGCTCATGAATGAACATGTGCCTCATTTACTTTGGGATGAATTAGCATAACACACATTTCATAAGAATATTAGAACTTGAAATAACAATTCTATTTTCATTTTTACATCATCATCATTTTCAGCCGCATATCATTTTCATAAATAAGTCACTGGTACGTCCTCGAACAACTGAGCCCAATGATTAGAGGGAAAACAAAGAGAATGACAATTGAAAAGACACAAAATATTAAGCCGGAAATATAAAAAAAAAAGTGTTTTGCACAGACTTATAAGCATGCAGAGAATCCCCGAGCCGAGCTTCTCAACCGTCGACTCAAACTTGGACAGATCTGCCCTTGCTGTCAGACTAATGAACCATTAGACAGGCTTTACTTGAGGATTTTGGGCTCCATCTGGTTCGGCAATCAATGCACAAGGGCTTCTCATCTCCCTGTGGCCTGTGACCTCGTGCTCAGGTCCTCCAATTCTCATGACCCCAGCAATTAGTGTTTATTTTATCATCTATTATTTTACTTTCATTGTCAGAGACGTCCCCAGGCATTTCTAGGAATCAGGAAGTAAGTAAAGAACTAAAGAAAGAAAGGAAGAAAAGAAGAAAGATACCTTACCTCTACAAAATGGTGATGGGAAGTCCCACTGTGCTCCGCTGCCCGGAGACACGATGCATGTGAGGATGCTGTGTCCTTCCAGTACAAAGCCTGACTCACAGCTGTATCGGATCTTGTCCCCCATGTTGTACCGTGAGCCGTGGATGACTCCATTTGGAATCAGGCCAGGGGTGCCACATGTATGGCTGGGCAGGACTGAAACACAGAGGAAAGAGGAAAACAGTTTCAGAGCCAAGAACCGGGGTCACTAAAAATCAGATTCAGAACTATAACTAACATCTCATCAGGTTTCATCCGATTTTCACCAGCACCTCTTTTCTTGCCTTTACAGTAACCCATGTCATACACAGTCAGCGCAAGCCCTGCATGTACCTATGGTGCATTACGACTGTGGGACTAGAAAAGCAAGAGGAGTGAGAAAGTCAAGTGAACAGTGATAACAGGCTTGATTATGCAACAGATACTGCTGTGTCTTGGAAGATAGATGGATATCTTTTAGTGTCCCTTCAGGAAAATTTATTTTCCCAGTAGGTCATAAGGAGTATGTAACATACAGCACATTAGATAGCATACACAGATAACATCAAAACAGTCATCAAACATTTGGAATTCAGCTGTGAAATAGTCAAAGCTGGATATATGTATGCGTGTGTGTATGTATGATGCTGACTTTTACATGATTAGCTGTCTAACCTTTGTAAGTAGTGAATACCCTGCACTAGAATGAGCTTGATGTCAAGTCAGACTTCACACTCACAAAGCCACGATGACGTTCAATATACATGTGATAATAATGTTGCTCTCTCACTATGTTTGTGTGGCTGAGGAGGTTCAAACTGCCAGAATCCAGTAATTACAACTCCCGAAGATCTGCACGTTTTGTTAGAAAGCTAAAAATACGTGAAAGCGATATTTAAATGTCCGTCTTTCCATGTCCATCTGCTGTCGTCACTTCTCAGATGACACAGCTCTACAGTGGGAGAAGCTAAATGCAGCTCATGATCTAACTAGGCCAAAATCAGAATCGGTGTCTGACTGTAGCGCCTCAGCTCCACAGAAGGGGCATCAGCACAGCGGCTGTAGTACAACCTGGACACGTTCCACAGCATCTAACCCCTGTGTGCGCTGTGCGTTTGTGTATTTGTATAACTGGAGCATGTTAACTTGCTGGCTGTGTAATGTGTGTCCAAATAGCTCGTTTTTTTGTTGTTTTTTTTTTACGTGTGCGCATGTGTTTGCGTAAGAGCAATGCACAACGCAGCATGTCTACATATAAGGGGTATTCAGTCAGTCAGTCTGTGTGTTTGTGTACGCTGTTCCAATTAAACGCTAGCATGATAATTAGACAAAGCTTCACCAAGAGACCCTGAGAACTAGGACAGAGAAAAGGAAGGAGGGGCTGGTGGAGCAGGGCTGGGAGGAAGAGAAAAAAGGAGGAGGAGGAGGAGAAGGAGGAGGAGGAAAAAACAGGAGGAAGATAAAAAGATAGACAGGCGAGAGGACAAGGATGACTGGAGACAATGATGGAGGTGGGAAGCGAGGTAGAGGAAGAGACAGGGAGAAGGGAGAGATGGCGACTCCAATCAGACAGGATGAAGGGAGAGGTGAACTAATTGCAGTGGGTCCTAAACATGTATAATTTACTCTAATTGACTCATTATTCGGATTGTATGAAGTCATGCATCAGAGACAGGTTATTCACACTCAACCGATCATGCAAACATACAGCCCTGCTTCACTTTAACAAAGTGAGAGACACACACACACTCACACACACACAGAAACTCCGTAAAACCTCAAACTGGAGCGCTGACTGGAGGATGAGCAAAAGGAAGGAAAAAAAGAGGCAAAGAAGAGACGAGAAGCAATGTCGCGTGTCATTAGTCACACTCACATGTGACCGCACAGTCCTGCGTCCTGGTGAACAAAGGTATTCTCTCATTTCTCTGAATGAATCGGGGCCTGACTGCAGAAGGATAATGTGTTGACGCATGTTGGCAGCTTCCAACTAATCTAACGCAAAAAGAGAGGGAAAAGTGTGTATGTTTCAGTGGCAAAGTTTTGCTCAGTGATCTTGTATTTAACAGCACGGTCCGATTCGTCCAAACAAGTGAATTAGCTGCACTGCCGCTGTGTGATGGATGCACCAGGCATGATGTGCCTACCACCTCGCCTCAGCTTTAACGAGATCTGCCAGCTGACCTCTCCCACTTGTTGAGTGTTTCATATTCAGTCACACTGGAACCAAGTGTGGAGCTGTATAATAAGTCATCATGTGAACTCGATTCCTGTTCTTTTTGGTCATTACCCACAGCTCATGACTGGAGGTGAATGCTGGAAGGAACAGCTGTGAACCATGGGCCCAGAGAAGCTGATGCTGAAATGTAAGAGATTGGATGGGTGGATAGATAGATAGATAGATAGATAGATAGATAGATAGATAGATAGATAGATAGATAGATAGATAGATAGATAGATAGATAGATAGATAGATAGATAGATAGATAGATAGATAGATAGATAGATAGATAGATAGATAGATAGATAGATAGATAGATAGATAGATAGATAGATAGATAGATAGATACACAGATACACAGATAGATAGATAGATAGATAGATAGATAGATAGATAGATAGATAGATAGATAGATAGATAGATAGATAGATAGATAGATAGATAGATAGATAGATAGATAGATAGATAGATAGATAGATAGATAGATAGATAGATAGATAGATAGATTCTATATCAAATAGCAAATGTAGACCTAATGATTGTAAAATGTTGCAAATGTGCTCATTTAAATTTCTCTAGCTTTAATTCAGCCTAAGCACTGATTGGACTGCCATTATTGCAGGAGACCCAAAAGATTAAAGTCATCGACTTCAGTTTCAGTCTACTTGCTGAGAATTTGGCTACAATCAAAACAGTGATATTCATGAGGGAGAAAGTTAAATATTTCACCACAAATTCAGATTAGAATTTCTCGCTTTAAAATGTCAGTCGATGAGCTGTGGAGCATATGACTGACAGCTGTGCTTGCCTTGTTTTAACTGGTATAGCACCAATGTGGTTAGTAGTACCCTCACGGCTGGGAGAGGTGAAACTGATCTCAGAAACACAATGATCATGATGATTTAATTCTCAACGACTCCTTTGTGTTTTGAGCTTTATCCATTCTAATCGACTGCAAGTTGAGGTCACTTGGCGTTATTTCACAGAATCCAAACACAGTCAGATGTGTGTAATGAATGCTCTAGCACACTGCCCGAGGACAATGCAGGCTTCTCATTATCTCATTTAAGTTGATTTCATGGGAACAAAACACTCTGACCTACATGCAACGGAACCTACACAATTCATATATCCTAGAATTCCTCTCGTCTCTCTCTTGGAAATGGAGGTACGAATCATGTCCATCTGTGTGTGTGAGTGTGTGCACCTGTGTGTGTGTGGGGTAGAGAGAGAGAGAGAGAGAAAGAGAGAGCAAGAGATAGTCTGTATGTCTGTCTATCTGTCTGTGTCTACTGCAGATGACTGATGATCCTCCTCTGGCATGATTGCTCCTTCCGGCCCTTTGCAGCTTTAGGGCAGGTCATTGTGTTGCCATGGCAACTCTTGGCCAGGGCAACATTTTAATAGTAATACAGGAGTAATGGCTGAAAGGTGACGAGAGCGTGGCTGAGGGCTGACAGTAATGGGGTAACAGGAGAGAGGAATGGGGAGCGGAAGGACAGAGGAAGAGTTAAGTTGTGTTGGGAGCGAAGGAGCAAATGAAGGATGACGGAAGTAAAAGATGAGAGCCAGGAGAAATAAGCAGGAGGAGGAGAGGAAGACAAGAGTGGGGGGTCGATGAGAGGAGCTTTAATTGTTTAATTATGTATGCATTTTTATCAATGTCTTGTAGGAGCCCTGCATGTAGACAATTACATCTTATTTTTCATGTTCTGCTTTCTAATTTCCCCTCCTCCTCAGATGTCTTCCTCGGCTTCTCTGTTATTGTCACACAAGATAAAACTGGAGCAGGACACTGTTTAAATGATAACAAATCATCTGCAGCATCTCCACTTATCTGCACACTTTGTTTTAGTGCTGGGGAAAGGTCTGATGGAGTTGATTATCACTCTGGTTTAGTGTCCATTTATTAAACAAATACACTGGTTTGTTTTTATTTTGTTAACTGATTACACATGTGTGTGATTGCACCAAGCACAACAGCTTATGTTGCAGTAGCTTCCCTGTTGTCTTACGCTTCGATTTGGGGAGAATTAAAACTATACACATTTTTTGACCAGAATTTCAGACACTTTGCAGGGATGGTTACCACTGTCACCTCACAACAATAAGGTTTGACTCTCTGTCAGACGGAAGCCTTTCTGTGTGGAGTTTGCATGCTCTCTCTATGCGTGCCTGGGTTTCTCCTGGTGCTCCAGTTTCCTCCGACATTCCAAAAAAAAAAAAAACATGTATGTTTAGGCTGACTGGAGACTCTAAATTGCCCCTAGGCGTGAGTGAGAGAGTGAATGGTGTGTTTGCCTCCTGTGATGGACTAGAGACCGCAACACTGTTAGGGTACAAAGCATGTAAGGTAATGGAAGGATGGGAATTGCATAAAGAATATGGTAACAAGTTGTCAACTTTACTTTAATTTACATCTTTCCTCTGGTCAGCATGCACTATGAATAGATCACATTCAAACTGCAGGGCTTGATGCTAAATTCCAATTTTTTGCTGAGGTTGTTTTTATTTGTTGTTTTTTTTGCATGGTTGTTCACATTTTAATTAAAATTTGACAACAATCAGACTCCAGCACAGAAAAAGACATCACAAGCTGTGTTTTGAGAAGAAAATATGGATGCTACACACATTGACATATGCATCACTTTAGAAATAGTTGAGCAATCTGAAGGGAGAAGTAGACTGGGAACAAAATATATGAAATGCGATATGACTGATATACGTATGTGTCCAAATTAATAAATGTGTGTGTCCAAACACGACAGTGGTCTGCATCAGATTAGAAAGATCTATTGTATGAAATGGCTCAAATATATGCAATAAAGTCAGATTTGAGCCACTTTTACCTGCAGTGTGACAATTTAAAAGGAGAGTTACTTAAATCACTTGGCTCCGTGAATACATCAATACTTACATCTAATTTGCATTCATATATATTCAATACAAAATATCTTTAAATAGTTTTCTGTTTTTATCAATATTAGCTATCCTTTGTCTATTCAGAGGTCTTGTAGTAAAGGAATTTCCTTCTGGGGATCAATCAAGTACGTAATTTCTGATTCTGATGAACATCACAGCTCTAAAGTTCGGATTAAAATTTCACTTTGTCTGCATGACAGCAGGGAGAAACAGGCAGGGGTAGGAAGAGGAAACCCTTAAATCCTGTCATTTCAAAATAAATTAAAAGTCTCATTTTGACACGTTTCCTCCAGGCAGGGCAGGGGTCCCATCAGCAGGGATGACTGCCCTCGGCAATGGTGGGAAACTCCATGTTTAAGACGGTCTTTGAAGTGAGCAAAGAGTTTCCAGTTGCTCACAACGTAAACACTCTCAAAGTGGAAAATGTCTTCCTCCATTATGATTCAGAGCATGCATTTAGTTTGAAAACTTTCCATTTGTTAGAAATTAAACTGTAAGAATATACCGATGAAGAGGAATCCATCATTCTAAACAAGATCATCTACATTACCACTAAACAGCCCTGCCTCACAGTACAGCATATAGTGATGCCTATTAGTCCACCATCTGCTAAAAATAGCATGAAAAAACAAACAGCTCGCTCAGTGTGTTGTTGCAGATGCACTAAAGGAATTGGATCTGAATATAAGCAAACAACCATAATTTAATTCCAAACAGAACGATCAAATGACAATAAAAGTTATAATTACCAGACTCACACATTATAGTATGGAGCTGTTTTTACGTTTGTTTTTACATAGCATGAGAGACAATTCTGGAGTCCTACAGTGCATCACAGACAAATACAAACACACTGATTACAAATGATCAAAGTTTCAAGAGGGTGGTGCTGTTTGTGAGATGTCACTGGTTGAAAACACGTGGAACGAGAGTAGAAAATGACCTCTGGCTACTCAAAGGTAACAAACAACTGAGGTGAACTACATCTGTATCCAGAGCATGTAACTTGCCACAAGCCAAAGTTGGAGCAGATGTTTTGTCAAATCTAGCTCTGCATACCTGGCAAAAATTACTAATTTCTTGTTTGGTTTCCAGGGGGCTGTAAAGTTAAAACCAAGCGGAACCAGAACAAATGTCACAACGTGTGCACATATTGCCAAACAGGGATTTGGACAGATGTTAGCATTTGAAATTTCTCAGGGAAAAAAAAAAAAATCATCTTTCACAGTGATTAAAACTTTGGCAGACAAGTTAACTTTTTTTTAATGAAACGATTTTTGTAATCTATTTGGGCTGAAATTAAATCAAAACTCACACTCTGCATCCACTGAACACAACTTTCTTGCACCTAAAGCCTCTGAAGCAACAGATTATCTGACCAGGACGTCAATTTCCGTAAAGTGACAACTCAATAAATGGCTGCGGCGGCAGAGTTTGCAACTTGCAGAAAACATTATTTCACCTGCTCAGCAACCACCATTATGCCTGAACAAATCACTCCACATCCACATCTCTGCTGGGATGCCGGGTTCACACTGAAAGCAAGTCTCAGAGGGCAAAATCCATAATCCATTAGCACCTCTACTCAGATCCCATGGTGTACATGTATTAGCAAATAGCAATCGCCATGCTCCTTTAATCTGTGATTCTTGATGTGGAGTTGCTGCTGTTGGACAGATGCCAAAGCCCTTGAGGTAGGTGGACTCCCCAGCGCCGCTAGTGCTCCCATGGTATAAATGTATTAACAGCTTTCGCTGACACATAGTACATAATAACTCTAACCAACCAAACACTAATGGGGCTCCTGGCCAAGTATGGCCGAGGGCCAGCGCTGAGTGGAGGCCCCTCGCCGCCTGCTGCCTTTGTTTTAATGTGTCGACGGCTAACGTGACATTTTGAGCAGCGCTTACTAATTAATCAATCACAATGTAGGGGATATTCACTTTTCTGGGTTCACCTTCACTCCCACAAACTGAGCCCTGATTTTTACCAGTTTGGATTACCATTTGGGGGTATGTGTCAGGGGCATTGATTTAAAGAAAGTAAGTTGTTATATGTGGGGTTGAGGAGATTATAATTCAGTTTCCTCTTGTTACTTAAACTTATTTCTACTTTGAAGACTAGAGCTGAAACAACTACGCCAGTAATTTGAAGGCAAGTTATTTAATTATGACATGTTAATTATGTGTTTGTGTTTCATACAAACCTTTATCATGTTTATTCAAACTAATCCTGATGAACGCTAGTGAGAACTAACATAACTATAGTTGTTGGTAATGTCGAGTTATGAATGTTAGTCAATGGCCATGGATAGTTACAATGTGTGTCCTCTAACTCAAGGAAACAAGATGAAGCATTGCTGCATTACTTTTCATTTGTGTTTAGTTGTAGGTGACTTATTGACAGTAACATATACATAGAAACCCTCCAGAGACATATACTGTGCACACAGACCCTTGTTCCTCAGTGATGGCAGATTTGGGATTACTCTAATACAAAACAGTTGCAGATATTATATTTACAAATTCTTTTAAATTTGATGTTTTTTTCAGGACATCAAAGTGGCAAATAGCTTTATTTCGAGAGCTCTTCTCAGAAAGCATATGAAAGATCAAAAAGTTCATCTAAAAAGCCGTTGATTTTACAGCTAGCATTTTTAATATGCTTGCCACTGGTACATTTGATATATCAAGATGTTCAGGGCTAAAAGCAATATAATTTTGAAATATCCTTTTTGGTCCTTCTAAAGTTCAATATTTTCAATTTTAATCCTATACCTAGTTGATTCAAAAATGAAATAATCAAAACAAGGTCAGCTAGAAAATAACTGTTAGCTGCAGTCATAGTGCAGATGCCACTTTAGCAACAGTGAGATCTCATTTTGCCACATAAATACTGAAATATGAACAAGTATAACATAGTGGACATTTGTACAGTAACTCATTGTTTACCAGTGTGTGATTTTTCATCAATATTTAATCACCTCCAGTAATGGCTCCAATAGTACTAATCTCCTCAGTCGGCTGTAAAAAAGACAAATCAGTGATACTTTGGCTTATTGATGAAAGCTTCGGGGCTCAAACAACAGCATTTAAAACCAAGACATGCCTCCAATGACAAAGCTTTAACCAACAGCACGTATTCAAAGCAGCGTTGCCACATTGTACTTTCCAGTGATACTGTATTACATCCCAGCTTTCATTGCTGCATTTATTGCTTTGGGACAGAGAGCTGTTTATTATCTCAAATAGCGACTGCACTGTCCAAGATAATGAGAACAACATATCTGAATTCCGCCTGACAATTGTGGTTGCTGGATTTCCCTTTTAAGTGTGCCAGCCCGTGATGTTTCCAGCATTAATTCCCAACGATCACCAGTGAAGGAGGGCAATCAGAGTACAGACTTCACTTTGTTCTACAACACAGAGAATACCATAGAATAAACCACAGTCTAATGAACCAGGCCTTGTACAATCAGAACTTATGTGGTAAACACCATTGGATTAGGACAGGGGGTGTTGTATAGATAATACTAAACACTGCAAAAGAAAAACATGTTCTATTTGCATTTGCATCTGCAGTCCTGAGCTGCAACTACTTTAACAGTGGAAAAAAAACAAAAAAACAACTCAGCCCTGAAAAGTTACATCTCTGCTCTGCTCCCTCTGAATAAATGTATTAAAATGTACTGTATTAACACCACCCTTCCTATGTCCCCTCCGTGAGAATATATTAGTAGAGCATGTGACATTTTCAGCAGTGCTTCTAATCAATCATCTCCAAAACAGAGTGATCACTATAGCAGCCACACTCTGTTAAACACCGGCTCTCCTCAGCCTTCCCAGCTTGGAAGTAAAAAGTATCGGTTGCTTATGTGCAGCATTCCCAAAGAGGGAAGGCCAGAGCATAAAGAAAGCCGTAGAG
Organism: Karalla daura; assembly: GCA_029224185.1. NCBI lineage: Eukaryota > Metazoa > Chordata > Actinopteri > Chaetodontiformes > Leiognathidae > Karalla > Karalla daura. Next base: position 21,510,363 of record CM055190.1, read on the forward strand.
TCACCAGGATTTAACTATCGCTGCTTTTTTACCATCTCTATACTGCATGAATATTATGATTTGGACTAATATTAACCCATGCTCGAGGTGTGTGTGTATGTGTCTGTGTGTCTCTGTAAAAAATGTCTGAAAATAGACTCGAAGCGTAAATAAACGCTTCAGATTGAGTTAAACCCTGCGAGACACACCTGACACGCGATCTTGCGCTGAACCAGCAACTCATCTCCACTGGATTAAAGATTTAAATAAAGGTATGAGGGGTCTGACAGCCAATCACAAAGCAGGCTCACATCACCCTAGAGCCCAGGTTAAACCTCAGCTACAGCAGATGATTTTATTATTACAGTCTATAAAAACAAGATCTGGTGAGAATAATAAAAAGCAGGCAGTGATATTGTTGAATATTATTTAGCAGCAATTTATCCAATGTTATATCTCAGAAGTAATTCTGGTTTAGCAGAGTCTGGAATATATTCTTTGTGAGCTTGTATCTGTCTGCGAACCTTACCTTCTTTAAAACACATTGATGTATTGATGTTTTATTTACTTTTAAAAACAAACTCAAAAGCTATCTTTTCGAGGATAGCTTTTTCCTGATTCCCATGTTGTGCCATTTTACTTTTTCATTTCATACCTGGATAAATCACTTTGTACTACAATGTTGAAGGAAATAGGATGCTGTATGTATAATGTATCAGAAAAATGTAACACATAATGTGCACTTTAATGAAAATCTTTACTGGCATACATATGAAGA